>CM043021.1:9355613-9406504 GCA_023690525.1 Holotrichia oblita
AGCATGTTTATCCGATATGTTCCAATGTATTTTACACCAAACCGATTTAATTTGTCGATTTAATAGAATTTTTGGATTACAATTAGTGATTTTTACCTATAACGCAATCTTAAGCGTTTTATGCTTCGTTGATACTAGTCTAGTACAAATGCAAATAAGAACTGTTACAGGTGTGTCCGTATTATCTTTTACAGCTGAAGAGATGGTAGGTATATTAAGGGCCCTAACAATATCTTCTTTATACCTCATTTTCAGGTAATGATTTTTGTGCTGGCATCCGCTAGCAAGTCGACATCTAAGCTAGCTAAAAATATTGGAGATACCTGCTACAAATCGCTGCATTACATCAAATTTTATAAGCAAAAAATATATCATTCCGAAGAAGAAAAATCTGAGAAAGTTTTGATTGAATTGATATCATATATCTACCTAAAACCACCTCTATTTTCAATGTGTGGTTTTTTTAATTTGTGTTATAAATGGGTGTTTGTAATAATCGATACAACAATATCTTATTTAGTCGTTATATTATATTTCTTTAATAGGAACTGAATTGGTTAATTAAAATATTCTCTTCAGTTTAGTTTAAACCGTTGATGTCATTAATTCAAATAAAATTGCAACAATGTAAACAGCATTCTTAAGAATAAATTATTTAAACAGTTAATAAGATGATTTATTGAGCTCTAGAATAGTGACCGTGAAAAAGTGAACTTGAACAAAATCGACTAAAACGACGGACTCGGATTCTATTGTCTTGTTGGCGGTGGTCGTTCAAGTTCTAAACATCTCTCTTTACTGCGACACCTATTGATTTATTGTGATTACCCTATCTAGTTTGGGTGCCCAAGCTTTGATCTGTTCAGGTGTTAAGATCAACTGTCCTTGATGCTGCAACCTTTACTGGCTTAATTGGCCAACTTTGTCCTAAAGGGTAGTGGTCAGTCAGAAAGTCCTTTCGAACTAGTTTTTGTATTAGATTCAAAGTCCTTTTAATAAAAAAAATATTTATAAGCTAGGTTTCTTATAAAACCTTGAGCTGTAATAGATTGAAAAGTTCCCCAAAAATTCTGGACACCCTCAAACAACAAAACAAACAAATATATTAAATAATCGCGGCTTTATTTTCATCTACACACTAATATTAGAATCGATATATCGTAATAAAATAACCGAGTAAGATGTAGTAAAATTCACGATAAACAAAAACCATTTGTAATCGAGTCCAAAAAATCCACTAGCTGATAAAATAGGTGGATTGAGATGTATTTGCGAAGCCATTTCCTTCAATTTTTGTTCAATATTAACTCTTTCGATCCTCCTAATCTTGTCAGATTTCAATAACGAAATACAATTGAAGCACATCTTTCCAAAATTCCGAGCTGATCTTTGCATTTTACTCGAAGCGTGAGCTAGTATTAAAATAAGAGCCTGAAAGATAAGTTTTAAATTGATAGGAAAATATGAATAAAATGAGGACTTACCAGGTAGAAACAGGTCCAAAATATCAAGATTATGACCCAATTGATTGAAAATAGTGCAAAAAATGCTATGGAGTAGTTGATGTATAATAAAATCTGTAATATTATCGGTAGAGTGAACATCAGTACAAACCAACCATACAGATCATTGATTAGGAAAACTATTTCGTTTAGGAGTATTGTAATAGTTGCCACATCATTTAAAGCTTTTAATAAATATTGTTCGGTGTGATTTTGTTGTAAATAAAATGTTATATTTTTAAGCAAAATTATCTCTAGTATTTCATATCTGTATTTAATTTGTTGTATAAAATGTTGGAGCAGGATAATTTTAAATGCTACCAGATGTTTTAGGAAATTGTCAAACCATATTCCCCAACCCAAAGAGAAACTATATCCAATATGGTAACCGCAAATCGTCAGTGGTAACACAGTCTTCCAGAAGATTACCTTCATAAAATATAAATAGGAAATTGATTGATTTTGATAGACATTTCTGTGCACAATCCGATCGATTTCATCGAATAAAAATAATAACTTTTTATAATTTATTTTCTTCCATAAATTAACGCTGCATATTCCGTGTAAATTTAAAACCGATAGGGAAACACCAACTAATATGATAGCCACGTTTTGTAAAGTTGATGTTTTCTTCTTAGCCATAACAGAGATTACAGTGCATACGAGTAAACTTGAGATTAAAAATATGAAATATAATCGTTTTAATATGTTGAGAATTAAATATTTTCCTTTTATTTTTAAGTTAAATAATGGTGTAATGCCCATTGATAATAGAATATATTTTAAAATAATGTAGTGTTTACGATTTGTCTGTTTGGAGTACATTTCATCATAGAACTTCATTTTATTACAATTTCTAAACGACTGTCGTTAAAACATACCAAACTATGTAGGTACATATATCGTTGTTTCTATATAAATATATAAATATGTTTTCAAGTTTAGTTATATAAAAGCAATTTACTTAAGAGTATTCAATCGAAAATGTATTTAATTTAAAAAAAAAACGTATTATTACATTGTCGAATAGAAGGAATCGAAATTCTTGTTAATATTCAATTCTGCCTTAAACTAGGTGATAAATTTTTAAACGAGATTACAGCTTTAGGCTCAGGTTTGAAGAATGTATTGATTTTGTTGGGCTTTTGATACTTTAGAGAGAGAGAGCGTTTTAGAGATCATTCTTACTTAGAAAATCCTATGCAGCCTTAAGGATGTTATACGGGGTGTTTCATAATATACATATGTGCAGGACTTCAGGATGTGATAGCTTGTCAAAAAATATGAAAAAAGTTACTATCAACTTACTTTCTAAAATGCACCATTTTCGAGATTTTCGAGTTGAAATTTAATTTAAAAAAAATCGTTTTTCGGAAATATCTCCGGAACGATTTATCGTAAAGAAAACAGTTTTTATAACCATTTTCTACTTATAATAAGTTAAGTTGTGTGCGAAAAAAAAAAAATTGAAGTCATAATTGGTGAATATTTTGAAGGGATAGTGGTTGTTTCTCTCCACAACTTCTACGCCACTGGAAAAAGTACGGTTTTGACACGCCCATTTGAACCGCCAATATTTTCTACACAAAAAGGTACTGTTGGTCATGAGCTCTAAAGTTGACCGTTTTCGAGAAAATCACCTTTTATGATGTTAACATTTGCTTTTCTTACTTGTTCTACTGTTTTAGTAAAATAAAAAAAAATTACCATGTTTTTCAACATAAAAGTTGATTTTTCTCGAAAACGGTCAACTTTAGAGCTCATGACCAACAGTACCTTTTTTGTGTAGAAAACATTGGCGGTTCAAATGGGCCTGTCAAGCCCGTACTTTTTCCAGTGGCGTAGAAGTTGGGGAGAAAAACAACCACTACCCCTTCAAAATTTTCACCAATTATGACTTCAATTTTTTTTTTCACACACAACTTAGCTTATTATAAGTAGAAAATGGTTACAAAAGCTGTTTTCTTTACGATAAATGGTTCCGGAGATATTTTCAAAAAACGATTTTTTTAAATTAAATTTCAACACCCTGTATCTCGAAAATGGTGCATTTTAGAAGGTAAGTTGATAGTAACTATTTTTCATATTTTTGTCAAGCTATCACATCCTGAAGTCCTGCGCATATATTATGAAACACCCTATATATTAAGAGGTGACCTCAATTTTGAAACAGCGGTTTTGTGAAGCCCTGGTTTTATCTTTATTTAACTATTGCGATTTTATTTATGATCCCTGTTTAGTTTTTCATGAACAAACAAAGAATTCAGAGACCACAGAACTCCACCAACCTACAAGAAGAGGGTTGATATGCAGCCTTAGAAAATTTCTGAAAGTATTTGTGGTTTGTGCTGATTCTTATTTTCTAGTCAATCTAAAGATCTTATCATATGTACCTACTTTTTTACAATTTTGTTAGTGTCGTCTGTTGGGAGGTCTTATATTATGGAATAATAAATGGATGATAAGTTTGCAATGTCTGTTCTGTCATTTATTGAGTTTTCATTTTTTGAATGCGGATGCTTTCTAACATGTTTCTATTATAGCTTTGTTGTTTGTTTCTTTTGTTCTTATTGAGGTTGTTTTATAGTTAAAAGAAAATTTTGTTTGGTTTTCACGTTTTTTTAATGCTGTGGTGTTTTTTGAAAATTTGTGTCCGTTAATACGTTCATTTAAATATTGTTTTGTCTGGCCTATATATATATGCCATTACAATTGTTACATGAAATTTTGTAAACGACATGTGTTTGTTTATTGTAGGGTATTTTATCTTTGGTTTTGGTGAATAATGAATTCAGGTTGTTACTGTTTTTGTGGGCAATTGTTATATTATGTGGTTTAAGTATTTTGTTTAGTTTTTTGAGAATTGTCTTACGTAAGGAATGGATATGTATTTTATATTTTGGTTTGAATTTCTCATTTCAGTGGTATTGTTGTAATATTTATGTAATCTGTTATTAAACATGTCGTTTATGAATTGGGGACTTCTGGTCTACATTTTGCGCTTGTTAGTTTTATTGTTTTATCTGCAAGAGCTGTGATTACGTTTTGTTTCATGTCTTATTGATTGGTTGGAATTGTAATTTAAGTATCTGTCAGAAGCTATACGTTTATGATATAGTTTTGTTAGGATTTTATCATTTGTCATGTCTAGGAAGTACATTTTCTGATTTGTCGCTATTTCTATAGTGAATTGTAATTTAGGATGGTAATTGTTGAATTGTTAGTTAAAGAAATGTTTAAAGAAGCTAAAAAAAGGGGAAAGGTTTGAACGGAGGGTTGGAAAATATGAAATAAATCTAAAAAAAGACAAGTCGATGCCAATCAAATGGATTAAAGACAAAAACAGGGTGGTATTAAATGCAACATTTCTGTGAAATTATGGAAGGAACAATAGAAGCCAAGGATGATACGACGCTGTTCCTTTGGCATTACGAAAGGGACAACAAAAAAGATTTCGATCCAGGAACTAGAGAGGCAATATGTGCCATAATCATATAGAAAAAACCAACTAACATTATAAGAAATCCACAACTCATTACAGAAGAATTTAGTACGAACATAGCACTTCTACAGGGCAGCTTCTTAAGCCCTCGATTGTTTATAATTGCCATGGGTGAGATGCTGCAAACCATCACATTAAATTGTCACCAGTTCCTATAAAAGACCAAATTTAAGCAGATAATCTAAAGACAGCAATACAGATTTATAGAAAAATGATCTGGGAAAGGAGAATATGCATATCAATGTGGAAAAAAATCAGAGATAATGGTAATAGGTTTGGAAGAACAAGTACTACATGATACACTGAAATATCAGAATACAAAAAATACTTTGCAGTTGCCGAATAGGTAGAAGAGTTATGGTAAGGGCATGTGAAATCAGGTTTCTTAGGAGAATGAACAGAATGGGAAATGCAGAAGCTAGACGTGAAATCAATTGAGGCAATGATAGAGGAAAAACAATTGGGGTGATGAGGACATTTGACTAGGATGCAAGGAAATAAAATACCGAAGGCAGTTTGGAAGTCCAAAACTAAGAAGATTCCACCTTGGTGGCATGGTGTTGACATTGTCAACAATTCTGAAAATGGTCCCTCAGTGTACAACACCCAACCAATTACTTCAACTCAAGGACGACACACATATCCTTACGTAATTACACTGTGGGACATCCATTCTCTTCAAAATGATGATAATCAATTTGCTGCAATTCACTCTAGAATATAAAAGAAATTCTGCCCAAAGAGCAACCACTCTATATGTCATGATAATTCAAAAACTCTCTCTGCGCCATCATGTCGACAGGACAATCAACGAATTTCAGATCGCCAAGTCCGTGGTTTACCCCCTCCTGTGCCTCAAGAATTTGCTTTCCTTGAGGATCAAACTTCATGTTTTACAGATAAACAATCGGTATCACCAACATTACAATATTTAATTCATAATTCGGGACACGTGTTTTAAAGGCTCACCGAAACATGTGTCTCGAATAATTACGAGCCCACGGTCTCAGCCTCCTTGTCATGATCTAATATGCGAACAGTCTCATCAAACGACTCAAAATTATGCAGAACCGCATACTCCGACTCATTGTTGACTCCCCTTTGTTTTTTGTGTGTAACCAACATTAAACATTTCGCAATATTTAACCCCAGCCACCTCCTCACTCTAGGGTGAACGACATCGATGACTTGAGTCTGATTTTGAACTAGCCTGAACTGTCGATTCATTTCCTCCAATGATAACTTAACTCCTGAACCTATCAGAAGATGACGTAATTTAAATTTAATTAATGTCATGTCTAGGAAGTAAATTTTCTGATTTGTCGCTATTGCTATAGCGAATTGTAATTTAGGGTAGTAATTGTTGAATTGTTCTAGCATATGTATAATTAATTTTGGTTATGGGAATGCATGAGATACAGTCGTCTACATAACGTTTAAAGAATATTGGTTTAAAATTTAATTTATTTATCGTTTTTTTTTTTTTTCAAATTCTTCTAGTACTAATTGTGCAATTGCACTAGATACTGGTGATCCCATAGCACAGCCATATGTTTGTTTAAAGAATTGTTTATTATATTGGAAGTATGTGTTATTGAGTGTTATCTCAGTGGCTTTAATGAATTCATGTAATGGTAAGGTGGTGTTATTTTTTAGTTCTTCCCAATGTTTGGTTATTGCTTTGATTGCCAGATCTATTGGAATGTTTGTGTACATAGATGTGACATCTAACGAAATTATTTTATGACTATTTGGAACGGTTATCTTATCGGTTTTGTTTTATAATTTTAGAAATTGAATTTGCGAGGTATTTTGATAATTTGTAAAATGAGCTTTGAATACAATAAGAGACTATGTATAGAAATCGTAAGGGGATGTTTTGTTTATGTAGTTTTGGCAAGCCATATATTTTTGGTGAGTGTGCGTTATTGATTTTTAATTGTTGGGCTGTCTCTTTAGAAATGAATGTGTTAGCTTCCCAGTGTTTAATTTTTGATATTTTAATGTGGGGTCAATTTCAATTTTGGTATATATTTCATGGTTATTAAGCAAGTTGTACATTTTTGTTTCGTAATCGTTGTTTTATTACTTTTATCCAGCCTTGATGAAGTTTTTAGTGTTGTGAACTTCTTTTAATAACTATTTTTGATTTTAGTTATTTTTATTTCTACTGAATTGCAATTGGTTTGTTATTACGTTGCTTACTTTTGATCAAAATAATGCATTATCAAAATGCGTTTTCAATTCAAAAAGATCTTGGGAAAGTTGCTGTCTAATGAGAATAAAGAAAAAAACAGTTGATGATGCTCAATCGACTTTAGACCACAGATCCGAAATTCAGCCACCTTCAGAAGTCGAGCGTACCAAAATGACATTCAAAACGATCATGAATACTGTGTACTGGAATAAATATGGGATCCTACATATTGATTATCTCAAATCTGATGAATCTATCAACAAAACATACTACATGAACCTTCTTGATGTGGTCAATGCCAAGATTTCGGCTAGGACGCATCGTAAAGACAAATTTCTACAACCCACAAAGCAACTTTTACACTCGAAAAGATCAGTCAGCTGGGTTGGATGGTATTGAAACACCCACACTATTTAAACGCAAATTTATAAAAGCTGGCGACGTAGAAACAGAAGTTAGTAAGGATTTTGCCTTAAAAAATTTAAGCTGATTGGCTGATTAGGAAACTTATGATATAACAGTACAAGTTGCAACATTATTGAATGAAGGAATAAAGATAATGATCATGCCTCAGGTGCGGATTGTGGTAAATGACGATGTATTGCCAGTATCTGAGTGTCCTCGAAGTCTTGGACTTTTATTGGACACACGTCTTCGTTTCAAAAAACATGTCTCACGACTTATTAGTACCGCCTTTTATAAATTGAAAGTTCTTTACGGCAGCAGGGGCTGCCTAGATCAAGATATGAGGAACTTGCTTTGTCAATCTTTGGTGCTTTCAGTCTTTAACTTCTGCATCAATGTGTACTATCCTTGCTTGGATTACACTGACAGATTAAGAATCCAGCGAGTGCAGAATGCCTGCTTGCGATTCATTTATGGGTTAAGGCGATATGATCACATTTCACATACCCTCAAATGGGCAAATTGGTTAAGCATGTCCTCCAGAGCCAACTATCTCGCCTCTCTATTTTATTTCAAAATTATTTATTTCAAAAGACCCAATTACCTACATAGAAAGGTACTTTTCAGGACCGACGTGCACAACATTAACGTTAGGAGCAGGGGCCTACTGACGCCTCATGCCCATCACCTGAAAATTTATAAGAGAAGTTTCTCTTATAACATTGTAAAATTTTATAATGCTATTCCTCACAATTTTAGATCTCTTGCTCCGTCTGCCTTTGCTCGTGGCCTGAGGGATTACCTTTACAGACTCTGTTAGGCTAACTAGGCGAGTGTGTTGAGCATTGGGTTCTAGATTTTTTTTTGTTATTACTTTTCATTGCAGCGTATCACAATCAGTACTGCATGCTATGCATTCTATTTATTAATATATTTCTCTTTCATTATAATTAGCGTTTGAGACTCGAATTTAGAATTTAGTAAGGATAGTTTAAGTTTAGGTACTAGAGTCAGAGCAGCTGTGTGCTTCGCATACAGCTGATCTTGTACCTTTTGATGGCAGATTTATTTTATATTCTTATTATTATTTATTTACTCTAACCGATACCTTTTCTTTCTTTTTTTCTTTGTAATTTAATTGAATGTGTATTTTTTCTTTTTTGTCATCAATAAACAGCTATTATTATTATTATTATTATTATTATCAATAAATGTCACTGCAAGCTCAAAATGATTAATTTATTAGTTTATTCAATAACTACATACCGTTGTAACAAAAGAAAAAAATGATTAATTTAATTTATTATAATATGATTGAGTCGTTGCGCAATTGGATCGTATTATGTCCCAAAATGTGAAAGCTTTCCTTGCTTATGATAGATAAAAATCATTCTACGAACACCTACGATAAAAACATGGTTGATATAACTGAAAACAATGTCAAATTCACAGATGAAAATTTTAATATTAAATCGAATCTTAACAATCACTTATTATATTTAATTCCATGCAAGATATTACGATTAATACCATGGCAATCAAATAGGAACAAATCAATATATCTCCGCATATTTGACAAAATGTATTTATTATTCTCCTTAGTAATAATGAGTTTAATTTCTGCTTTTGTCTTAAGACAAAGATTGCGTTATAAACAGAATGGTTTCATTCACGTTTTCACAGGACGAACGACTTATATTTCTCTAATAATCTTAAATTTCTATTCCATTATAAATATTGGATTAAAACGTAAAGAATACGATGAATTTACATCGCAATTCTGCTTAATAGATGAGATTATCAACAAATATATTAACAGAATATCAAGGATTAATCCACCATATTTATTAAAAACAGGATTTCTAACATCTATCTTACCATTATTATTTTTCATGGGACAGATGGTAGTAATCTGGACGAGACCTACCAAAGTATCTTCATGGTTAAGCATGGAATTCTTTCAAAGATACCACGTTTTATTTTCTGTATTTCTACTTCAACATCATATACAACAAATTGGCTTGAGATATCAAATCATCGAAAAAATTATCAGTCGAAATCTTCTTATTAATAAAAATCAAGAATGTTTATCCGATATGTTCGAATGCATTTTACACCAAACAGATTTGATTCGTCGATTTAATAGAATTTTCGGATTACAATTAGTGATTTTTACATACAACACAATCTTAAGCCTCTTATTCTTCGTTGATACTACTCTAGTACATATGCAAATAAGACCTGTTACAGGTGTGACCGTATTAACTTTTACAACTGAAGAGATGGTAGGTATATTAAGGGCCCTAACAATACCTTCTTTAATATTTATACCTCATTTCTAGGTAATGATTTTTGCTCTAGCATCCGCTAGCAAGTCGACATGTAAGCTGGCTAAAAATATTGGAGATACCTGCTACAAATCGCTGCATTACATCAAGTTTTATAAGCAAAAATTATATCATTTCGGAGAAGAAAAAACTGAGAAGCTTTTGATTGAATTGATATCACATATCTACCTAAAACCACCTCTATTTTCAATGTGTGGTTTTTTTGATTTGTGTTATAAATGGGTGTTTGTAATAATCGATACAACCATATCTTATTTAGTCGTTATATTATATTTCTTTAATAGGAACTGAATTGGTTAATTTAAATATTCTGTTCTAATATGTATAGGTGGTTCAGATTAAAGCTTCAGTTTAAACTGTTGTTGTCATTAATCCAAATAAAATGTCAGTAATATAAACAGCATTAAGAATAAATTTTATTTAAACAGTCAATAATTAACTCGAAAAAAGTGGTCTCGAGAAAGCATTCACCAAGAAACTGATATGTGATATTTTAAAATATCGTGATTAGTTGGAAAATGTGTAATAAATTCTAATGATGGTTAACCTTAAATTTAAACAACACGATCAATTAAGTCAATTTTAAGTAAATATTACTGCTTTTTGTATATCAAAAATAATGTAAGAAATACATACCTTAAAGCTCTTGTCTAAGACATAGCTTAGAGTCACCAAAAATGATTCGCTACTATATGCGGCAACACTGTCGGATTAGTGATGCACTGCAGTTTGTAAAATCCGTATATATCGTAAGACACAACGCTGTGATTCCGTTAGCAAAATATATGCCCAGATGACCGAAGTATAGCATTTTAGTTGGAGGATCCAGATATAGCAATTTGTATTTAAATTAGAAATTCTAACTTTCGTTTCTTTGGTTGATTTGTGGTTAGAACGAACAAATATGTCATATACATAAATGAAATTGAATATACAGGGTGACATAGAAAAAAGTACATTGCATAGTGCCACACAATAGAGAACACTAAAATAAGAAAAAAAAGTTCCTATGAACATGGGTCCGCAAGACCTTCGGTTAAAAGATACGGGGTGTTGAATTTTGTTTTAATTTATTTGCAAAAACAATTAAGGATTAAGGTCGGGACTACGAACTGGCCAGGGTACAGGCCCCCTCGACCAATCCACATATTTCCAAATCTCCTGTCCAAATATTCCCTTGCCACTCGAGAAAAGTGAGCTGGCGCCCCATCATGCATGTAATACATTCTTCCAGTAATGGCCAATGGCCATCCTCTAATAATGTGTTTAAATCATTCTCGAAGAAATTTCGATACAGTGCACCTGTCAATCGATTGGGCAATCGAAATGGGCCAATTAAATAATTGTCAATTATACCTGCCCACACATTAATTGAAAACCCATATTGGTGACTTCGAATTACAGTTTGATGAGGATTTTCATCACTCCAATGGTGCATGTTATATAGGTTCAGTATACCATTACGATTAAAACCAGTTTCGTCAGTAAACAAAATTGATGAAATAATGTTTTGTCTTTGCTTTTGCAACCATTGGCAAAATTGTACACGAGGAACAAAGTCATGTTCCAATAGTGAATGAATTTTTTGGAAATGATATGGGCGAAGAAGTTGTTCTTTGAAAATTTGTCTAACTGATTCACGGTTAAGGTTTCGTACCGCTGAACTTGTTTTTCTGGTGCTTGTTCTTGGATTATTTTCTACCATTCGTAAAACAGTTTCTTCGTTTCGCACAGTGAGACGAGTTCTGGAAACCCCACTATTCAATGTTGGTTTTCTAAAACAGCCATCTTCTCTCAAACGCCTATGCACATCAATAAATGTTCGAACATTAGGAACTTGTCTTAAAGGATATCTTTCTCGATAAATACGTTGAGCTTCGTAAGAATTTGATCTAGCTTCGCCGTAGCACATAATCATGTCCCTGTATTCTTCAAAAGTGTAGTGAACCATTTTTGAAAGCAAATTTGAATAATCAGTGAGAAAAACTTAATCACGAACACAAAATTCCTCAAACAACAATTACATCAGTTTGACAAATGTCATTATGACACATTATTCAATTGTTATTTTTTGATTAATTAGCGTGCATTGTCGGCTTTCAGATGCATTTGTACTGGAACCATAGATATAAAAAAAAACCCAAAAAAGAAATAAAATTCAACACCCCGTATCTTTTAACCGAAGGTCTTGCGGACCCATGTTCATAGGATTTTCTTTTCTTATTTTAGTGTCCTCTATTGTGTGGCACTATGCAATGTACTTTTTTCTATGTTACCCCGTATATTTAACTGGTGTAGGATGTATACAGGGTGTCAAATGAATAGTGTGTGAAAATAAAGGAGATTAAAGCTAAAATAATATTTTTCACTCTCAATCCGGCCCTGTTATTCGAGTGCAATGCATATGGATGGGCAACACAGGCAGAAGGTTCAATCATTCACAGGCATTCGTTGTTGTATGTGTACATCATGGCAAGTTAGATGAATACTGAGCAGCTGGAGATAATTG
Organism: Holotrichia oblita; assembly: GCA_023690525.1. Classification (NCBI taxonomy): domain Eukaryota; kingdom Metazoa; phylum Arthropoda; class Insecta; order Coleoptera; family Scarabaeidae; genus Holotrichia; species Holotrichia oblita. The sequence goes on from CM043021.1 coordinate 9,368,077, forward strand.
TAATCTATGGAGAAACAGGACAAAATCTTAAAGTACTAAATGTTCGAAATGACCACCACGAGCGCGGATGCATGCAGTGCGACGGCTAAAATTATCACGTACAGCTCGACCATAAATAATAAGGCCGTTTTCAGGACTACCACAAATTATTCCAAAAGAAAAAAGAAATACAAACTACGCTGTACTTTAATATTGAAAGTGTCTGTAACGAAAAAAAAAACAAAAACATCTAATTCCTACGAAAATAAAACACATAAGAAAGGAATAACAGCTTGACACACAACAGACCTTGTTAAAAATAGAACTGAAAATACCACATGTATTTCAATCGCACGCGTATTCACAGGACATTCATCATAATCAAAAAAGATAGAAATAGAATAGAAATATCCGCAGCTTCTCTTTTCTTGTGCAGGCATGTCAGGCCCGGATTTAACAAAATCTATTTAACAAAATTTCGAAATTATTATTGAAAAAAAAATTTTAATGTGATCGTAATTTTTTTAGATTTTCGTTTCTTGTGATATTAGTTTTCTACTGTTTGTTCTTTTCACACTATTCATTTAACACCCTGTATATATGTATATATACGAACTTATGGTGTTTTTACTAGAAATGATTAGTAATGATTACTCTCCTTACTCCTTTACATACTTCTACATTTTTTTAAAACGATCCTCGATATATTAGGGGCTATTAGAGTATACAATGGACTGCCCATGAACTTGAAGGCACAATTTAATAATAATATAGTAACGTTAAAGCGACAATTGAGAGCTTTTCTGTTGGATGGGGCCTTCTACACGCTGCAGGAGAACCTGTCAAGGTAATTTTCTATATTTATTTTATGTCTGTATGTTAATATATCTTGTTCACACTGACAATGTCCACGTTCTTATAAATTTATTATAATAAAAAAAAGAAGAAGAAGAAAAGAAGAAAGAAAAGCAGACTCAAAAAAGTCTACTCAGAAATGTGGACACAAAATGGTAAACCTAAAAAGTTAAACCAAAAAAGTGGACCCAACAAGAGAAGCCTTAGAAAGTGAACTAGAAAACACCGACTCTAGAATAGTGACCTTGAAAAAGTGAATTTACAAAATGGACTAAAATGATGGACCCAAATTGTGGACAGTTGGCGGTGGTCGTTCAAGTTTTAAGCACTTCTCCTCACTACGACCTATTGATCTATTGTGATTATCCTCTCCAGTTTGGGTGCTAAAGCTTTGCTCTCTTCTTTGTCATAGAGGGTAGTGATCAGTCAGAAAGCCCATAAGAATCCCCAGAGGGAGGCCATTTCTTTTGTCTCCAATTCTTGATCTGGCTTTTGGGAACGTCAAAGAAGGGTTTCGCTCCAATGAAATGCATGTCAACGCCTTGCTTTGCAAGTTTATTTGCCATCATTTCCTTTGGTATTGGTGTGCCTCGGAACCTGCATCAATGATACCCTATGTGTTGTGCCTACATAGTTGCATCACATTCAACCGACATTCCCAGGCTCAACACTCAAAGTTATGAGAGGCTAGAACTTTTAAAGCGGCTTGACTATCGGTACACATATAGATATTTCCACCTCTCCGGTTGTCATCCTCAACCGGACGTTACAGCTCTAAGGAGTTTATTCTTAGGTTGATGAAACCCAACCCCTACCCCTTTGTTTGTCTTGAATCCATCTATCTTCCAGACAAGCGATCCATATTCGAATTTAGATCCACCCGAGCTCCATTCCTCGCAGCTCGGAAGTAGAATCCTGAATAGTCGTTCGTGATGTGGTTGATCACTCATAGTGTCAATTGGCTTCGTTAGGGCTCTTACCTCTTCATAAAGCTCGCCTAGAATACTTAGGCGTCCGGTTAAATCGCCATCTTTAAATCGGTGTAGTATACTCAGTCGGTGCGCACTGAAAACTGTGGTTCTCTCGATTCCACATACAGGGGTTGGACAGTTGCGTGTATACTCACTGCAAAAAGTGGATATAAAAAACTTGGACTCACAAGGTGGACTTAAGAAACAGTAGAAGCAAAAAACATGGTAGAAATAGGATATTCGAAATAGTGGAGTCGAAAAGATGAATCGAAGAAGCAATGGTCCCAAAGATAATGGAATCGAAAGAAATTGATTCTAAAACAATAGACGCAATAAAATTGAATTCAAGAAAGTGGATTGATGCAAACGGACATCATATTAGACAATACAATATAATTACTCGCACAAAAACACCTTACGAAGCTTGGTCTCTCCTAATGATTGAAGAAATATTGCACATTATTTTGGACCATACCAATCCAAAAATAAGTGATATGAGTATCCAGTATGGTAATACAGCTACATTTATTCATCACCTGTCTTATATCGAGCTAAAAGCATTGTAGGTACAGGAAGAAGAAATAAAAAAGAAGTACCTCTTGAATTTCTTTCAAATCTAAAATACGACGTAGATCGTACTGCACTTGGGTTTACTAAAGATATGACTATCTGTTCCTTTGTACCGAAAAAGAGTAAATCAGTTATTGTCATCGATGCATCACGATAATAAGGCAGATGAGGTGAGTAGAAAGCCAGATATCATACTGTTCTAGAATTCGACAAAAGGTGGCGTGGATATCCTTGACCAAAAATGTGCACTATATAGAACAGGTAGAAGATGTCGTTGTTAGTCATTTGTTATATGGTATGCAGTAATGAATATCGCAACAGTGAATAGCCATGTACTGCTAAGGACAAATAATTTTGAAAATAAAATTTCCCATCAAAGAACTTGGACAAGAACTGATAAAGGACCATCTAACAAACCGAGTTGTAATATCTAATTTATCGGACGAACTTCGTAAGGCAATTCAGACCTGTCTGGGAACAATTGAAAATGTACGTCATCCGGATGCAGACATGCCTCCCCAGCCGCCAAAGCGCTAAAGATGCTACATATGTCCAAGAAAACTTGACAAAAAATTGACCACCGTATGTCAAGCAGTTTTCTTGTGGCTATAAATTAAGTTTTTTTAGGAATTCGCTGAAGTATAAAAAATGAAGAAAAAAATGTTTGTTTTTTCTTTTTAAATACTGGGGTCAAAAATGACCCCGCGATAGCAGTTCCGATACATGAAAACACGATAGTACTTGAGGGTTAAACAGAGTAGGAGAAAGAAAACTGCATCTTTAAAATTTTGTATGCGATTTATTTTACAAATTAAACGATGATAAAATGTTAAGTACATGACAGTCATATCTACAAGATAAGATCCGCTAAAGTCTCATAACTCATCCTCTTTCTGGTTATAACTATCTTGGTTTTTCCTATCTAAAGGCTGCATCTCCTTAATAATACCTTCTTCTTTAGGAGGTGTTGGTGGCAACCGCCTTTTCTTACCCATACAAGCCGTAAAGCAGGTATCACCAGCTCCGAATTTTTCACCATCTTCAATCGATTGCGGCATCGGATATCCTAAAGTTTCAGGCAGGAATAAGGTTAGGAACCCGGAAATTAAAGCTATCACACCAAAAATCATAGCCGGCAACGTGGGATTTAAAGAGTCTAATAAGGATATTAAAGGTGTCATCGCTCCTGATAACCTAGCACACATCGAACCTAATCCTAAAGCTGAATTTCTAACGACGGTTGGGAATAATTCCGCTGAATAATTATAAACTATAGCGAAGGAGCTGGCGATTAAAAATTTGCCTATCATTACTGTTGAAGTCGCTTCTGTACTACCTTGAGTTAATTTCGCAGCGATTAAACAACATAATCCTCCTGTTAACATGTAGAAGCTTATCAGTCCTCTTCGTCCGGTTCGATCCATGATTAAAGCTGTTAAAAGATAACTTGGGATCTCCACAATTCCCATCAAGAACAAGATTAAATAAGGATTCCCGTATAGTTTCCCAGCGCTTAATGATAAGCCGTAATAAGCTATGGAATTAGCGAACCAACACAAGCAAACATTCAATGTTTTATTTCTTAAATTGGGCGTCTTGAATAAATCGCCAAGTCCAGCTTCTTCGTTCTGGGTAGAATCTCGTCTGATTTTCGTTTTAGAAACGTAATCGTTAGGATCTATGGTGATGGGGCTAGAATTCATCTTCAATCCTTTCTGGATTATAGCAACAGATTCTTTAACGCGACCTTGAGCCCATAACCATCTTGGTGATTCGTCCATTATCCACCAATTTGCGAAGAGGATCAAGCTGTGAAGGCCGTAGATGATTTGCAGGATTTGACGGTCTTTTACGATAGCACCCCACCCTGCTACTAACATGAAACCGACGGCGAAAGCTGCTTGGAAAGCAATTCCTGTAATGAGGATCAAATTAATTAAATTCCATCTAATATTATTATAGTTCTACATACCACAAGGTGTTCTTTTACTGGGTCCAACCAATTCCATAGTCAATACAAATCCGGTAATATAACTACCAGCCGAACCAAAGATTCCGTAAAGGAATCGTATAACAAGGAATGAATAAAATTCAGGTACGAATGCTACTAAAACGCCCAATATGAGCTGGAACGTAGCCGACCAACAATAAATAGTTTTCCTTCCATATTTATCGGCAGCACTTCCTAAGGTTATAGCTCCGAAGAAGACGCCGAACATATATGAAGATTGAGCCACAGCTCCCATCCATCGCCTATCGCAGACGAAATTCCATTCCATACCTCTTGATGATTTGTAATAGGTTGTATCGTACACCCATCTATCACAGGTAATAGTTTGGTTGAAACCGCCTAGGAGATTGCAAGAATCTGGAACACCTAACGGTGTCATCGGAACGAACTGGGTTAGATTCGGATGCGAGAAGTTGAGGGATGTGGAATTGCCGTCCAATTCGGGAACGAAACATCTGAAATATTTTCAAATTGTGATTTTTGTTAATCTTAGAAATTTACAAGGCCATACAAAAACAAAAAACTTCATTGTCACTGTTGCTCCCTAAACATGGGGGGTGGAAGCATTTAAAAAGTCAAAAACTGTATTAACAATTAAGGGAGAGAGGGGCACATTCGACCAGAGGGCATTTTCAACCAGTCACTCTAGATCATATTACATTTGAATTTGGCGTTTGACAAAAATATATTATTTGTAAGGTAATAGTACTGTCAATGAAGTTTTGTGAGTTTAGTGATTGCTGAAATTAAATTTAAAAAAATAATTGTGAAATTCTGCTGTACAAGGTAAGTTTCTTCATATATTGATTTTAGTAATAACTACAAAGTTTAAAATATTACTCGATCCATTTATTTATTGACATATAAATGTTTATATAAATTTGCTGTGGGACAGATTCGACTCAGCCAGTGGTCGAATCTGCCCCCAATCTAAACCGCGAGAGAAAATATAATACTAGCAAATTTGAGGTTAGGAGATAAATTGGCTGTCAAATGATGAAATGTCAAGAATTGAGCTGACATCTTTTGACATTTATTTAGTAAAAAGTTTAGAAATTTTAACCATAGAACGCTACACTCTTGAACAATGAATTTTAATTACGAAAATTTACTATCAAAATGGTAAAACTTTTACTGTATCACTTCGTAAAATTCGAGCAGCTTTTCCTCCTAATCAGGCTCCTTCTGCGATCGCTGTGCGTAATTTAATCGCTAAATTCGAAGCTCACGGTACTGTTGCTGACAATAGATCAAAACAATACGCTCATAGTGGCCGTAGTTGAGAATTAGCCTGGAACATCAACTCGTCGACGTTCGCAACAATTGGGCATCACCATCAGAGGCACTTCAGTGATCTTCATCTTCATCCTTATAAAGTTCAACTCGTTTAAGAATTAAAACCGGCCGACCATTGTTTGCGTCGAACGTTTGTGAATTGGCTGTTTGAAAAACTGAACGAAAACAACGCATTTTTCAACAAAATCATCTTTAGTGATGAGGCCCATTTTCAATAAGGCGGTTATGTAAACAAACAAAATTGTCGCATATGAGGCTCACAAAATCCACAAACAGTCCTCGAAAAACCATTATATCCAAAGAAAGTGACCATATGGTGTGGTTTGTGGTCAGGCGGCATCATCGGCCTATATTTTTTCGAAAATGAGCAAGAAAATGCCGTCACCGTGAATTCTCTACGCTACCAAACCATGATAACCGATTTTTTGTGGCCACAATTGAATAATGTTGACATCAGCAAGACGATGCCACGAGCCACACAGCCGGCCAAACAATTCAGTTATTACATGAGAAATTTTCCGGTCGAGTAATTTCTCGATTTAGCGATGTCAATTGGCCGCCTAGTTCTTCTTTTCCCAGAATGTAAAATGCCTGCTCGATGGCAACAAAATAAGATTGCTGGTCTCGACTGGCTAAAGTCCTTTATGAATAGAAACAAAACAGAAATTTCGTTAAGAAAACCTGAAAACACTAGTTTAGCAAGAGCCAATGGATTTAACAAAAGATATGTTTTTGAATTTTTCGATAATTATGTATCCGTAATATCAAAACGGACGAAACAAAGGTAACAACGGTATTAAATCCGCAAAAGATAGTTTCAACAAGAGGGAAACAACAGGTTAGTGTAGCTGCCTCTGCAGAAGGAGGCGGACTAACAACCTTTGTCCCGGTTATAAATGCTATTGGGCATGCACTACCTCCTGTATATCTGTACCTGTACCCCAAAATTCGTAATCTAGATAATTATTTAATTAATGCTCCAACTTTAAGCATTCCCCTGGGCAATCGCAACGAGTGGATAATAGCAAAATTGTTTCCGAAAGTACTGGGACATATCCAGAAGCACACCAACTGTTCTACAGAAAGAAAAATATTACTTCTCATGGATGTTGGAGTTCTTGGGCCGTTTAAGACCTACTGCTCTGTAAATATAAAAATAAAATTGCTTTTCATTCAGCCTTCACTCAGAAAAACATAACAAACGCATTCGAAAAACCAGGGATTTGGCCATTAAATAGGCTTACATTTACAGACGACGATTTTATTGTTAGCTATGCAGATATAACTACTAATGATACAGCTTACAACGAAGACGGCGAATCCAGTCCTCGAACGACATCGGATGCGGAACATCGTTGACACCTTGTTCCCTACCCATCCGGAGAGAACTGCGGAAATGGAGGACGAGCGATTGAACGACATCCCGCTTTTTAGCGGAGATGAACTGTCAAGAGCGGCGAACTCCCTACAAAACCGGAAGGCACCTGGAATTCCGACGGAAGCTCTCAAGATTGTGGCGCGCGTCTGCCCAGATCTGCTTCTGAACATGTACAACCGCTGTTTGACAGAAGGAGCGTTCTGCAAGAGATGGAAGGTACAGCGACTAGTGCTGATAAGCAAAGGCAAGGGCGATCCGACCACGGCTTCGGCATACAGACCGCTATGTATGCTGGACACGGCTGGAAAGCAACTAGAAAGACTGCTGAAAACACGTCTGGAGAGCAGCATAGACGACGCGGGAGGCCTGTCCGAAAGACAGCATGGCTTTAGGAAGGGACACTCCACCGTCGGCGCCGTAGCGCAGGTAGTGGAAACCTTCGAAGCCGCTCAACGGGGAAATCATTACTCGAGACCCCTGGTGATGCTCGTCACATTGGACGTAAGAAACGCCTTCAACTCGGCGAGATGGGACGTCATGTTGGACGCCTTGCAGAACACGTTCTACACGCCATCCTATTTACTTAGGATGATACGCAGCTACCTTAGCGAGAGGAAGCTGGTCTACGACACCGCAGGCGGGCCGTGCACGAAGAAGATAACAGCGGGAGCGGCGCAGGGTTCCATACTCGGCCCCGACTTATGGAATGTGTCCTACGACGGGATCCTCCGAATGGAGCTGCCGCAAGATGCGTATCTGATAGGATACGCAGACGACGTAGCGGCAGTCATCCTAGCGCGTGACGAGGCGGATGCCCAGAGAAGGCTCAACCAGGTAATGAGAAGAGTCACCACATGGATGGACGAACACGGCCTGACCCTGGCAACGGAGAAGACCGAGGTCGTTCTACTGACCAGGAGACGAATCCCTAGGGAGATCGAGATGACGGTGGATACGGAAGTCATAACCACTACAACTTCCGTGAAGTATCTCGGACTGCGGCTCGACAGCAAGATGAGCTTCTGGCAACAGATCCAGTCGTCGAGCGATAAGGTCGCTAAGGTAACGACGACGCTGAGCCGACTAATGGCCAAAAAATATTTGAAATTATACGTCATGTTTTATTTTGTACTTTCTTCATTTAGGATCAGTCAAACAATGTGGAAATAAATCTATTCCCACTCCAGGTCTGATTCGACCCTTTCCTAGACCATGTATTAAGGGAAAGAAGAATGGTGGGGAAAATCCAGGATTTGCACTGACACTCCGGCGAAGAATGGGTTGGAACAGTTGGAATATAAAAGAGAGGCTCGTAAGAAAAACCTAGGAGAAAAGAAAAAACAGAAAGTGATAAACAAACTTTTTCCAGAAAATAATGAGAAAATGAGGTATTCCTCAGCGTAAACGAAAAATGAGCGAGAGTAGTTCCGATTCAAATCATACAGTGGTTTTGGAATCAGATGAATACTCTGATGACAGTGAAGGAGACACGGCTCCAATTTTATTGCGTAATGACGATGTAATAAATGATAATTGGTAAAATTTTGTACGAACTGCAAAATCATCTCAATTCGAAGTAAATTTTTACGACGTAAAAAGCCATTATATAGATTCTTTTGTCCATTGGTTGATGATACATCAATTGTCGAACGTGATGATATTGTTTTAAATTTGCCGAAACCAAATTCTGCTAAAACTGCTAGAACAGCTTCTTTGTTTACCTTTAACATCAATTTAAGCGCATTTGATGGTAAATTAAAATATCTAACCAAATATGTAAGTTAAAAATGTATGAATATAAGACTTTGTAACAAATCAGACCACTGTACTGAATCTGCCCCACCACAAGGTCTGAAGGTACCGCTCCAAAGGGGCAGTTTCAACCTTTCAGCACCTTTTTCTTAAAATTAAAATAAAATAACATCTGTCAATACTGTTTTTTAACACATTTTTATAATTTTACATATTGTAAGGTACGTATTTTATAATTATGACATAATATGTTGTCATAAATCATAAATGACAAAAATATGTGATTTTGTATCCAAACATGTTGAATGTGCCTCCCCTTTCTCCTACCCCAGTTCACCTCAGTTCAATTACCTATGATCTGGTACAGCTCCGACTGTAATTAAGGACAGCATATGCATTCCAGCGGTGACCCCCGATAAAACATGAAGGATAAATTGGAATAATTGATATTTACCAAAGTCACCTGCAAACAAGAATAATATATTAAGAGATTATAAGATCAGTGGCCTTATTTTACACAAAATGAACAACAAGCAACGGCCTAATTATCCTCAATGCAACCGAGCAAATTATGATGTAATAATAATGTAATAACGACTTAATTACAGTAATTCTTCCAATTATTCATTAAAAACCATAAAGTTCCTTATAATTTCTTAGCGGAAGCAGTCGTTATTGAGGATGTTTTATTGTGTATCAAGGTAAACCTGGTAGTATTATTGTACTTGGGGGAAACTTTTGATCGACTCTATAAGAATAATAACTAATCAATTGCTAATTCTGAATATAAATTTAGGGAACGTCAATCTTGTTATTTATTTAAACGCGATACTCTTACTTCTATTTTATTAGGTTTTATTGAGTGACGTTTCGGAGGTGTTAACTCTAGAAGCAGCTGATCATATTAATAGGAACAGTCAAAACAACTTATAAAGAAAAATAACCACATGTACGTCATTGAATAGAGAACGCACAGCTCGAGTCAAGTAATATGATCGACAAACGAAACTTGATACATATAATAACAAAAAATTACTCAATTAACTAACTTATTATCTACTGCAAGAATTTTATTTTACATATCAGTTTATGTTTACAAAATATATTAAACAAACTGTTGCTTATGGATTTATTTTCAAATATAAACGTTATTAACTTTAATAACATAGCTCTAGAAGAGGATAAGTTTGAAAGCAACATATAAATTAGAATACCAATTTTCTCATAAATTGGTGAAGTAATACTAAGCAAGCTGCTGAAGAAGACTAGATGTCATCATTGCATTTCTGCGTTTTTTTTTTTTTAATTACAAAAAGATTTTTGAGAACCACAATATTAAATATTGATGAACATAGTCTTCCAGTCACCAGAAACAATAGCCCATCGATGAAAAAACAGATGGAACAATCTGTCAGTATTAAAATAGGTGCTTTAGTTTCTTTCATTTGGAATCATATCAGATATTAGTAGCACGACTAAAAAGAGCATTTGATGGGTATTAAATTCGGGGTACAATTTTAAGAAGGACTTGTCCAATTAGTCCCATAGGCATAATAATTTATCAATTAATCAAACAATAAATTCAATTTATGGTAGGTAATAATACCTACTTACTTAAATAAGTGAGTAATTCATTTTTTACTCCTTATGATAATTTAGTTCTTTTTAATGTGGCATTGGATAAATAAACTTTATTAAAAAAGTTTAATTTTAGGATGCCCCGACATAAACAAAGGAAAACTGAAAGAATTCGGGCATCTGATTCGGGCTTCATACGCTAAAAAAATCGACACTAGCTCGATATGTCGTAATGAATAAGGATGAAATTAATATTCCCGTTCGGGCAATTCCGAATAAAATATTTTCCATTAACGAGGAGGGAGAATTAGAACATTATCTGATTATAGTATCCGAAATGCACTATGGGTTAACAACTGTAGAGGTTAGGAAACTTGCAGTTCAGTAACTTAAAATTCAAAAAAACTGGACTATGAATCAAGAGACCGGTCCTGACTGGTTATATGGGTTTATGCAAACACATCCTGAACTATCCATAAGGGCCCCAGAAGCGACCAGCCTCTCCCGTACGATCAGTTTCAATAAAACAAATGTCTTAGAAAAACACAAATTTGAATCAAACCGAATCTTCAATGTCGATGAAACTGTCTGCACGATAGTACAGACAAAATAGAACAAAAATAAAAGTAGAAGCGGTTTAAAAAAGAAGAAGAACTTAAGAAAAATTAAAACAAGAGGTAAAAATCAGAAAGAAACCTTTTAAACAAGACATTGGAGTGAAAAAAAAATGATAAAGCTCAAACCTTAGATTCTATTTTTCAACGAAATTGACAATTAAGAAGAATAACGTCTATAGCTTGAACCAGATACCATCGTTCAACCAAGACATATAATAATGTTTTGGTAGAACTGCCAATAAACTGGCAATCAACGAATATTTTGCTAAAAGTATCCAAACTAAACCACCAATTTTTATTTCTTTCTTTGCTTAATCTTTAGTTTCGTTAGTTTGTATATCTCAAAAGTGCCCCAGTCGTGTTCTGCCAGTTTTTCCGAGCTTGCTATGGTAATCAAAAACCATCTCGGGAATCAAATCTGCCAGGAATAAAATTTCTACCGGTTCGTTTATCTGTGTCCAATTTAAAATGCCCTCTACGGAGGACTGGATGGTAATTATTTCGACTTGGAAGATGAACGGAGAGCCTAACAAGTTGATGGCTTCGCCATCGGCTTCTCCATCTCTCCAAATCCCAATTCCCGTGTGTTGTTGGTACCATTTAATGAAACATTCAAGCCTTATCGCTTCACTAGTTTCTTTCAAATAAATACAATAAAATGTCTGTTTCTTTTGCCGAAATGAAAATTGAAAATTCAAACTATTATCGTTAAAAGTAGTTGCCACCACACTTATTGGATTCCAAAATCTCTAACAACGTTTCTCAACGATTTTAATTTCTTGATAGAACCCCTCGTCATTGAGATGCAAGTAATTGCCACTACAAAAGCAATGGACGGAGAGAAAAAGAAATCCTCGGGAGTGAGCAAAGACACTTCCCTTATAAAAAAACATTTTCGCATATTTGGGAAATTGTCCAGGAATAAAAGAATTATTAGAGGATGAAGGGTTCTAAACAAATTTGTTATCTGATGAGGTTATAGCCTGTAGTTGTTTAAATGAGTCATCTCGGTCTTCCTTAGAAACAATAAAAGCTCGAGTTAAAATGGGATTGTTGGGGATTTCATTTTTTGTTGTTTTCATTATTCACACAGTGGTAAAAGTGTCTCAGAAGCCCAAATTTGTCAGTGGCAAGAATGATGGTCGGTTTCCACAAGAACTGAAGCCTATTGAGCGATACTACAATGGATTTTGGATTGAAAAAATGATAAGAGATTATGTATATGTAGTACCTCGGTGGAGAAACTAATTAAAAAAAAGAGTCTCTCACATATATTTTTTCGCGTATTTACTCGTAAACTAGTTGATTTAAGTTACTTTGTATACGATGGCGAAAAATGTACAAAAGAGAAAAAATTATTCATTTAAGAAAGCAAAATCAAGACTATGCCGTTTTCTTCTTTCCTGGGAGTTCTACAACCATTGTGGGCCAGAATTTGACCGGAATATCGAGAGCCAGGCAATTAGTTTTTGATGCACGACCACTATTACTAATTTATAATAATTGCAAGGAATGAAACTAAAATTCTCTTTCTAAATTTTTAGTAAACCAATTTCACAAAACTTTCTATTTTTATATACTTAGTTAACATCAATTATTGCAAATTGTATAGGTAGCGAACCTTGCCAGTTATTATTAATGTGTGTTAACGATAATGTCTACTTTTTCCATTATCGACCTTGTTTCACATTAAATTTGTGATTTCAAAATAATGTTTTAACGCCACATTACTAATTTAAATATTAAATATTATCGATTAAGATATTTTTCACAGTTGTTGACACTTCTTAAATAAATAAATATTGCAGAAATTTAAACACTGGTGATGGTGCTAACTTGTCTGGACATCGCCTTTAGCTATTGCTCATTATACTCTATAAAGTATCTGCGTTTTGTCTTTGCGGTCAAGGTCAGTGAAAATCGCCACCTTTTTTTGTTTGTAGTAAATCGTATTTCGTAGCTCTACCTCATGGAGACTAGAAGAGAGATGCACAACTCTATAAAAACATATTTGTTCTACGTACGAAAGTTGCGACCAATCAACAATTAACATCCAAAAATAATAAAGCAAATAATAAAAACAAAACATTCCGTAAAATATTTAAAGCTTTGTTTAATAATTACGTATTGTTTCGCATAATTATATCAGTGAACGAATGCTGTATGAAATATGGCGTCATTGTATTTGATCCTAGTATAGACCTGTACTGATTAAGGTGCTGCATTGTTATTTTTGTTTAAATACGTAATAATTAATGATTATGAATACGTGCAAATAAATGTCACCCAAAATAGCACTATTAATAACTTAATATTATGTAACCAGCTTTTATGGAAAAGCACATTGTCATCATTATCATCATCGTCGTAATAACAAGTTTAAGTACTATCCTAGACAACGTTAGAAAAAATTTGTGATAAGAGTTGCAATATTTTGAATTAAATATAAATACCGAAATAGATTAAACACTACAAAACGTGTTTTTACTCGAATTTAATCAATTTAATTTTGGAAAATATTGCAGCATTATATTACATCAAATTGTATAAGTAAATATTAATAATAAAACAATGAAAAAATTTGAGATAACTTTGTAGAATTATAAGTATTTAAATAGGTACATATTGTACTATTGTTTCCCTATTTGTACCCGGATTTTTTTCAATTTAAATATTTAATTTGCTACTATAATTATATCTAAATACTTATTTATAATTGTGATTTTTATAAAAGATGACACGTGAATTAAAAATGTTTTCTTCACCTATAAAACAATCTGGACCTTTGAATGATTATTCGCTGGCACCTCTTACTAACTCGTCAGGTATTTCATTTTCTCTGATTCCAGACTGGTTTGACACCAATCTCGTTGTAGTGCTGCTATGTTCAGCCAGTTTTTCGAGCTTCCTATGGTAGTCAAGTACCATCTCGGAATCAAATCGTTCGATTCGTTTATCTGTGAGCAATTCAAAATGCCCTCTGCGAAAGTCTGGATGGCAATTATTTCGACTTGGAAGATGAACGGAGAGCCCAATCTCTCCGAATACCAATTACCGTGTGTTGATTCCATTTAATGAAACATTCAAGTCTTATCGCTTCACCAGTTACTTTCCAATGAATCACAATAAAATGTCTGTTTTTTTTTGCCAAAAATAAAATTAAAAATTCAAACTATTACCATTAAAAGTAGTTTTCATTTTGCCACCACCCTTGAATCCCAAAATCTCTGACAGCTACTGTATGTCTAAAGATATTTTTTTATTAGTAAGTTAAAAGAAACTATCAAGTTATTATCATGCTAACGGGCATGTCTGAACAGGATTTTACATGTTTCGACTTCATTTGTACATCATAGTCTCTTCTCTAGCGCCAATCAAATCAAGGAATTAATAGATCTGTTCATATGTGAGTATATATAAGAACCTACAGACACGTTATTCGACTCAAATTGACTCAATATATAGTAATAACATTAGTTAAACGTTTTTTTTAATTCGCGATGTCGCATAGGTGTAACCTTTATTTTAAATTAAAAATGACAAATTAAGACAAGTTGTGGACCCCTCATAATGTCTGTGCACGATGTGCTGTTAGTTTGAGGAGCTGGATAAAAGGTAAGAGCATAGCTATGCCATTTGGTAGGCCTATGATTTGGCGAGAACAAAAGGATCATTCGAAAGACTGCTACTTCTGTTGTACAAAAATCTTTGGGTTTTCCAGTAAAAATAAGGATAAAATTACCTATCCTAATTTACCTTCTGCCACTCGTCCAGTTCCTCATTCGGAAGTTTTGCCAGTACCAAGTCCTATGGATGTTTCGAATCAAGAACATGTTGAAACCGAGATAGAAGAATACATTTCAGAGTTGTCGGACACACAGATGAAGAATATTTGCCATCTTAAGACGAGACGCCTCATTTAATAAATCAATTGGAATTAAATGACCTAGTTCGAGATGTCAATTTATCAAAGACTCAGGCAGAAATATTAGGATCAAGACTGCAAGGATAGAAGTTGTTAGCTCCGGGTACCCGTATTTCTGTATATCGAAATCGCCAGAAAGAACTATCACAGTATTTTTCAACTGAAGAAGGTCTTTCATTTTGCAAAAATGTTGACGGTTTAATACGAGAATTAGATTACGAATAGTAACCGGAAGAATGGCGTCTTTTTATAGATGCTTCTAAATTGAGTTTGAAAGCCGTCCTTCTACATATAGGAAACATCTACCCCTCCATTCCTGTTGGTCATGCCGTGCATATGAAGGAAGCATGTGATAATATGACACGTCTCCTTGATAAAATCAATTACAAAGCCTATAAATGGTATATCAGTGCTGATCTCAAAGTAGTTGCAATTCTACTTTGTCTACAACTTGAGAAATTTGCACTATACTGTTAAACAATGCTCAACCAGAATACAATATACTCATGGAGAAAAGAACGTTGGTGGAGCCCCATAAAATACTTTTACCGTCGTTACACATAAAATTAGGTCTGATGAAGAATTTCGTCAAAGTATTGGACAAAGAGGGACCAGGATTCCGATACCTTAATCAAAAATTTCCTAATATATCTGAGGCAAAACTTAAAGAGGGGATTTTTATAGGACCCCAGATTATGAATGTATGTGTATTGTATGTAGTTCCTCGGTGAAGAAACTAATTAAAAAAAGAACAGAAGAGACCAAGCAGCAGTTCAAGATTATTTCTAACAATTTCATTTTATGCACAATCTCTCATATCTATTTTCTCGCGTATTCACTCGTAAAATAGTTGATCTACGAATGAAATTAAGACGATACTGGGCATTATTATTAATACTGCGGTTGGACAGTTACTTTGCATACGATGGTGAAAAATCAACATGGTGCAGAAACGTACGAAACGCTAAAAAATATGTCCGGGGATGATTTAGCTGATCCCGAGAAGGTTGTGAGGATCTTTCAAACGATTACCGAGCTACGACTTCTTATTTAATCTAGGACGGACTGTATATAGAAGATATACATACCTATCTTACATAAAGGCATATATAACCGAAGTATTAATGAAAGTACACGTTTCATTTACCTGCCTAGAATCTGCATAGATGCTATCCTTGGTTTTGCTATTAAAAAAAAAATTATTATGAAAGTAAAAGTCCAACGTTATTTATATCTCAACGTACGTACTAACTTGTATGAATTCAATTATTTATGCATTTATAAATTTTATATACTTCACGAATACTATCGATATGTACACATAAATTATAACCTCGATATGAATGTTATAAATAATTTGCGTGGAATAGAATTACCAATGCCGTTGGCAAAATAAACATCACTTGCGGTTAAATAAAGGTTGTAATACTACAACAACCAATTAATGTTAAAAATTTGAAACAATTCTTCTCCACCTCGTTAGATATTCATATTTGAACTTAATTGGTTAATTGTGCCATATCCTTATATGTCCATGTAATAATATGCATGCATATACATGTGAGTATTTAACTAACTAAGAAATCGTGTTTTAAGTTCAATGACTTGAATTTCTTGGTAATTTTCCAAAGTTTAGTATCGGATGAATACACAAACGGTATTGCATTCGTTTTTTGTACAGTAATAAACTAACGATTGACTGCATGTACAATTCAATCGTATACATCAGTTACTTATTAGGTCAAAATATAGTGAGTAGGTACTTATTGCAAACGACTATTGTAAGAATGTGATTAATATATATCTTTAAACAAAGCAATGTATGTAGGTGAATAAATAATAAAAATTAAAAAGTGATTTAAATTGAATTTCTATTCTTACGCAAGAAAATATAATCGAGTACCCTATATATGTAAACAACTTAAGTTGAAGATAACTAACAATAAAAAAGATCTATTTGTCGGTCAAACGAAACAGCATTTAAAGATACGTGCTTAATCAAGAGAGTCGTGGAAAAAACTGCGATTAGATACAGTTTATATTTGTCTAGACAATTTATTATAATAAACTTACTATTTTTATAACTAATATATATCGATATTAAACGCGACGTTTCTTTTGTAACGTAATGTATACAAAACACGTTACTATATTGACATATTTGTTAATATAAGATATACGTATGCTTATGAATGTATTACAAGCCTCTGGATTTATGCACGGGTTATCACTTCAAATATTTGTTGGATTTATGAAATTTTAATTCTATATTTAAACTATGTAAGTATCTGGTTTACTGTTTGCATTAACATGTGGTGATATTTACAAATACATTGATACTGTATCAGAATTTGTTCACTTATTTCAACTCTAATGAAATTCTCTTGTTTAATAATTTAATCTTTATTAGGAAATTATAAATGTTGTAAAACGCTCACATCAGTTAATTATAAAGATGAGATATAATTTGTTGCTTAATAAATCAACTTATAACTAAACAATAAAACACGTTACTTGCGACTGAAGCAACAATCAAAATCCAATTAGTAGTTCAAACATTAATAAACAATCAATTTGCAGAAGAACAAAGGTGAATAATATACGTGACGTAAAGCTAAACAAAATAAACGTCAAATACAAACACCAAAATAGGGGCAATCAGGGATAAAACTATTTTCTTTTGACGTTTGACATTTGGTTGTTGATTTGCATTTACCACTAAACCATCGTTTTATAGTAAGTAGCCTTTTCTCTGTTATTAAAAACAATTATTCGACCAGAGGAACAAAAAATGATGTTAGTGGCATTTGCTTCTTAAGAATTTGTTGGAAGAGATGGAGGTCAAAAGATGGAGGTTGCCATTATTGAAGGGACTCCACCAGTGCATAGTGGATGGCCCTTTAATACGTCCGAAAGTGGTGCAGAGAGTTTAGTATCGGTCAGAAGAACGTCCACAATGAACTCAAGAACTTTTGACACACTTTGGGAGGACTGTCATACCTTACAGTCCTGACCTAGCACCTAATGATTACCACTTGTTCTCCAAGTTAATGCAACACTTGAGTGGCCAACGTTTCTGGAGCGACGATGGTCGATTTTCAATCAAGGTCGTAAGGCAATAAAATCTGGGCAGAGTAAATCTTTCTTCTGATAATCCTTTTGACAATGTCCATAGTGTTAAAATGACAGTTAGACATAACACATAGGTACCTCTTTCTGTGTCCTGCCATCTAACTATACTATTATTATTAATACTATTTGAGTTGATCAAAAATTTTCCATACAGACAAACGATTAGTTTTCCATCAAACCGATCAATTGCTAAATTATATACCAACCTATCCACCTCCTCCTCCAAGCCTGCCATCAAGTGCTTCAGGTTCCTCATCAGAGTAAATAGCAAGGTCGCATCCGTACCCAGTTCTTGTATCCGAAGTAACAAACAAACGTTATAAACGTTGTCTAAACGTTACCCACTGAACGTTAGTGTAACATTAAAAAGATATCGTCATATTGAGTGATAATCTCAGAGTTAGTTCCAGTAGAATTTGGTGTCTAGATACATAATTGATTGTGAAACGATTCCACACAACATCTGCTTGAACTAAATTATCAGATTCATCTTCACATTCATCGAATCCTTTGTCTAAGTCTTGATTTACTATGTTTTCTTCTTATTATTATTTGAAGGCATATAATCGCATATAGTTTCGATCAGGATAAGTCTGACCACGTGATAAAAAGTCTAGAAGGATAATTCCTTCGACATCTCAAAAAACCGTGCACCATGATCTTCCTCGCAGATGCTGTTGCACGAAACTGTCGAGAGGGTGGTGAACCCTTGTGTTTCCGTTCCATACCTCTGTCTCTATGATTCAGGATTATAATGGTGAACCCAGATTTCATCCACACTAACGAATCTTGCTTGGAAGTGTTCGGGATCTCCCTTAATAATGGACCTTGCACCTTGTTATAATCTTGTTCACAGGTCTCTCTGTCAAATTTAAAATCCCTTGAAAAGCCCAAGTCTTCACCACCTGATATGAAGGTGCTGATTCACTCAGTATAGATACTTGTACCATATTCATACGAATTTTTTGCAAAGATATTTGATAACCGCTCTGTTCTCAAAATTTATTTATTTCGGAAATTTGAGCCGAGACCATCTCATGGACCAGATCAGTGTTTTCTTTGCAAACAATCAGAAGATACAATTAGATAGCTATTTCACATTTATGAAATTGGTGAGACAGGCCTGTTACTATGTCAAATTTAACCTAAGAAAGAGCTGAAGATTCTGCCATGAAAGTTTTTAAAAAGATAAAGAATAGCTCGCTTAGTACGAAGAAATGCTTCAAACGATTTAAAAACTAATCCTGTTTATGATTGCAAAATATTAAAAAAAACCAAGGCCTCTCAATTTAAAGACTGCTTTCGTCATCATTTTGCTAGAAAAAGTTGCGAAGAACTTAAACTATTAGGAGAGTTTAAGACAATTTTCGTCCTCAATGATTATCGAGCTCACTCTTCAGAATCTGAGTTTGTGTCAGAGGTAATATTTTTTGTCCTTATCTCTCTGGAATACATATTTATTTCTTTATGTTGGTAGAAGCTGTTCCCTATAACTAGATCGTTAATTAGGCAAAAATCCTAAACCTCCTTTACCATTTCGATTTATAATAGTTTCTCCCCATTTCCTCACTATAGTTTTCATATCCTGCTCTATTATTCCCTATCCTAGCATTAATATCTCCCATTATAAATATGTCGCCTCTTGAGTCTTCATATGCTGCTTGCAAACCG
This sequence comes from Holotrichia oblita, assembly GCA_023690525.1. Classification (NCBI taxonomy): domain Eukaryota; kingdom Metazoa; phylum Arthropoda; class Insecta; order Coleoptera; family Scarabaeidae; genus Holotrichia; species Holotrichia oblita. The sequence goes on from CM043021.1 coordinate 9,387,812, forward strand.
TTTCAAAATGCATCTTTTGCTTCCATGTTGTCGTCTTCGTTTGGCCTATACACAGTGATGAATGTTGTCACTCTCTTCAGCATTATCGTGATGGCTATTCCCAATATGTCCAAGTTTGCTTTTGAAAACTTCTTCTAATTCTTCTTCTTTATTATTTATACTTTTTATGTTCCAAGTTCCTATTCGTAATATTTTTGATTTTGGTTTTTTTTTCGTGGATCCGTCGTTGCCAGCTTGGATACCTTACAGCCTTTCACCATTATCCGTTTTTTTGGGCTATTTTTTGGACTAAGCCGTCCACTTCCCTATTCTATATCCATTTCGTTCCATTATATATAATGTTTTGAATCCAATGCTTGTTTTGTTACCTTTTCCTCTTTCTTCTTTCGCTCTTTACCTAATATTACGAATTGAACACGACGTTCTTCTTTTGTCATATCATCAATATATATTTCGGACTCCTCTGAGCTTGCTCCTTTTCTTCATGATCTGGTTTTTATGTTTTTAAATTTCAATAGAAACATTTCTTATATTTTTGATGGGTTTTATGTATTCCGGTTTGATTTCCAACAGCCTATTTACTTCTTCTGGATGAGTAAGATCCCTCTTTGTGGGTGTCCTTTGTGTTCCTTTACTCTCCGCAAATACAGTCTCATTAGAGTCACTCAAAATGAAGATAAAATAAGAAAAAAATTAATTACATTTTAGCGAGTAGTGGAGTTCGCCAATCCTCACTCTAATCATAATAACATTCTCAATTCAAAACGAGTATTTACGATTTTAAATTAAAATTTTATTTCTCTTACATCTATGATTTTTAATTAGAACAGATTTGAGATAAGACAAGTGCTACTTGAATATAACGAGGACAACATTCAAACGACAGATATTCAAACGCACCTATTACATCACTATAAAGTGACCTTCAGAGTAATTTTTTTTTTTAATCAGAAATTCTATTAGAATTAGAATTCATATCTAAACAGATTTCTAGGAAAATAGGTTTAATTCTTGTGTAGGTATACAGAGAATACGTTTGAGATGAAAATTGTATTTTTCCCCTTTTCCCATACTGTACATAATATGTATTTAGATAATAATATTTATACAAATTAATAATTCAATTTTAAACGAGTCGCGTTTGTCGTTCATTGTTTTTATGAAAAACAAAAGAATAAATTGCATGTTAAATTAATTAATTCTAAAATTAATGTCTAAATTCAAACCGGCATAATAACTGAGTCAATTATCAGGAGCTAAAGGAAAAGACAGATAGCAGTACATTAACGTATCGATAAGAAATAAAATTTATCAAGAATATTTCATTAATGAAAAATATGATTTAATTAAAATTTAAGAACACGTGCTTGTTGTTATTTAGCGATATCCGAAAATACTCCAGATAGGACAGGCGGTGCTGATTCGATTCGTTCGAATCGTATTGATTATAAAAATCATGAATTAAATTGACTTACCTAAATGACCCATTAATATATCCAAATCTTGCACACTATCCATTTTTTCGCTTGTTTTCAATTTAGTACCTTAAATTAATTAAAATTATATCGATGCAAACGATAATTTTATTAAACGTAATCTCGCTATTATTTTTTTCCCGCTTTTAAAATCACTCTTAACTTTAACTTCTTGCAACATACGGTTTTCTAAAATGAAACCGCGTGTTTTTACGACCACTCACTGTGTTCTGGGTGTTCGGTATCAACTTCTGATATTCGTCTCTCTACAAGTTTGCCAGGTATACCGAACCAATGAATGCACTTTAACAGTAGAAATACGCTTTCATTTCTGTGTGTACGTATTACTTCTTGTGTTATTTCTCGTTTCCTCTTCTTTGGCGAAGCGTACGTGTTAATCACGCAAACTTTTATATATTATTGTAAACGTTGATTATTTACCAAACTATCAACGTCTCTTATAGCTAATCAAAGGAGGAATATTCTGAATTGTAGTTTCAAATGCGGGACCTTTTAAAAGGATGCTAGTGATCTGTTACCGATTCAAAAACGTTAAAATCCCGCGCGCGCAACGCTATTTAACTAAAACACAATAGGTTAAAATATTTTGTACAAATAGCTCAATAAACATGAACAAATTACGTTTATGTCGCTTTATATCACCGCAAAAATAAATAGAAACCTGACTGACGCGAAGCGCAACACATCTCTCGTGTTATTAGTTATATATTATGTAGTATTTAATTTATTTTACACTTATTGTTTTAGTGGGAAATATCAGATATTACGTAGGTCTATTTCTGATACAGATATCCATAAATCCATACTAAATAAACAGACAATGATGATATGAGTAATATTCATTATCGAATCGATACATTTTTCTAGTAAAATAAATTTGACATAGTCATTCTTGTTTTGTAATATATTCTACCAAAGCTATCGCTATACATGCATTAGCACTTCAATATTATCTGGATTGTTTCTTTTTTACCAACACGTGCACGTCTACATCAAAATGTTATATAAAGTAACTTACTGTAGACTAAATATACACGTTCTAAAGACCAATTTTTATCTTCAATCTATTCAATTTCATATTTTCTCCTTCTTCTTTAGTGACATTATAGTAGGTGTTCTATAGAGCACTTCTAACACAACTAGTCGATGTGGACACGCTGTATAAGTCGGGCACAATATACGACCACGCGATGACTCATCACTCACCAAGAGATACGCTATATGAGGGCCCCCTCGTAAGCTCTTGTCAGGACCAGGTCAAAAACAGCTTACTTGGTTCTGAAAACTACTTACAAGAGAGCCTTTATACAGCGTGTCAGTTGGAGACTGATGAGTCATTGCGTGGCCGGCTTATACAGCATGGCCACGTCGAATGGTTGAGTCAGAAGTAGTAGGTACTTATAAAATATTTATTGGCATTTATTCATGTTCGCTAGAATCCGGTAAGCTCATAATAACTTTGTTGGAATTAAAAAGATTTCCCACATTTTTGTTTTGTGGCACTTCTTCATCATCATTTAAAGAGATTGACGTGACTGGTCTGTGACATAATCATGTGCGTGATCCTACCATCATTTAGACGTCATATTTAAAGTGATAAGGACGTAACCAACGTAACTATGACCAAATTATAACGTAAAAATGTCGTCACTGTGCTACCTGGGTCGTAAACTCCTTTCAGAACCAGAGGTCAAAAACAGCTTACCTGTTTCTGAAAATTAATTACTAGAGAGCTCTTATATACAGCGTGTTCACGTCGCATGGTTGAGTCAAAATAATAACTTTCTTGAAATTAAAAAGATAAATCCCACATTTTTTAAACGCTGATATATTGTTTTGTGGCACTTCTTCATCGTCTAGGGAGATTTTAAAAGCATAAAATGGATGCCTGATCTAATGATTGCATTACATGGCTAGCATATTAAGGTAAACAGACAAACTTATATCATTTTCCTCGGATCAGCTTAAAACAGCTTCTGTAGCATCTTTCTTATGACAAGTATAACATCTCAAACCAATTTGTGGACGAAGTGTGTCTTATACACAGCGTATACTGGTAACATTTGACCCACAGTGAATCCTGAAAACATCACTGATATTGCGATTTTTATGTTTCATCGTTATTGAACTAATTACCAGCTGGAATTCCATGCAAGGTTTCTCTAAAATTATTGAAATGTTCTTTAACTGCCTAATAGCTCACGACAGCTCTACTCATTTTAATCTTTTGACTTATATGCCTTTTCACTAAAGCAAGAACCCGCTTTTGGAACTAGGGCAATTATTATCAATCAATTTGAAGAATATTTCGCCCAATTCTGGCCAACCAGTTTTTACTGACAACTCTTACATCTGTCAAATTAAAGGGGAAATCTCTTCTCTTCTTGAGAATGTATGTATATAGTCATTGGCCGATCATTTTTACATGTGTGCAACTCTTAATTTTATAGCTCACCGTTTTTTGAGTGAATTTTGTACAATTTTGAAGTTTTTCGATCGATTTTAGAAAGTGCTTCGAGCACTGAAAGAACGTTTTTTTGACTTTGGTGTTGCTTTTTTCTCTAGCTCTGCTCTTCAGCATTGTCTATGTCATGTGCTAGAGACAACTGCCGGAAAAATAACACATTTTTCTTTCAAAAAGATTTTTTGAGGGGTTTTTGAAAATGGTAGACATTTTTTAAATGGTGTTGGAACAATAAATCCTTCGTTTTATTTCTCTATTATCATTGCAAGTAATTTAAAGTCGTCTATCGTTCAGAAATCAGAAACATGTAAATATAAGGGCACGGTTGCTCTTTCTATTGTTTTTTATCATCTACGTATCGAATTGTGTCTGACAGTCACGCTATGCGCACACGACACCACAGTCCCGATTAACGGATAATAACCGTAATGATGATTGACAAAATAAATTTAATCAAATCTTAAAGGAATTAACTAATTGCCTGTTTGAATAACAAATTCGTAATTAATTTTATAGACACAAAAGAATCACTAATGCAGGAAACACATTTTGAAATAGTCGAAAAAGTTAATATGATATAGGTACTGTTTTTTTTTTTTCTTTCTCGATATATCCCAGTTTCTAACCAAAGTAATTATTTTTTTGTTTACGCATCACATTTGCTGCAAAACAAAGTAATTTATTTACTCTATGGAAAGTACGAGAAAATAAATAAAATAATTAAAACAGCACGCAACAATTCTTTTAGGTCATCATTTTGCTAATTTAATTACAATTATATCTCAGTACGGATTGATTCGTATATAATTGCGTAGGCATAAGTACGAGTGCCTGCGTTCGCATACTAATCTATAATATATTACACAATATTACGCATATTCTGGAAATCTAAACGTATTTCTGTAAGCTATAGAGATCTTTCGAGAGAAAATATTAATCCAATAATAATATTCGTACGAAATCAATATAATCCTGCTTATTCTCAATTTAAACTGCAAATATATCAAGTAAGTAGTATCTAATTTGATTAGCTCTCAATAACGAGGACATACGAGATATACCAGCATTGTGTGTCATCTAAATATTGAAAAATCAAATATTTTAGATAAATGAAAAACCAAATATATGGAATCCAAACAATACTGATTACGAATGATAAAAAGGCCGATAAGGAATATATTTTGACGCGTAATTTATGCAATATATTGCAACTGCTGTGTGAAGTTCGCCGAGTTAAGATAAGAAATACAAGAGCTCAACGCAATAATGCACAACAAATAAAAAAGCAACGAGTTGCATTTGTGGAATATTCCGCTAATTGCTTTAGCAATTTGCCTGTATGAAGTTAACTGAATTGGTAGATCTTGTTTGGTAACATAAATTCAATTAAAATACCTCTAATTTTACAACTTCACCAAGATAATAGTAAATTTAATTTTCCCTTACAACTGTCAGTGTTTGGAAATACGATTTTTACCTTTCTCGACATTTTTATATTAAAAAAATTACTAGCGAAGCTAATACTTACCTTTTAATAAATTCATGCCTATTATTTGGAGTACCTATGTCATTTTTCTCCTAATACAATAAAAATTGTTACTTATTTTATAGTTTGTAACACTGTTAATTGAAGTTTACATCAAATAAATGACAGAAAATATTGCCAATCAACGAAAATAATATTATAATCAGGGATTTTTATGTTACAAACTATATTATTCGCTACAGTACCTATCCTTACCTGCTTTTCTTTTTAAATAAAACACAAACACAATGCTCTGGTTTATGTAACAATAAAATAATATACAGGGGTTACAATTTAATAAAACAAAAATACCTATATTTAAAATCTATATCACATTAGCGGTAGCTATCACTTTCGATTTAACACTAATCACATTATCTTCATTGGAATCATCTTGCTTTAAATACATCCCAAACGATATTTTCCCTTGGAATTCCTTCGATAATATCCTCAGCAAATCTACAGATTTCTCCCCGGTATCTTGATTAATACAAATAATTTGACACCTGTTGCATTTTCCGCTTGCCCTGAAAGATAATTGAGAAACTTTCATATCACGCAGATCATTTTCGATGAAAGGTTTATCGAAATTAACGACAAAATTGGCCCTGAAACGGTCGATTAAATCGTCAATCGTGCCTTTGGGGTTATCATCAATTAAATAATTTTTCAACCACTCAATACTCGACTTATTAATTAATAAAAATTGAGCCTGATTTGCTAGGGATAATTTCACCAATTCTCCTTTAATATTTTTCGTTCTAATATTGGCATCACTGGATGATTGCTTCAATAAACGTAAACCGGTTTCGTTTAAAACAGTACTAAGCCAATCAGCAACTTCTTGCCCACAATCCCATCCAATTATGGGATCCCCACATACTTTACTATGACAAGGAAATATTTTTAATTTAAGGGATTCCCTACTCGATAAGGGGATAGATATTTTTTGCAAATCTGTAAAAATGTAATTTATTAGATTTAAATCGTTAATTAATTAAAATATGTTACTTTCAAAACGCAGTTCTAATTCATCATTTTCTAAATTTATATAGGGTTTTATTTTGCATAAGTTGGCATTACTTTTCTGAGTTAAACAAACCCCCGAAGCATTGACAATCAACCATTCCCTATCATATTCCAACCCAGTAGGTACCAACCTCCAATTATTTTCAATTTTAAAAGCACCACACGATTTAATAGGATATATAAAAATATTATCTAAAGTACCAGTGATTGTAATCGTATTTGTGGCTAAATTATCATGGTCTGAGTTTTCGGATGTTGAACGGGAATTAATCACCTAAAATAAAATTTCCTCAATGTTTATTTTTAATTTTTATAAAGTTGGTGAACCTTTTTATCAATTTTAACTTCAGTTTCAACCTCTTTATTATAATTAGAGGATGAAGAAAACTTTTTATTATAATTTCCGGTCATAATTTTAAAATTATCCGGAATTTTCCTTAAACATGGCGTTTCAACGAAACAATCTTCGATGACTTTCAAAAAATTATCAGCATCCTTCTTTGTCGACATGTAACCAAAGGAAATCCGGACCGAACCTGTAGGTGTCCCGTCGATTAAATCGTTTTGATCTCCACAAACATGTCCTTTCTAAAATTATTGCTAATTTGGAAGAGGTTGGCAACACTATTTTAGAAATAGTTGGCAATCTTGTAACTCACTTCATATTGTTTAATCACATCGTTTGTTGACAACTTCAGGTGTCTCTGACATGACCCTGGGTTACAAAAACAGCCTGTACGTAATTGAACGCCGAATAAATTCGCAATATGTAAAACCTATATCATAAATAAGCTGAAATTAATTAATTTTTTAATTTATCCAGAATTACCTCAGCGTAACCAATAAATTGGCCATTCGATCTCTGTAAATTGAAGTTTACGACACCACCTTGATGATCACGATTCTCAAAAGTGGTATCGTGATATAAAATTGCTACAGGTTGACCGTTCCAATGATGTAAAAGCAATAATTGATTAAAAACATATTTCGCAAGTGAAAATGTATGCTGCGATATCAAATTCATGTCCAATTTAAGTCGTTTAAGTGTCATAAACCCGTGTTTTAAAGCTAAAATATCTAGAAATGATATCGTTCCATCTTCGAATCTAAAAATTTTATGTCGGATTATGAAATTCACAGCAATAATGAATATCGCACCTTTCATGTAGTATCGCCCTAGGTATTGCAACATTATCGGTGCTTAAAGCCATAAAAACTGTACCGCCACCGTAATACTTTTTAATTAATATATCGCTGCTTGTGTTTTTAACTAATAAAGCTCCTAATCCTGTTGGGTACCCAAATATTTTATAAAACGATACACAAACAAAATCAGGTTTATATTTCGTTAAATCTAAGTAATTTGTCGCAACGTAACCGGCAGCATCTAGAAAACAATACCATCTCCCCGACTTGTACATCGTATTTAAACTACCTCGTTGCACCTTATCGATCCAATGTAAAGGATATTTAGTTCCAGAAAAATTACATTGAGCTGGATATACGAATAACGAATTTTCAGTATTATCGCTAATTATATTAATCGAATCGCTATTTAATAAATCGAAAGCCTGGTTATGTTCTAACATTTTAATATTACTCGCATTATTTCTCATACCCAACACAGATGTGTGATTATCTTGTAGGTAAGCGAAACATCCCTTATTATAATTGAAAGATTCCGAAACTATTTTCAATGCACCTGTTGCACCATTAGTAAATATTACACTATATTCGTCTGAATTCGTATTAAAATGATTTAAAATCCTGCAATTATGTTGAGTAAACATTTAAATAAAGCCGAATGTAGAATTAAAATATAAAAACTTACTGGAACCTTATTTGATCGATGGAATCTTCAGTAAGTTTGCTCGTAGTACTTTTAGCATGGGGATTTGCATAAATATTACTTGATAAATCGCGGAAAATTTGAGACATTTGTTTTTCCGAATATAACGTAGCTCCTGCATGTTCTAAATAACAAATATCTATAAAAAATAAATTTAAAACTTATTAACGGAAGTTGTCACAATTAAATGTAATAAGCGCTAATTTCACTTTACTTACCTCTCATGCGAGTGAATTCGGCAGAAATTTGTATTTCTTGTTCTTTTGTATAAATTTGTTTGTATTTTTGCATTGTTTCTATTTAATTTTAAATGCGTAAAATATTGAATTTGCAATAATTACTTGTATTTTTCGCAATAACAGCTATTAGTACGGAGCTGGCTGATTGAACGGATTGTTTCGTTACGTGTAAACGAAAACATGTTTATTTGTGCTATTTCAAAAGAATTTCGTAATTACTAATTACATACAATGTGTATACACTACTTCAAGATAGGAATATATATTTAAGAGGAAAAAATTAAATTCAAGAGTATTGATAAAAGTAATTGTATTGGTGCGTTCAACGCCATCTTAATGTGGTGAAGATTATAATACTAAAATGGCTGATGCTGCTATCTATGTTCTAAAAGTATAATTATGATAAAGTAGAATGCAACCTTCAAAATTGTGTAGTCTTTTGGATTGCCTATATTGGGTTACTCCAGCCTAAGGTGTCGCCAGCTTACGGTGAGAAAAAACTAGAAAATTTTCGATGTAAAGGTTTGGCAGAAATATGAAGAAGATGAATCAGTACGTCAAATTTTGTTTCCTTGAATTAATTATGGTTGGATAGGTGGTTTTTTATAGAAGATTTGAGCATGTCATAAATTGTCAGCGTTGTATGTCGGTGTAGATTTCTATTGTTAGAGCCCTTACGCTGTCTTTGTTTAACGCTCAGTTTCGATTTCGATTTCACCAAATTAATTGATTCAGTTAGATTTTTTTTTTCATCCAACAGTAGGATCCGCTCAATATGAACGCCAATAGAAAGTCAAATTTTGCTCTGGTAGAGCAATAAGATATACCTCAGTGCGAGTTGTCCTGTACAGCTCTTTTGTTCGTTAGATTCTCCCTCTTTGTTTGACACTCGGATTCTGTCTGAGTGGGTGCTCTTATGGCATAGTTCCGCTGACACCGCATAGCCCCATGGGGGTCTATCAATCGATTAGGGAGGTTGACGTCCATAGGAGACTCGAACGGTCAATCTCAATCTGACGTATATCTTTTTTGAATTAATTAACGTCTTTAGTATGCAAAAAAAGCATTCGTATTGGAACTGTTTTGCATGTAATCCTGTGTTGGATCCTTACTGCGTGCTTTTTTGTGTTTTCAGGTACAAAGAAGGAAGGAGGCATGGAAGAGGACCGTTCCGAAACGTAAGCGAGGCCTGTTGATCCATAGATCAATTGATGTTTGGCATACCTACTTTGTATACAGTACGGTCGACCGCCGTAGGGTCAGTCGATGTCATCCGAACGGGTATGCAAAACACCACAGACGCGTTCACAGACAGGTTCAGTTTCTTGCTGTCAATTTGACAGTATCGCTCCTTTGTATGTATTTACTATTACCAACTATAGACACATCGAAAAAATCATAATTAGAGTAGGCTATTGTGAATGGATTGTTACTTTAGCCACTTTCACATAATGACATTTATTCCTTGACATTTAATTTGAGTTTATAACGGTTAGAAACTAAAGTTACAATAAAATGTCAAGTAATAAATGTCATTATGTAATAGTGGCTAAAGCAACGATCAAAAACATTTACATAGCCTACCCTAATTATGGTTTTTTTCGATGGCACGTTATTACTATGTATTGTTGTTCTGAATTGTTCATTTCAGCTTGTAGATCGTTTTGAGAATTTATTGTCTTAAGTTTCTCTTTATCCTGATCTTCCATAGAAAGTTGTACTTTTAACTTTTTTTAAAGCAATTTATATTATTTGTGGAAGGACTTTTCTTTTTGAGGGGAATATATTTAGTAGTATTTTCATATTGTTAAGGGCAGCTTGAGAATATTTATCTCTTTTTAAAATTGTTTTTATTTCCATAAGAATAGCAGTTTATATCATTGCATCATGTCATTACGTTTCCTACTGAACGCGTCTGTGGTTTATTGCATACGCTTTCGGATGACATCGACTGACCCTAGGACGGTCGACCGTACTGTATACGATTGGTTGCTTTATATAAATTGTATTTAAATGTTTGTGTTTTTTTTTAATTCATACCTATAGTTGATTATAGTGAATAGAGGATAATAAAACACGTTTATTTTTCTGGTTGCAATATAATTTATAAATCGTTAAATATAACAATATTACGTAAAAACAATAATCTTAAATTTGTACTACAAATTAACAATAAATATATCTTCGTAATATGGTACAGTATTATATTATTTATTTTATCATTTATTAACTTATTTTATTTTTATAAGTAACATCAAAGAAGGCAATATAAATAATGTATTATATCACCTTATGTTTATATATGTTTTATCTTTTTTTAAAGTATTTATTTTAAATTTTTCTATAATATACAAATTCAATTCATCCATCATCATTTAAAAGTTATTTATTTAAAATTTTAATACAATAGATTTTATTACGAATTAATTTGTAGCAAATATCAAGTTATTCATTATATTATATCATATATGAATTTAGTAACATGTTGATATCCCCTACTACTGTCATTATTGAAACTTGTGTATCTATAAATACTAGTTGATCCTCACGATATGTAAAAAAATTAAAGAGAATGCAGATTATGAAACTTCTGATATCTTTTAATAGTATTTATTCAATTTCCTTCAATTAGAGAGATATTATTTATTCATATAAAAGCAATTCTTGTTCTATCTTTAGTATAGTTTAAAAAAAATCATATCATCTAGTAATATATGTACAGTTCCCTTTTTTTATCATTAGAATAGAAATATTGTGTTAAAGTTTGGTAAATGTGAAGTAGATTCACGAAGAAGTTCGTATTAAACAATTACCTTAACCTATAGGTAATATATTCATGTATTTATATAGTATATAGAGGTATTATTTCATATATATATAAAAAATTTGAGTTACAAAAGTACTTTTTGTAAGTTTTAGGCGAAAATCGCTGTAACAAAATATATATATTTTTTCTTTGTAAAGATATGCACAATTTAAAGATATATAAGTTAAAGAGGGATAAACAGATTATAAAATGCTTTTGAAGGAGTATACAACGAACATGATAGTATAATAATTTAATAAATAAAATATAAAATTTTAGACTAATTTTAAAACTTGCATCCATTACGCTAATATATTTTTTTTTCATTAAAACCTACCTTATTTTTCTCCTATAATAGGGTTCCTTATTATTTCTTTTTATGGAACTAAATCCGAAATTAATTGTTTCTCTTTATTTGTAACGACAAACATTTAAATTTTTTAAATTATATCAAATAAAACAGGAACAGCCATTTTGCTTAGTTGTATATAGTATAAAAGTGTTATATATTCTACTATATAATTAGTTTTTATTACATAAATTTATTGTTTTTATTTCTTCTTTTTTTATTCGGAAATTTCATATTTTTCCTATAATTATGGTGTTTAAGTACAGAATAGAAATACCATGACTTTTTTCTTTAAAAGTAGTAAATTTCACTCTACTTTCTAAATGTGTTAAAATGTGTAATTTTTAAATAAAAAAAAATGGGTAATGAATTGTCAAATTTGCTCCAGTGATAAAACAATGGGGTTCCTCAACGACAATAAACGTATCTATATTTAGTTTGACAATTTTTACTAGTATCAATGGAACAAATCGAACTCAACTACAATCTGTATTTTGCTAAACTGTGTTTTTATAAATGTGAATCTAAATATCGCTGTAGTTGGCTTCAGATCACACCACCAATTTTCATCTTAAAAATATAATTTCACATCAACGGATGTCTTTCTACAGAATGGAATAAACGAAACGATCCGAAAAAAGATTCCAATTTTAATCATGGAAATCGCCATTGAGTTGCGGGTTGGTCCCCCTATACCTCCAGAAAGGCATCCATTTCGAAAATATAAATTTAGAAAATTAAATCTGACGTTTGACAGCCATTATTGCCAACTTTATCATTCCGAGCACGATTATCATCATTATACTGCATGAACTCCCTTGCTCGTATAAAAATCCCCAATCATCAACGTCATATCTGACTTCACTCCAACAGTCATGACTTCCATTCTTTAAGCTTTCTTAAGGAGACCTTTTTCAATCGTGAAACCGTCGATAACAAATCGGATTCTTTAGTATCATCATCGCTTAAAGTTTCACCTTCCGAATGCACCTCGCGTTGGCACTGCGATTTCTGCTGCACCGACGTCGAATGTGTATCTTTCTCCGAATGCACCTTACCTCTCAACATACCTTTCCTCGAATCCTCACCAGTTTTGCTTTTAAATTTCGAGGACGTCGTGGGATCGCTCAAAGCTACTTGAACAGGGACTTTAATACTGTTACTAGCGACGTTGCGAGCCGCACTCAATCCGCGGCTAATCCTATCCAGCGTTGCCAAACGTAACGTCGAAGTGAGGCGATTTTTTCTTAAGGTGTTCGGTGTTGCTGCCGCTCTATCTTGCATGATGAATCTTCCTATAGTTTGCCAATGAGATTGAGCGCTATAAACGTTTTCATCATCACTCAAAGCTCGTAATTGGATGTTATGACTAGCACCGCCCCATTCTAATTCTTCGACGATAACGAAATTCGTCGGGTCTTCCATTCTTCTCGCTTTAACTAAAGCTTGCGCTAGAACGTCTTGGGCACATGCATTTAAGGGTACTTTCAAGATGGCGTAAGGTATTTCCGGTGAGACGTTATAGATGCAAACTAGGAAGGTGTCGTTTTCCTCCCAAGCGTTGCTTGGGGCACCGTCTGATTTTCGAGCCTCCCTTTCGCGGTTCGCCACGCTTCTAATCGACGATAACCAAGCCCTGCTGCTAGGGTCGTCACCCATTCTCTTCAGGATGAAACGACCTTCACCCTTCCATTGTGATTGAGCTTGAAGGGGCCGTTCATGAAGGTCTAACACGCGTTGCGTCGCTGGTAAATTGTGGTCTTTCTTCTCCCAACCTCTAGCTACCTCTTCCACTAAGATATAATCGTTAATTTTATCTAAGGATTGCCCGGCTTTCTGCAGGGCTAATATTAGAACGTCTTGGGTTGTACTTTCTTGTGTTATCTTTAAAATGGTGTAAGGTTCTTCGGATACCACGCCGTAAACCATGAGAAAAAACATCTTTCTCTTCATGCAAAGTGGAGTTCCTGATATTCCAACGTAAGTGCTATCCATCGTGATATCTGAAGGTTTCTCCTTAATATCAGTTTGGACCCTATCTAAAGTATCGCGGTTTTCATTGTTTTCCAAACTTTCCTCTTCAACTCTTGAGTAAATGAATAGAGTTGACATGTTTAGGTTCTTATTCTGAGCTGATCTCAATCTTATATGTCTATAACCTGGTTTTAAGCATTTCAACGGTAATATTCTGTGCGCTAATAAGTGATTTGTTGTACCGTCTAGGACGTTAATCCTCAAGAAGGCTAAATCGTGAAAAAGCACCCTAAAATGAAAGGTGTCGTTCCAGATCGGATTCAAAGCATTCTTCTGTACGATTTTCGTCTTCTGCTTATTGCAATCCACAGGAATCCCGATAATTTCAACTTCAACGTAAGTACTGACGTTTACGTTTGTCTGGCAAACGTATTGGCCGGAAACAATATTGAGGACAATCTGACAAGAGTGGAGACCATCGAATTCTTTATCCCAGGGATTGAATCTCCTATACATCACATGGGAACGATCCCACATAACATTGGGTTTGCTCACGAATCCGCATTTTCCATTACTTTCAAATAACGCCGTGTTCAGTTGCATGGCTAAATCATCAGTTTGATAATTCAGTGCCGCCATCTGTATTCCGAACGACCAAAATATAACCGGGTTAAAATTGGACGAATCAATTCTCATACCTACAATTATTATAAATAAATAAATAAATAAAAAGGGTGCTAAATTGTTGATCTGCGGCACTCCTACCTGCTGGATAAGTCCTCATCAATTGCGTTTGAGTGTGCGCAACTAAAGCTAGAGATTGCTTCCTGCACAATTTCTTTGCTGTATTCTCATTGATGGACGAACAATGGTAGCAAGCTACGTTAGCGTTAGGTCTTTGCGCTTTAGCTTCGCTCTCGAATACAGTCGTGTCGCTTTCCGTTCCCGTTTGCGCTGAAAAACTGATGTTCGAAGCTGTAGACGTTGAACTGCTCGTTACGATGGAACTACCCGAACTCGACATTCCCGGTCTTTGTTTGTGTTTTACCGAACTATTGGGGCTTATTGTGTTGAGGCCGCGAAATTTGATTGCCTAGAATAAATCGAATGTAGGTTTTCACGGCCGTAAATTTAATTAATAGTACTCACTTGCACGTAAACCACTAGATCGGATAGGTCCTTCGATATTTGACTGCTCCTCTTCTTCAACTTATCATCCGGATTTGGTCGTTTCGTTGAGCTTCCTTTGATATGGCGTGCGATATTCCAATTGGTCGTGGCGATTCGGTAGCAGCCATTATCGCCTGGAGTGGTTTCTCGGCAACTGCGGTCAGAATTTCTGGATGAATAGCGGTTAGAACGGTTCAATATTCGATATACGTTACCTTCAATGTTATCCTCGTCGTCTTCGTCGTCGTAATCGTCGTCGCTGTAATCGTCATTGAAGGAACTACTACTGGTGTTACTGATGATTGAGCTGGTTCGGCCCGGTACTGAATGTCGGATGCCAGTAGATGGCCTGCAAACGAGCGTTCTAATTTTGAAAAGAATTGGAGACGACACCTGCGTTGATCCAGGGGTTACGACTTACCTAACTGGAGTTGACATAGCTGAATAGCTGATCAGGGGCATAGGCACTTCCATAATTAGTTTTTTGTTTTTGATCAAGATCCTGTGCTTCAATTGTTCAGGAGATGGTAGAGTTGGTTCGTCGCTGTAATCGGCATCGAAGAGGAAACTAGTTACCAATTTCTCACCGAATACTCGCTAAAAATTTTAATATTAATATAACAGCAATTAATTCAACCTTCTACTGGTGACGTGGTGCCTTATGGACTATGGAATTAATTTGAACCTGGGACGCTGATCTTCTATCGCTTTTAGCAGGATCGAAATTACTTCCTTCATCTGTAGGCTGAAAACGGATGCAACCGCTTAAAAAACAATTTCAAACCCGTCTTGCATCCTACGTATTACTTTTGCCACGAAGTTCATTCATACGACTAAGAAGTCGCCTTCAACAGCATCCATGGTACTTCTAAGATACTCGTCACTATCTTCGTCCTCTTCATAATCAGAAGAAGAATCCTTCGTGCTAATTTCCTCCATGTCTTCATTTGAGGAGTTTTCTGCGGCAACTGTCTTTTTTCCTTAAATACTCCACTCTTCACTGTTTTAGCCGCTTTTTTTGCTATATTCATTTTCATCTTTTCTTCGAGTTCTTTTTTTCCGGTGTGTCGGTGGCGATCATACTTTTCCCACGTTTTCGACCACCTGTAGCCAGCTTCCTGTGCTGAGCTTTTGGGAAAGGAGTTATTTGTTCTGGCGAAATAAAATGCCGCTGCGCTGACTTAGAGGACCTGGTGTTGGACTTGGAGTACGAGTAATGTCTCTGGCAACGTCATCCGATGGTGATTCAACAGATTCCGGAAAAGTTTTTGGAAGCAAGACCCACTAAATAAGTATCTGGACGATCTGAGACAAAACTACAAAGGAAATCATGATCTTTGCCACATTTTAAAAAACCGGATTTCACATCTTCATGAGTGGCAGTGCGATTTCACGCTTTGGAGCACAGCTCTGGAAACACATAAATTGATAAGACCGCTTCACTGTAGTATTTTTTGAATGGGTCGAAGACACACGGTCTAGGGTGTGTGTGGTGGAAGTGTCAAAATTTTGATGCCATTGTCTCGGCAAAAATTAACACCTTCCAGGCTGAGATGAGATTCATGATTGTCCATTAATATCACAATACAAGACGTTCTTTATCACATATCTCGCATTCTCTTTAAAAAATTTCAACACTAACAAAAAATTTTCGGTGGTCATCCAAACCTGTGGCCAATTACTATTGCCACAAATTATACCCACTTGGATCATAATTTCTCCTCGCTCTCTTGACGTTACTTGGCCAACTTGCTTTTCATCCTTGTGTCCAATTACTTCGGTCACCTGCAGCACTGTGGTAACTGCCGTTACATCGAGATTAAATATATCTGAAGGTTTCAACTTTCCCTTTTGCAGAACTTTGTTTAACATGTCAAAGAATTCGCCTACCGTAGTTTTATTGAAGGCAGTCATTCTTGCAAGAGCTCTCCCCTACCATTCACGGATTTACATGTTCAGAATTCTAGAAAACTTATTGGGGTCCAATAGGCACCACGTTACTAGTTATGCTTCATAATTTGTACGTCACCAGTAGAAGATTAAAAAATAAATTTATTCCAGAATATAATATTTTAAATTGCAAAAACCTGAAACGTATGCGCCATCCTACTCTGTTGCTGCAGGGAACAGTGATTTTCAATCGAGAGTATAACAGGATAAGGTGACGCTACGAATGCGTTCTTATCGATGCTCTCCACCACAGCGTTGAAAGGAATTTTAGTGGTAAAAGTATGTCCGTGATAGATCATGGGGTAACCATCATCACCATCCCAACAATCCAATTCCACACATCTACATCCAGTTAATAAAACCTAAAACGCGAATTCCGAATAAAACTGAATCAGAATTTTAGAAATTTCGGGCAAAAACCTGGCTATAAAGTTCGACTGAGGATTCCCCTTTTCAATTGGTGTCCTGTCAAGTAAGTATTATGCGAGGATGCTATGTAGTAAGTCGACATCGGCCTGTTCATATCGGGTTCCACGGGGGTTTCTCGTTCATTCACGAAAAGCAAAGTTATCCCTATCCATCAAGTATCTTGCGAAGCCTTCGAAAGATAAACAATTCTTGCTGGCGTAGCGTAGGATCAGGTTCGTGTCTCTGCAATTAAATTTCACGCAAAATAAATTTCGTAATAATAAAGTTTAATATTACCCGAATTAAAGCTTTTATATCTTCCTCGGACCAAATCTCCATCTGCCTAGTCTCGAGGAATTTCGTGAACGTCGATAACGTTATCACTTGCGAGTTGTTAGTATCAATTCCGGCGCAATTCGTGAAGATACTAGCGGCGGCGATCGCATCGAATATCTTTTTACGCGAATTCACTACGGTCCCGTCGAGTTCACCACGGCTATTCCTCGTTAATAGACCTGAAATTGCTCGGATTCAAATTGGGCGCCTCCACCAAAAGAAAATGGGTAACAAGGACTTACCTAGTTTCTGCGGTTTTTTAACCGTTTCAGGTTTCCCCTTCACACCGTTCACTTTAGGAGAAGGGGTGTTCACAGCCAAGCTTCGATAAGATATTGCTAGTTGCTCGAATAAATCACGTAGATCTTTACGAATTAATAAACTGCCCCGCAGAGATAAGGCGTCAAAATTAAATTAATATAATAGTGTTCGTTTAATAAGGAGTGGGGGATAAACTTACCAATGAACGAAATAACGTAACATATTCTATAAAGTCTAACTGAGTATCATAAAGAATTGAGCCTACTCGTGGATGACGTCCGTGCCATAGGTGTCAGGTTGATCCGTGTCTCTCCCTATGAAAGATAAAAATCAATTTTATTAATTTTTTGGTTTTATAACTCCAATCGTTACCTTTCGAATTTAGGGTTGAGATGATGTATAGGCTAGATGACCTAAACTATGGTGTCTAGCGACATCTGGTTGGTGTTCAGAAAAGGTTGTCGGTGTGGACTGCCTGTGGTGCGTCGGGTTACGCCAGTAGCTGCTTTCCATACACATCGTAGTTGGTTCTATGAATTGGTGTTTAAGACTCTTATCCTGAAAACGAGTCGAATTAGATTTAGATTAATTTGGTAATTAATATGGAATTACCCGAAATGTCTGATTAGATATCAGATGTTTCTTTTTAACCTTCATGGACACTTCCCTCCTTAAACCAGACGTTTCGCTAGGCTGTCCAGAAGTTTGACTGATTCCAGCTATGGACCAATCTCTCCCACCAAAAGATCGGATAGCGTCGGCGGCTAGGGGACCGCAACAGTAACCATCTTCGTGGTAAAGTTGCATGTATTGCTCACGTAACCATAATAGACGCCT
>CM043021.1:9407004-9487233 GCA_023690525.1 Holotrichia oblita
TTAACAATGTGGGAAGGAATTAATTCGACAAAAACTCTAATATAATATATTGTATTAGACTGTAATATTACTAAATGAAATAATATTACAGACGCAAACAATGAGTCTGAAAGAGACCAAACCCAAAGTGTAAAAGCATAGAAAAATTACAAAATTTTTATCATGTATGAAATAAATATTTCGAAATTGTTGTTTTTTAAACAATTTAAAAATTGTTATGAGGAACCACAAGCTCGCCCTATTGGCAATGACGATCAAATTCCTCCTTCACAATTGGAACTTGAAAAGTATTATATCTGCGTATGATACTCTTGAATAAAAAGTTTTTCAAATAAAAGGCAAATCGTTTAGAAAATCCATTAGCATAAAAATATTGATATGCTGATCATAAAAATGTACCGCACCGTTAGTTACTATTTGCATCTCTAACAAGCGTATGTAATTTAATTGATATATGCTTGACATATGAATGCTTAGCGTTTATAGTGCTATAGACGCGATTCCAACATTTTGTTTAAGTCTCTACTCTAGTCTCGTCGCTAGTCGTTCGCTTCGTCGAGTTACTATGAATCTACCCTAAATAAGAAATTCTATCTGCTATTAGGATGTTCAAAAAGTCATAAAAACAAATCACCATATAATTTGAAAAACGAAAAGCCGTAGAACGTATGAAAAAAAACAGAGTATTTTTACTAAGAATTCCATCCGCCCTGTATATATTTGTTATTATAATAAATGTTGATAATATATTGCAGTATAATTTCATTACAATTTAATTTGAATACATATATGAAATCTGTTTTTTCTTCAATTGATTAAGCTACAGCACCATCTGATACCTATTATAAAAATAATATACAGAGCTTTCCAATGAAAACGATCCACCTTAAATAAGTCGAAAACGTCAAGAAATACGAATAAACGCTGGGACAGGTCAATTTTTTAAAGCGGAAACACTTTTATCAATAAGCCAAAACCATGTCTTGTCCCCTCTATCACCCCGTCTCCTCCTTTCCAGCTCGAAGACTAAAACTTTAAATAGTACTGCGGCATATTATTACATTTTTCGATGCTACATACTATCTACAACAACTTTCATGTAGGACAGCCTATACCTATCCTTAACACTTTAAAAGATATCTTCTAAAATTTGAAGGGCTATTTTCTATTTTACCGGAAAAGATCTAGGCTGTATAAAGAAAATGGTAAAAAAACTACATGTTGAACTTTTTAACAGTAGGTATCAAATAATGTATGTACAGAACTGTGCAAAAAAAATTGGACAACTCTTATGAGCATAAATCCCAAGTTTTTATCTGTATAAACGGATCTGCCGTAACATACGGCATATTCAGATTGTTAGGTATTAAGTCAATTGACATTCCATACAACTTAAATATGTTTAAATCATTCATTGATTATTTTAAATACAATGGTACATTTTCTTTTCAATGCAATCGATTCTACGCATTATTTGCAAATGTTTTGTATTAGAGTTCCCTAACCCTAAATTCTACTGCTTCGAAGATATTTACAATTTTCCTCGATAATTTCTTATTGTACCATCTTAAAAAAAAATCAATATTGTAAAGCTCTTTGAAGCGTAAGGTACCAAACTTCTGCAAACGAAAGTAAAGGGTCATAGATACTGAGAACTGTCGTAACTTTCTACAAAATTTGTACAGGATGTGCAGAAATTAGCAACCAATTCAGATATCTTCAAACATTAAAAATTGTTTTTTTTTTAAATGGCACATAGTACTTTTTATTGTAACGCCTAATTCAGCAAGAAATTCTACATCGATTCGTATTAAAGTCTCATATACCTATTTTACTAAAAAATCTGTAGAAATTTTATTGTTTAAGAAAAGTTTTATTGTTAGTATTATATAGTAAGTATTACCTGATATTTTTTTCTCATAGTTAGCTATGAAAATAAAATATTTCGGTAAGAGTTGCCAAATGAGTGACAGTTTTGTTGCTTGGCATTTACACCAAATCTCACTTGCTCTCAGTTAGCCTCATGTTTAGTTTGTATGGTCGCATTTTGAGTCGTTTCGAAATTCGAAAAATGGTCTTTTGATAACTTTAATAGTTCAATGATTTAAAAGTTCATTTCAATTCTTTTAAATTTCGCTACGGTCATAGGTTGTGGATATTTCTCATTGAATGCACGACATATTCTTGCTGCTATCCTATAATATTTACCATGGATATAAAATAAATTTAATATATCACTATTAGTGTCATTTTGGTGATTAATAGTCACATTGCGCGGACCAACGAGTCTACTCAATAAACTGTCACTTATTTGACAACTCTTACCGCTATATTGCTATTAGCTAACTATGACAAAAAATAATAGATATTAGTATACTTTCCGTAGTTGGAACCAATAATCTCCAATAACTCAAAAACTAATAAAGATAGGTATATGAGACCTTAATACGAATCGATGTAGAATTTCGTGCTGAATTAGGCGCTATAATAAAAAGTACTATGTACCATTAAAAAAAAGAATTTTTAATGTTTGGAGATATCTAAATTGGTTGCTAATTTCTGTACACCCTGTATAAATTTTGTTGAAAGTTATGGCAGTTCGCAGTATCTATGACCCTTTACTTTTGTTTGCAGGAGTTTAGTACCTTACGCTTCAAAGGGCTTTACAATATAAATTTTTCTTTAAAATGATGCAATAGAAAAATATTACGGAAAATTGTAAATATCTTCGAAACAGTTGAATTTAGGGATAGGGAACCCTAATACAAAATATTTGCAAATAATGCGTACAATCGATTGCATTGAAAAAATTATACCATTGTATTTAAAATAAGATGTGTTTTGTTAAGTTAAAATGGAACACCCTGTATAAGTGAAAGTAATTTTAGAACATGTGCCATATCAATTCAAGTAACCTCCGCACTTGAGAGACACCCTGTACATATGACACTTACTGGCGATTGTATCAACCTTGAGTTGAACTGCACCGTTGATATGACGGAAAATAGCTCCTAAAACTAGAGAACATATCTAAATTAAGGATGTCGGCTGTCCTACATAAAAGTTGTTGCGAATAGTATATAAAATCGAAAAATGTAATAAGATGACGTAGTGCCATTTAACATTTTAATGGGGGACTTTATAGGTGAAAGAGTTTCCCTTTCAAACAAACGTGGACCTCTCTCGCATTTGTTGACGTTTTCGACTTATTTAAGGTAGATTAATTTCATTGGAATACTCTGTATAAATGTATTATTTGCTTTAAATAATGTTCAGTAGGTCAATAAGGATTTATATTAAAATATTACATATGCAACAAAATACATTGATTTACATAAAAAGCACCTGAACAATAATTAAAAATATCGTACATTAAAGTATAGCAGTGCCAGTACTATTTAATTTATTTTCTCATATGCTCTCAAGATACATACTTTATTTTTATACATTTTCAAAATAGCACTGTTACATTTGTCAGTTTTATGTTTTAAAATAGCTTATTTGATGTTTATATATTTATTGATGCACAATCTCAATGATGAAAATGTGATCCTATTATCAGAAGATACGGAAACGAAGTTGCTATCGCTTTAGTTCTGGGCGAGTGATTAGGTCATATTAAGCTGCACTAGATTACTGCCATACAGGACTAATTTTGGGTTTGAAAAATGGTATAAAAAGAGCACTTAACGCTTAACAACGTATTGCATACTACTTTATACTGTAAAAACTACATTCAGAATACGTTTATTACATATTAGAGCTATTAGTATATAGTCCTTAATAAACAGAATGCTCAACATATTAATGTAATGTAACTGCTAATCTACTAAAAAACTTTAATTTTTAAAACTGGTTACTATCAATTTATTCCATATAGATGTGTACTTGAAATAAACCTGATTCACATCTAGAATTGAAAAAACTAACTAAAAAATAATGAATAATTAGCAAATATTTATATATAATTACCTACGTAAGACGTAGTTTCCCACTTTGTGGCTTTGAACAATCTGAAAAAATAACAAATTATTACACAATGAATATTTTTATACAAATAACTTTAATTAAATATCACCAGTCGAAAACATTGCATCACAGAATAAAAGTAGCAGTATAGTATAAATAGTAATTTACTGCTATAAATATAAATTCGTATTAATCACGATGGTATTGACCACGAAATCGCATGTTTTCTAATGGATCATCAACAAAAATAGTTTATAAACAGATAACTTAATTGGGTGTAAGTTGAAGTCTTTAAATTTACGAAATCTGGCAACGATTACTTCTTAAATAATGTGCTAAAAAATTACATTTATAGACTGTGTATATATAAACATACACAGAAAAAATATGTGAGATGATACTCTACAATTTTCATTTCACACATAAATTATATATCAAATGATTTATTATGAAATTCACCAATTTTGAGCACGCACGCATATGGACCAATGTACATCATACATCTCCACATGTAATTATAGCTAGTTCCAAAATGTAAATATATATGATTACGGTACATACTTTTTTTTTTATAACATGCATATGTAGGTATATGAATAAAATCATCAATAACTGTTTGTAATCAATATACAACGAGGAATGTCACTTTACGTTAATCGTAAAGTATGTCAAGTTAAAAAATACACAACACCGTGGAAAATGCGTGAATTCCGACATACATCATGTATAAATAAAAAAATGATTTAAACTTCTTACAATCCATTTATATTTAGAAAAATATTGCAAATGCACGTATTCTTGGTAGGGAATATGTTCGCTTTCTAATGTATGATAATACTTTAAATATTTTTACAAATTGTGCAGAAATAATTAACAAAGAATCACTTAATAAGTTTATTTTTATAAAAGGTCACACTACATTTGCAGACACCTTAACCTTTCAATAATGATTCGTTATATTTTTTGCCCGTTATGATTCTATGTAACACAAACGTCGGTTTAATTAAATTAAACTTTTTGTTCAGTATAATTACTTAAATGTCAAACAGAGGTGTATGCATACACGTTTTAACGGCTTAAAGTTAGTATTACAGTGCTTCCAAAGATTAATGTCTCTGAATCAGTACTAGTTTATATTTTTACACGAATGTGAATAGATTTAAAGACATATGTTACTTGTTAATGCCATACATTTCAAACTTATGCAGCTGTGTACCACAATATATGCAAAGCTTTAGATAAATCTGTTAATATCTTCATATAGGATAAATTAGAGTTAATATCGTGTAAATATTATGACTTGATAAGTTAAATATCGCTTCGTCCACAGATCTTTCACAGCAGAAACGATGTTGGTATTTTGATAAAATTTGAAAATCGCAGAGACAGTTCATTAGCCTTTCGTTTACAATAACTTTATACACATTTTTTAAATAAAAATAGCATCGAGGAATCTTTTAATTGATACGGATGCTTACTTAGTGAAATATTTATTACATATTTTTACCAGACGGATGTAATGCACAAAATTAATTATTATTTAGAGTAAAATGTCAATGACTTTTTTGACATCACGTATACGCACCCTCTTTTCTTACTTCTACATGAAATTCAGTACTTTTTGAGAACATTTTGCACAATCCTCATCCGACGACATTAATTGTCCAAAACAATGTTGTGGAAGGACCTAGTATGTCAATAAAAGTTGTTAATTTTGGGATCAAAATTCAAATCGTTTGTTACCATCACATTATGAACAGATAATCACAAATACCCTCTTACTTTATAATTTGAACTTATCACAAATTATTCAGCAGGAATGAATGTCTCAAATGTTAGATAGACCTTTCAGAACTTAACACATAACCAACTGGCATGACCAGCTAGCGAGGAAGGGTTCCCAAATGAAATTTAGCGGACCAAGTCTAGGTATTACAAAGCATGCAGTACGTGGTGCATTAATGAGTGGATTATGAAGCAACAACAACTAAATTGGAATCATGTAGCTGGACAATGGCACGGCAAACGGATGATTGAACGACGGTCACAACGATTAACTGCTGACTTACTTGCATTAAACAACACTCTGCTTAGGGTAGTAACATGTCTGTTAACAGGACATAGCTTTCTAAGAGGTTATCTGCACAAGATGAGGATCTATAAAGATAAATTCCTATGCAAACTCTGTAATGAGGAGGAGGAAACTGCCTCTTATATCATCTTTGAATGCGTAGCACTAAGTCAACATAGGGTTACTATGCAAAGCGCATTTGATTTACCAGTGGAGAAATACTTACCAAATAGAGTTTTAAACTTGATAGGGAGAATTAACCTGTTTGAATAAAATGAAATCAAGGTAGGAATAACACAATAGGCAATGGGCCGCAGTGTTAGGGACAGACAAAGACTGTTCTGCCTTGATAGTAATCAATCAATCAATCAACTGGCATGAAACTAGGTTGTCTACACTTGTCAAAGACTGTGGGTACAGCGCACGTGCACTCTAGTCAGTTTTACTTCTTCACCGATATCCTAAATACAGATTAACAAATTATAAAATCAATAGAAACGTAAATTTTATGGAGATGAAGTCCAATAGATATTGAAAGAAACGCATGCTGCTACTTTAAAAGACGCTTTTATTATAATTAGCGAAATTAATAAGAAAAAAACTAATTGGCTGCCCTATGACAGAGGCACTTAAGGGGTTAATCGTAAGAACTTCGCAGCCACACTAGAATGTAACTTAAAAGTAGATTTAATAGTACCGTTCTCGGCAACAGGGAACATGTAAACAGATTGTAACTGCCATAGATTCATCAAGACATTCAAAATAGCGATGACTACAATTATACGCTACAGATAATTGATGTGGATAAAAACACAACATAACATCATATGCTCAAGTAGATCTTAAAACCACTACCTATTTAACTTGGATCTAAATGTTCACATACAAAATTTAAATAAAATCACTAAATATGTTGAACTAAGTGTTTTGTAAAGTGATGACCTTAAAAGTAATTACAGGACCTAAGATGTCACAAAAAGGCTGAGATTTGTCAGGAATAAAAAGTATATTTTTTCCTTCTTAAATTAAATTCAAGTAAATCTTAAAACTGAAAATAGTTTTGATCCAAAGAAAAGCTATTTTTAAAACCTATTTGAAAGAAAAATTGAAATAGACTAGAGGAAGTAAGAATTGCACACCTGAATAAAGCAGTATGCAGTACAATGCAGCAATGATAGAACTTAAACGGACTGTTTGAAATAGTAAAAATCGAGTATTCACAAAAAAAAACATGAGGGTGTCGTTTCCATTTGTATCAAGAAAAATAAAACTTTCTAAATCATTCCCAAGAACAGCGTATTATCCAAAAGCAGCTGTGGAACATGCCACATCCCTTAAAAGAAGCCTTAAAATAGATGGAAGACAACAATATACAACAATGACTTTCAACTAATCCCAATTGGTCTCCAATGCAAACCTTATGAGCAATGTTGAAAAAAGTGATACGAAAGCTTCCTGGCGGGAAAAATTCCTGAACTAACGCAGTAGCTAATATTTATTCTGATTAAGAGATACTAAACATATTAGATAAATAAAATTGTGCCAAGTTCATGCATTATGTTATTATTAATTGTATTTTTGCTACTGGCTCCTATATCTAATATTCCAAAATATTTTTCTTACATTGAGTAATAAGCATATTATGTTCACAAAAACAAGAATTAGTGTCTTAGTACAATGGGAAGACACTACTATTGCAGCAAACTGTACATATTACACATTATAACAGGCATCAATTATCTCACTTACATAAGCAACCTTATTAATAAAGCAAAAAGTGTACAGTTAACACATGATTTCGTCGAAAACATCCAGCGATTACATCTAATTCTAACTGCTAATTTTACTTATGAACTTTGTAACGTAGTACGAGATCGTTAAAAGTCATAATAGTCGTGTTCAAGGCAAGTCAGGCTATATTTGACGACTAAACCAATCAAAATGTATAACTACAAATATGGACGAGATTATAGTTTTTAAAAGTTTTCCACTTAAGCATTTTCGAAACAAATGTAATAGAAAAAGTTGTTACATTCACACGAAAAAAACAACGTCAATGCAGGCTACTGAAAGGACAGATTTCGAAACTATTGCGTGTAAATTAACACGTTATCAAAAAAATATCGATATATAATCTCTCGACTTTCTATTCAACTTTATAAGACTAAAGTAAAAGCTAAAAAATGAAAGTTTTATTTCATAATTACCATAATCGTCTGATTAGATATAATTGCCTTCATCAGATAAATTTACCTTATACAACGTTATCTCTACAGTTATTGATGTGTTAATAGTTTCTTGTAGACTTCTTCTGGTAACAAAAACAACCTGACTATTTTCGTCTATCTGACAATTACTATGATATATATGAAAAATATAATTGTGTAATCGAATATAAACTTTTTTATTGCAGTTAACATTTCAATACGATACATATTTTCAATCACTTTAATTAGCATATCTCCTTTTGCATTATAGGAAGCAGACATTTTTTCTTTTCTTAAATGGTAATGGCATGTTTTCTACGCCTATCTTGGCATGTATGTATGAAGAAGTACAGAGCCGTATGGCAGATCAGTCCACCGGGAATACCTTTAGAGAAACAGAAGTAGGTAAGTCAACATGTAGTACTAAACGACTATACAATTACAGAAAGTAACATTTACAAGCGATAAAATTTTAACTTTTAAAACCAGCAATAAGGATGGCTGCAATTAACACTTGTAATTTATAATTAATTTATAAGTAAACACGTTTGTTACGCAAGAGAACGTTTTTTCTACGTTTCTCTTCAAGTTAATTTGATTTATAATTGGTCTGTTAAGTTTTATAAAGCTAATCTTCGGTGTAGAAATATTTTAAACGTATCAACTAAGACTATCAATAGAGATTACTAACCAATCTGGAAATTTACGGTATATGTGCCATACTGTTTTCTTTATTTACAAAGTTTGTTTTATTAAAGTATGTTGCAGAAGAGGTGTAATGAAAAAAGATATGAAGAAGTGCTCCACTAAAATTTGAACTTCCTTTAAAACTCGTAAGTGCTAAAAAAACTGTTCTTTGTCTCAAAATTCAAATATAAATGTTTCCCTATTACGGAAGGTGTCTGAGAGACAGGCATTTATAATTTTAAACCTTCAAATACTTTCCACATTCTGAATTATATAATATTCAAACACTGTGGTGCAATTAAAATGTAAGAAATGAAAATGTCTGTTATATTTCATCTGTGGAGCAGCCCTACCGATAATGCAACAATAATCAGGAACCATATAAGGATTCAATTTGCCTTGATACCTCCTCTCCATAGCCGAAATCTCCTGATGAGTATTTCTCCTGCTCACCACTAACTGCGGCGAGATTTTCCAAGAAAAAATCTAGGAGCGAGTGCAGGAAGTGTACTTTTCAGGACGTATTACAATCCAAATCAAGCATTTCGAATAGTTTTTGGATAACTTTAAATCTCGTATGAGATCTCTAAGATCTTTCTGAGTCAATAAATAAGACTCAGATGAGCAGCTTGGTTCAAAAATTGTTTCGCCAAAATCTGTTTCCTTTTCTTCCTTACTTCCATCAGAATCTATGTTCTCTGGTCTGGGCAATTCTCCGCAGTGTGGAACTAGTCTCATTGCAGATTGTAAGTTACGATACACCAGTGTATGTCACAGTACTGATCTTTGGGTTCCCTCCGAATAATACGGAGAGCAAATAACATGTAAAGTTATTTCATGCAGATAAACAACATATATGTGAAGCCCAGGACCTGGTTTGCTCCTCCACTTTACATCCAAAATAAACACATAGCAAAAGTTGTTAAGATGATTGAAACAAATTCTAGACATTTTGCCACTAACGACTAATTGAAAGAAATTGTTAATATGCAGTACGCACTAATTCAGCCACACAAAGCACTTACAAAGACGTGCTTACTGGTTCAGTGTTTTCTCACAGATGGCATCGTTTCGATGAGTGGATGCCACACTAGTAGATTATGTTCGTACAGATGTGTGCAAAAAAAGTGGGACAACTCTTATAAGCATAAATCCCTGCCCTGACATACAGCATATTCAGATTGTCATAATAGATTTCAAAGGTTATACACTGACAGTATATTAAGTCAATTGACATTCCATGAGTATGAGACCTTAATTACACAACTTAAATATGTTTGTCCAAGATTTTATTGCACAGTATTGTACATGTCCATGTCCATCCTTGTCTGGAGGTTGCACAACAGTAGCAATGGTACCATTTGAATTAGCTTATTTGGCTCAATCACATTTACAATATTCTAGGAGCTTTTCTTTATGATTATAGAGAAACGGCCGAATCATATTTCAAAACACGCTAAAAAACTATATTAGCTAGAACTATTGGTACTTGTAAGATAAGAGTCATGTTGTCCAGTGTTACTTACATAGTACATCGGTAATACCAGAAAAAGAAAGTTCGTTATGGCACAAAAAAATGTCGTCTATTCAAGATCCTAACTGGTCAAGTACAGGTTTTCCTGTAAATTACAACAATTTGTCGACAAATATTCATTCTTTCAAAGAAATAAAACCGCTTCTTTAATACATTTCATATATATTATGTACTTACATATAGAAGAAAGAAATTGAATAAGAAAAAATATCTTGATACACACATTTTTGGTACAAGTTCGTAAGATTAAGTGATAACAAAAGCGAAATAAAGCATTACGAAAACATTTTCACTTTCCTTCAAATACATATTACCATAATATACACATTTACACATTTTATGTTGCATTGTTTCCATATTGTTATAATACACACAACGCATAATTCTAACATAAAATTATTTTATATCCAGCATTTATCGAAAAATCTCACGCATGTTGTCTCGCATTATGTGTTAGGCTGCGTGTACATTTATGAGACTGACAAATCAAACTAACTACTTTTAAATAAACATAGTTTCTCGGCTTGTATCAGTGTAAACGCGGCCTCACATATTTAAACGTTACATTTATTGAAGTAAAAGTAAAGTATATTTTTACGTTAGATATGCACACCTCTAAGGTTAATAATTCGTAGGTTAAATGTTTCTGTTTATACCCAACGGAATATGCACTTACTATGAATGCCATATACATACATACTTAGAGGTAGAACGTAGCATTCCAGTGTTATTAGGCAATTGCGTAAAGAGAAAATATTACGCAAATGTCATTCAGCAGCGAGACACGCACATAGCATATAGGTAAGACATTGGTATCTACAGAGTATGTGGTTATGAGATTTCCGCAATTTTGTAATAGTCTGTCAATATATTATCCTGAATTGTTTTTGAAGAGGAAGTCGAATAAACATGTTTTAATAATGGAAATTATTTCATCTATACATCTTGGCTTTATATGCATATGTCGTAGTACGAAGGAATAACTTCATTTTTATGCATTTTAGTAAACGTGGTATACATTGACATTTAATACATTCAACAATGGAACAGGCGAACGAAGAATTAACCCTTTAGTTTTCCTTCAGGTCTATTTTGTTGATCCAACAGTATCTAAATTCTTTCAAGAAATATTCATTCATTACGAAAACAAATATTGTATAGTACTCGTAACTTTTATTAAACATGAATCAATCGAAAGAGTATTACCGAGCATGCAAGATATTTCTTGAAATGAATTCACCCTCTCCCCTCACGTCTGTCCTCGCATTCATTTAGATACAAATTCCTACAACTTTCCCAAATCTGGTATAGGTATAATCCACACTTTTGGCCGCTATTTATAGCCAATGAGGTTGCTGTTGTTGTCAACTTTTAAATCTCTAAATTTCTTCTTAATATTTTGTAGAGCATACTTTCTTATAACACTACCTCATTATAGATTTTAATCAGTTTAAAACTCTTATTTCCCGCCTAATTTGCAATAAACTGTTTAGGTAAAATTTTTATATTTACTTTTTCAATTATTCTTCTGGATGGCTCTTAAGCTTTCATGACCCGGAAACTGCTACCATTACTGCGATCTGAAAGAATACATTTTCTTAAATCTTTAAATAATATTTTCTCGGTCTAACTACTCCTTACTAAGCTAAGAAACAGTACCTGCATCCACATCAACTAATTAAAGAAATATTAATGTACCACTACTGTAAAAGGTAAAAGGCTACAGATAAAAAATCGGCCATACGAACACCACAATGTCTAATTAATTAATTCAGAACGCGTATTTCGAGGTTTGGAAACACATGGAAAGGAATGCTTAGCAAAAAGTGTGTTTCTCATTCATTGGATTAGAAGTGTGATATGAATTAGTTTGCTATCGAAAAAAGGGAAATTTCAACCAATTTGCATTCAGCTGTCAATTAGAATATGCATGCGTGATGCATGCACTGACAATAACTTCAAGGATCTTGTCAAGTGGATGCAGCTGCAGTGACTACAAAACGTATATTGCTTCTCATGATCACCGCTACAGTTTCCTGCTGTGTTTATTGGTATGCGTTCAGTATTTTATCTCTTTGTTCCATGTACTACCTCACTATCAGTCATTAATTAATTAATTAATTATTATTAAATAATATCAAGCTATGCACAAATATAAAGGAAATCATAAATATAAGAAAATATTAATCTCACAGTATGCAAAGCGAAATGAACTGGTAACATAAGAACAAATAAAACCCGAAATCACTAATATTACATTTGCATAATTCAATTGCTGTACTGGTTCGACATGTATTATTACCAATTAAAGTATATCAACATTCAAATATCCGGGATTACATCACACCTTCGTAAAGCTGATTCTATATCATTAAACGGCCATAAACAATCACACATGTTGCAAGGTCGCTAGAACAAGAAACCTTCGAGCAATTTACCTTACAAGTTAATATGTTACGCACATATTACACCAAGTAATTTATTCGGGATGTATGCAAATTTAATTTAAAAGTAATTGGCACTATTTCAATTCGGTACGGAGGTCTTATAATAACGGATAAGTACCTATCATCATAATCTCAATAATAAACAGTCGAAGAGTCAAGTGAATCAGCTTAGTTGCAAAATGTTGTGCAATTTAATAGTTACCACTGTATATTACTGTAAGGATTAAAAGGAATAAGTTGAAGATAATAAACTATAATATCTCGCTATAGATTTTAATTGACTTCAATAACAAATGTTTTAAGCACAAACTCGCGTGTGACCCAACAATAAGAAGAATTGTTTCTTATTTGCAGGTTATTTCCTGTCTTGTAGAAGCTTAGATATTGCTACCATTTTCAGAATGAATATCCGTAATAAAAAATAAACGTCAGCATTTAACTTTTACGATATAAAAAATATAGTGCAACATAGAGATCAATATTTACTATTAATTCCTACTATTTGAATCATAAATTTAGGTACGTTAGCCTTTTATGAGTACTGATATCATCGCTGCCGTTTTACTGCATTTGTCTACACGTTAGCATTCAGTTCCAATATACATAGTAGCAGAAACTAATTTTTTTCACAGATAAATTTAGAGTGTAAGACCAAACGATAGCATGCTTTGCTTATAAGTAAAGATAATGGAGTACATTTTCATTTAATAGTTTCATAATATTTGTAATAAATAAAATCAGCAAGTTCTATTCATTCCAATATCAAAAATAAGTCGCCTAAATATGAACAGAAGATACATGACTAATCAATCTATCGTTAACTTCAAACTGTAAATGTTTCAATGTTATTCACAGTAAGTAAAAATCCAGCATAGTATCCGTTCTAATGATTACGGTAGATTCCGGTACAATTAGTAAATTACACGTATTATATTTTAAACGTCCACTATATAGATTACAGCTTAAATACGAACATGTATGTATTTTTCGTTGATTATTGTTAATTTTCTTTCTCTTAGGAGTCTCCCACAAGTAAAAATTTTTGGAGTCTCCGTTAGCTGACCTAGAAAATCATTTCCAGTTGTCTCAAGATTGGAACACGTGAACGTTCGTAATACATTTACTTTACGTGTATAACATATAAGTACTGATGTATTAATGTATGTAAGCAACATTTAGGCGATTCCGGCGCTGCTATCTTATTACAACTGTTATATAATCTATGTTACATCGTAAAGTATGAGAAAAACTTTACCGGTTACTGCTGGCATGCATGTAATAGACCAGAATCTGCGTTTGTACACCTGAACTAAACAGTTTGCTTATATTTCCTACAGCGATTGGCGTTAAAGAAAGTTAAAAGGACTAAATAAGGTAAACGACAGAGTTTTAGAAAAAATGGTTTCAACATATTCTGAAATTTGAAAGTAATATTAACTGAGCGACACGGAATCAATTGAATAATTGAGGGGAAGATTAGAATGCAAGAAAACGGTAGCAAAAACAGTGTATACACTTGAAGGAGATTGTAGAACATATTATAAATTAAATTGTAGAAACGCATAAGCAGTATAACGTATTAAACGTATTTTAAAGCCATTAATAGATGCAATTAGAGTACTAATAACATATATTACATTTACTAGATAATTTAAAGGTCTGGTAGTGATTGAGACTTTAAACAGATACAAGCTTATGAACTTGGGGAAATATAAAATGTCAAAAATTCACTATTACAGAGGGAACCAATATATATTTTCGTCGTGTTTCCTTGCAGATACTGCCTACTAGATTCCTCTCCCTATTCGGACTCGAAGCATACATCCAGTAATTTAATTTTCAATGAAGACATAATGTATATTAATCATAATTGATGAAAATTATAAAACTTCAAGTAAGATTGTAGCGTT
This sequence comes from Holotrichia oblita, assembly GCA_023690525.1. Taxonomy (NCBI): domain Eukaryota; kingdom Metazoa; phylum Arthropoda; class Insecta; order Coleoptera; family Scarabaeidae; genus Holotrichia; species Holotrichia oblita. Next base: position 9,421,830 of record CM043021.1, read on the forward strand.
TAAATTAATAAAGTACAATTAAACCACTACAACCACTTTTATGTCCAAAAAAGCAACACACATATTCATAGACATGGTTGATTTCTTCTTCCATAGATTTTTGCAGTCCTTTATTACAATTTTGTACATAACTATATGCTGTATATAAATTTTTAATTTCTTTTGTCCTTTTGTCAAGTCTGTTAAAAATCTGGTCAAGCAATTAATTATTTCACTTCAATCCCTGATTTGTAATCAAAAAGCGTAGTAATACTACTAGTTATCGCCTTACCAGACTAAAATCAACGAAAGAAAAAAAGCGAAAATATGACAAATAGAGTTTTCTCTTACCAGGAAGGAGTCACACCCTAATTCGTTTTGCATGATCTAGCCAACAGTAACTTAAAACTGTTCCTTCTTCACAAAAATGTTAAAACAAAAGATCCACACACCAGGACAATGTTTCAAAAAAGATTGTCAGGTAATTAAAAAAAATGAGACTTCCCATTTATTCCTTACTCAACTTTGCTGTGGAAAAGTTCTAACGTACTTGTTTGAGTTGAAATATGAAATTCAAACATTTTTTCTTGACCATTCATTTAATTTGTCCTCTAAATGAGAAAAATATATATACATATATGTAAATTGGATATTTTATGACTGCAAAAACTTGCCTAGTTAGCTAACATTTTCTCTAAATTAAATGATTTGTCTTTACAAGACCATATATCATAATTGTCAATGTGCATGATAATCCATGCCTTAGCATAATAATAATAATCCATGCCTTAGCATCCCCCAACAGCTTGCGCCAATTACAGGGGGCATCGGCTGATGAGTTATTATTACGCCTGCGGCTGTAGACCGACTTAAGATGTTACCTTTCCGCATTTGCTGTGGAATTTGGAAAACTACAGAAAACCAAACTCAGAAAGGAAGCACCGTGGTTCGAACCCGGTACTGCCGGACTGCTAGTCAAGTGTGCAAGCCACTAAGCCACCAGCCCGACGATACAATGGAAGCCATGCTAAGGAATGTCAACTTCTGGATCCAATATCTAGGAGGATTCTCTCAAGAGGATTTCATTAGAAACTCAAATTCGACTTAATGAAAGTAAAAACAATAAGCGAACTTCCACGAAATGCTTTCCTAATAGAATGGATGTATAGCATCTAACAACAATGGGATTCATTATCCTTATCGAGAAGATAAATTGAATACTTGTTTAATTTTACTGCAGAAAGGAAAACTTATTGATTTATCCTCAGACAGGTTTCGAAAACTGTCTTAAAAATACAAATTTTATTACCCTCTATTACTAGCTAAATACAAAACCTAATAAAACTTTCAACCAAACTTTGAATTTCTTTGTTTCGCCAAAGAAACACAAATATTCCATTAAGATTTTTTTCAAACTTAAACTAAGCTTAGATCAGAACTAGTTGTTACCCATTAAATTAAAGATAATGCCATTTTATTTTCAACTTTAATTAATTTTCTTAATTATTAAGTAGTATTAATTTTTTATGGGTTAGGCCACCATTTCTTGTATAAATATTTGTCTGCGAGGGTTATATACAATTATGTTTTACTTGTTATGAACGACATTTTATTTTCTTTGGTGTTTCTGGAGTTCGCGAAAAAGAAAAGATTGAGCCGCTGCGTAAAAGTAATTCTTTTTTTTTTCTTGGAATCACAAAAATAGTTTTAAATACAGCAATTTGTTTGAGAAAACGATGCTTTTCTATTATGTATACAGAATAGTTGCCATTTCTGAGATGGTTATTCAAGAGATAATGGAGAGGGAACGGCGGCAGGACAACATTATTTTATTTAATGTGCCTGAGCAAGTCGCTGGAAATAGGAAAGACCAGATTGATGCTGATGCCGTCATGTGTAAAGAAGTGCTTGCTTTGTTGGAGGTTCCGATTACTCATCCAGTCAAACCAGTCAGGTTAGGAAAGTATGATCCGACCAAGACGGATAGAAAACGTCCGGTGAAAGTTGCTCTCGGTGATAAAGGTCTCGTTAGTAAAGCACTTCAAAATAGTAGAAGGCTTAGGTCATCAACTGATTTCAATTTTATTACGATATCTAAGGATAGAACACCTCGTCAAGTGGCCCTTTGTCGCCAAGTGCGCAACGAGCTTATCACTCGTAGGAATGCCGGTGAAAACGACATTGTTATGAGATATATACATGACATACCTTCCATTGTTAAAGCTAAATCTTTAAACTAGAGCAGTCCAACGTCATTAGTGCGGTGCACATCCGATATCAAAATGTGCGAGGTCTTTGTACAAAAACTGATTTGGTATTTTCACATAGCTCTGTAACTGATGCTGATGTTGTGCTGTTTAGTGAAACTTGGTTACACGACGGTGTACATAGTGAAGAGCTATTTGGATCTTCATTTAATGTGTGCAGGAGTGACAGAAGGTTTGGTGTAGTTGGTCGATCCACTGGTGGAGGTGTATTGGCAGCATTTGCAAATGATCTACGTGCACAGGCGCTAGATGTTTCGTTTCTAGCTGAACTGGTTCCTCTAATCGATGTTGCTGTTTGTAGATGTCAATTATTTAGTTACTCTCTGTACATTGCAAATGTGTACATTCCCCCTGATATTAACCTGAACGACTACGAAGCTTTCTTTGATGCTTTTGGGATATTTATGTCAGACAAAGAGTTCCTATTAACTGGCGACTTTAATTCTCCTGGCTTTAATGTGATTGGAAGCACTGACGCGAAATCTATTATTATTAGACATTGGATGGAAATGCTGAATTTGCGGCAACTAAATGCGGTTGCTAATTTAAATGATAAACTTTTAGACCTAGTATTCACTAACACTGAATTAGAAATAGCAGTTGCTCATGATCTGTCACCATTTGTTGCTGAGGACGTTCACCACCCTGCTCTGGATATTACTCTGATACATGGTTCAAACTCGAAACAATCCAATTTTCCTTCAAATAATAACCCACGTTATAATTTCCGCAAAGCTAATATGCCTTTGTTGTGTTCCACACTGCACAACACAGATTGGACTTTCCTCTCTTACTGTGATGATGTTGAAGGTGCTGTTGCAGAGTTTTATGATCAGCTATATAGCATACTAGATCGTTACGTACCTAAAACTAAAACAACCCAACGTAATTATCCACCATGGTTTACACCGTACATAAAACAGGTTATTACACTGAAAGAATATTACTTTCGCAAATGGAAAGAAACAAGATCTAACAATTATTTAATGGAATTTAAACGACTTCGCCATTTACTGAAAAATGAAACGAAATTAGCTTATGCTAATTACCAGAAATCTGTCGAAGCAGAGATTACTATTAACCCTAAATCCTTTTGGAGGTTTATTAACAGTCACAAATCATCATCAAGAATTCCTGGTAACATGGTTTTTGAAGGTGTAGAGTTGCTACAACCACAGGATATCGTCAACACCTTTGGGCACCAGTTTTCTAGGGTTTTTCGACCTAGCACGTCTATTCCTATGAACATTTTCAGTCAGTGTCCATCTTTCAATATCTCGGATGTTTCTATAGATGACGTAATTTCAAGTGCATCCAAACTCAAGTGTGATATGACCTCAGGGAATGATGGTTTACCGAGCTTTCTAGTAAGACAGTGTGCTCCAAGTCTCGCTTACCCGTTGGCTATACTTTACAACCGCATCATTAATACTTCTGAATTTCCAAGTATCTGGAAAATAAGTAGAATAATACCGGTTTTTAAAAGCGGCAATCGTGCAGATGTAGCTAATTATAGGCCAATAAATATACTGCCGAACTTTGCGAAAATGTTTGAACATATTATTTACTGTAACATATACCATAATGTTAAGCCTTACTTATCAGTACATCAGCACGGTTTTATGGTGGGAAGATCTACTGTTACCAACTTAGCCAATCTAACACAGTATATTGCTACAGCAGTGGATCAACGCAAGCAAGTCGACGTAATATACACTGATTTTTCAAAAGCTTTTGACTGCATTGATCATGCCATTCTCCTAATTAAACTGGATGGCATTGGTTTTAGCCCTCGTCTGGTGAAATTATTTCAATCCTACCTTGCTAACAGAAGCGGATATGTGTATTACAACGGATTCGCGTCTGATCATTTCCAAATGCCATCTGGAGTTCCACAGGGCTCCAATCTTGGTCCACTTCTATTTAATATTTTCATCGATGACCTTCTTAAGAAGTTAAAATGTGAACATTTAGCATACGCTGATGATTTAAAAATATATAACATAATTAACACGGAGGCAGATTGCATTAAGTTGCAAACAAACCTGGTGTTGATTGATGAATGGTGCTCTTTAAATCAGCTGTCTTTAAATGTCAATAAATGTTCTATAGTGTCTTTCACAAAGTGTTTAAGTTCGGTGAAATTCAACTACACTGTAAAGTCGCAGGTATTAGCCAGGAAAGATAAAATCAAAGACTTGGGAGTGATTTTTGATGTTGCATTAAACTTTACTGAGCATATTTCTAATATGTGTACAACTGCGTCCCGGACTCTGGGTTTCATTATAAGATCGTGTCGAGGATTTAGTGATATTCGTACTGCAAAAACACTATACTGTGCTCTTGTGCGAAGTAAATTGGAATATGCTAATCTAATATGGTATCCCCTTTACACGAGCCAAATTATTTCTGTTGAACGTGTGCAGAAACGGTTTTTAAAATATCTAACATACAGAACTACCGGTACCTATCCCAGTCGCGGGGCTGATTATGAGTCGTTACTTCACTTACACAAGTTCGATTCTCTTCAAGACAGACGTTGTAAGTATAGTGCCAGATTTTTGAATAATCTTCTGTGTAACTTCGTTGATTCTCCACCTCTGCTTGGATATGTGAACTTTAATGTGCCGTCTATGAACACTCGGTCAGTTAATCTTTTAGTTAATTGTCGTGCGAAAACTAATGTTCTTGTGAAGTCACCTATGTACCACATGACTACTAATTTTAATAGATCTAACGTTTGATATCTGCTATTGTACTCATTTGATTGATTTGATGGATTGTTATGTTACCTTACAATATATTTTTTTTTTTTGCATTTACTGTTACTTAAGATATGCACCAGAATTGTTATTTTGTATATTTTCTAGAATCTGATTATTATTTTTTATGTGTATTACTTCACGTATTTGGTTTATTTTAACTTTGTCCTGTTATTGGTCTGTGACTGTTGGACAATTAAAGGTTATTATTATTATTATTATTATTTCTGCGTCCACCAAAGCTTTGTGTAAGCTTTAGTGGTACTATGGAGGGTACTATTTTATAGTATCCATAGCTGTGCGTTAGTAACAATTATGTATATTATCTTACATGTATAAAAATAGTAAAATAACTAATCGCGTACACAAAAAATATGTGTGGCTTGACTGTAAAATATTGGCAATATAATTCCAAGTTAAACATATTGGGAGCTGATTTACATCTTTTTTAACAAAAAGAGAAACTAAATACCAATTTTCACATATACGTACAATCTGATATTGACATTCTATTGAAAAAGTTAGCACCTCCTTTCATCCGTGTTTTTGAAACATTGAAACATTAGCAAGATTTTTGCCTGAGTTAGCGGTTTTGTCACAAAAACAACACACTGTCCAAATCTCACGCTTTTATATACACCAGTTTGGGGTATGTATATTCTTTTCTTTTTCTTTCTATAAAGAAAATAATAGCACGTAGCACAAACACTGTCAAGAGAATTAGCTTCTTCTTTAGTGGTAAGAGACGCCTAACTTCATATCTAATTATGTGTGTCTGGTATCTATAAATCGTTAAAATTGCAAAGCGGTCCATTTGAAACCATAACTAACCGAAACTTGAGTATTTTATACTATAAATTTTGCTATACATTTTTAAAAAGGTCAAATGATTCATTCGCTTGAATCTTTCATAGTCATTGAAAACTTCCATTCCACAATTATTGTATTAGATTAATGATGGGTTGATCAGGTAATGACCGCCTCACCGTCATTTATTGTAAATACCCTTAATCTTTTAATCCCAATTAACCCTCCATACTTTTCAAAAAATTTAGAATCTTCTTCAGAGCTTTTACGTCAGCTGGTTCTAAGCGCAACTATTTATGGTGGTCATACTTCTATCGGGTCACTTCGAAATAAAATCGGCATTTATCGCTGTCCATTTTGTTCAGCTTATTGAGGTAATGCCTTAGAAGAAGGTGGGCAGTAAATAAATCCGTGATAGTACCAGTGGTCTTTGCTTTAAGGCCCAACAGATATGCAGCTGTATTGGTTGAAAAAGTAATGAATTTGTTAACTATCTTAGTCTTCGAGTATTAATCCAGAGCGAGATTGTTTTACGAGCCTCCTACTATTCGGTAAGGTCGCATATCTTCAAATCCCCGGTGACCTGATATCCTGGTCTTCCACATATTGAAACTACATTGCGTCGCAAAATGAGCTCATAAAAGAATAAAATTGCGGATAAATTGCTAAATAAAATGATGACAAAAAATAGAATCAAGAAGATAGTTCTAAATATAACCATACTTGGACAAACGATGTCTGTCGTTCGATACGGCATCATCTACAACATCTAAAAGGCGAATTAGCAAATAAGATATTATATGATGTTCCCACAGTACAGCGTTTTCCTTGAAACTTTTTCAGTGCAATATATTTTGTTTTAGCTTGTTTAAAATTTGAAAATATTCTGAGAGGTCATTGGCTGAGGAGGAACGTGGCCTGGAGATATTATCAGACGTGATTTTTTTTTTGTAACAAAGAATATATGGCAAATTTTTTATATCAATTCAGCACATCAAGAGGTTAAAAGGATGTTTTGTATACGTATAATTTGTTCCTGTTATCTTCAACTTCTCAAATTAACTAAAATAAACCAGTCAACGCATTCTATTTATCCTACATCTAAATATATAGATACTATTTCCTTAACAGTTACTCTTAAACGTTTTGACATTGAATTAATCAAAACATGTGTACATTAAGTTTATATTTACGTAACGTACAATTGCATTATATTCTCTAATTATAATTACACATCTATTTACTTGATTCATTTACGTGGCTGCCGCACCGGCAACTCATGTTTGTAAACAAATGAAGTGTACGGACAAAGAGCGCAAATACAGATCTTCTAAGGGTTTATTAACCTCGGAACACCGGCGCACCAGGCCATCGCGGTGTGCAAAGAACCATATTGAACGTGAACTCCGTAACAGTTTGCTCTCGTATTTACAATGGCAGCGTAGTAAGTAAGTACAGGATCAAAGAAGGAAGATATCGCGGTGAGCAGTTTTCTTTGTTTGCGTACGGGAGCTCGTGCTCTCGCGATGACGACGGTATTGTAGGTAATATTACAAGTATAACAACGAGATTTCTGGCCTGTCAAGGCTTTGTCAGTCCGAAGAGGTGACCAGAACAAATTCATTATAATTAATATGCAAATACGGTGGAAGCTAACTGTTGTGCGAATTGTTCTCTGACCGTGATTAAGTATAAAAGGATACCATAAATAAATATTATTATGAGTATTAAATTTTTATCCGTCCGCATTTTCTTACTGGAGAATGTGGTTTGAAAGGAGTTTGTTTTAATGTACTAATCACTTCAGTATTTATTTACTTAGATTTAAATATATTAACAGTTCTTGGTCCGCTAAGATTCATTAAAATTTCTTTGCATTGAAGGAATTTCTCTATGCAATTAATTTTATATGTATAATAAGCAACAATTTTTAAATTTGTGTCGAAGTATTCATAGTATACGAACTGCCTATAATATCGCCTACAACACTTCTGTAGGAGTTAAAGGACTTTCTAATTTCTTCAAATCGCACAGAATGTAATTTTGCGGCAACTCTTCAAAATATGCATTTGCCTCGGATATTACTTTTTTGTTTGTTTTGAAATCTTTCACAAAGTCAATTTTTACAATTTTTGAACAAGGAGCAGTTACTAAGAAGCTGATTTGGCAATTATGGCAGGCAAGGTATCAATTCGTGTTATAATTCGACTAATTTTGTTGTAGCAGTAGAAAACAATTGAAAAGAGGCATTTTCGTAATAGACACGCGGTCGTTTCTTCCTAAGTTCAACACAGCTTTCAAATCCCAAAAAATTATCAATCGAATTTACTCCATTGCTTCGACAATGTTTGTTTCTAAGGTATAATGATTAGCAACAAAAACTAAAAATTTTCTTTAAATGAGTATAAAATATAACATAACTGTGAAATGAAAATATGGCGGAAGCGTAATGACCTTAGAAAAATGTTGCCAAACCTTGAATAGTCATACTTTTACTACACTACCCACGTATATTTTTAGATCATACAGAGCCACTTTAAAGTGCTTTAATAGAGAAGTTCCAGTTTTGGTTATTAATATGAAATATTATTTATTTATATTCTTGAAGTGAAAATTCCACATAGTTTCAAAAACTAACGACAGAGGGCGATATAGTAGTAAAATTTAAAATGGAATATGGAGTTGACTGATATCTCATTTTAAACGGCACACTGAATATGGTATTAAGTCAAAATTTCATAAAATTTTATCCACTCATAGGCAAATGGTTTTAAAATAAAATTTTAAATATGGTTACTGCTATACCACAAGAAGCACTAGAATGAACTTGAATTACCAATAACGCTACGATTGTTGTGTTCTCTCTCTGGTTAGTTCGTTAGTTTAGTCGCGCAGATTTGGTTGTTCATCGACATGCTATCTAATCTAACGTTGCTCTAGCATTATTAAGATTATAACCTTAATATTCTAGTTAAATTATTTAAATTTTTTAGTTTCAAAAATTTTAGTTTGTATTCTTTATGATGATCAAAACGTTAATAATATAGAAGAAAGAGCTACTTCCATACAAGGCGAACAAGCAGAAAAAATATACAGAAAGAAGAAGGAATACAAGCAATAAGACAAATGAAAAAAGGAAAATCTGCAGGGCATGATAAAATTACACCGGAAATGCTGAAGAACCTGGAAGCCAAAGGTATAGAACTATTAACAGCTATATTTAACAAAGCATGGACTAGTGGGGTTTAAACGGCTTTGTGACAGCATCATATCGCCTTTTATGATCCCGCGCTGTTAATCACTTTGCTCCCAACAGCGAATAGCAAGTCGATCCGGGATTAAACTCTCTGAAAAAATGTCACCGTCCCTCCAGAGAATTGAACACCGGCACCTATCGTCCTTCCACAACGATAATCGGCCGCCACTGCGGCCATCGACCCGTTAAATAAAAAATAACACCGATATTTAAGAAAGGTGATAATAGAAACTTTGCTAATCACAGAGGTATCACATTGCTAAACGTAGTATCAAAAGCGTACGAATTCATTTTAGAAAAAAGATTAAAAATTATAACAGAAAATCAATTATCAGAAGCACAGAGTGTTTTTCGGAAGGAAAGATGTACCCAAGATCATATTTTTACGATTAAACAATTAATAGAGAAAACAAGAATAACAGATAAAAGAATATACTTGGCATTTCTAGACCTAGAGAAGGCATTTGATGGACTATCTCAAAAGACAATATGGGAAGGACTACGCAAACGAAATGTTAATCAGAAATTGATACAGGGAATTAAAAGTTTATACGACGGCAACAAAAGTTACGTAAGGAAAAGCAACATGCAGTCGGAGTTATGAGTCCAACATTATTTATTCTAGTCATAGATGACGTCATTAAAACAGTAGAAAAGTAGATAAGAAAAACCCGCATAGGTTTCAATAAACTGATGCCAGATTATACTTGTCGGAGTGTGCTTTTGCTGATGATTTAATGATCTGTGCTCCAACAGAACGAAGCCTTCAGAAAAATTTGAAGATATGGGAAGAAGAATTAAGGAAGAGATATTTGAAAGTTAACATACGTAAAACAAAAGCGATGGTTATAGATAAAGAAAATAAACAACTAAACATAGAAATAAGTCAAGGAAAAATAGATGAAGTAAATGAATATAAATATTTGGAAACGTGGCTCGAAAGCGAAGGAAACATGGAAAACGAGGTGAAAGAGAGAATAAACAATGCAGCAAAGGTATACTACACTCTGAACAGATCGGTGATAAGGAAACGAGAAATAAGTACGGAAACGAAACTAACTGTCTACAAAACGATTTTTAGACCGACACTTACTTACCGAAGTGAAAGTTGGGTCCTGAACCAATCCAAAACAAGTCGAATACAAGCTGTCGATATGGAATACCTTAGAGCAGTCAAAGCACAAAGCTAGAAACGAAATTGTTAGAGAAGAATTGGGTGTAGAACCCGTATTAAATGTCATAGAGAAGAATCAGCTAAAATGGTTTGGACACCTTAACCGTATGAATGAAACTAGACAAGTGAAACGAGTATGGGAAGCCAGAGTGCAGAACAACAGAAGAAAAGGAAAACCAAAAAAGACTTGGAATGAAGAACTGACGCTCGCCTTGAAGAAAAGAAATAATACCTGCAGAGAAACCACCAACATGACAAGAAACAAAAGAGAATTGAGCAAGTTTGTACTCTCAAGTTAAATATAAACGAAAGTATTTAGTTATGTATACCTTACACAGTTAGGTAAAAAGGATTATGATTATATATGTATATATTCTTTATGATTAACTCTATGCCCTACTTCTTGTAGGGTTCAGACAATTGTTAATACTAACAAATATATTTGAAGAAGATATTTAATTTGGCAACACTAAGAAATTGTGTTACCCTGTTATTTGCTCTTTTTGATTTATTTTTTCTAGGTTATTAGGTAGTACATAGAGGATGTATAAAGTAACTCAATACTCAAGTTCTTTTCCTTTGTGAGACACAATAATGATTGGTTCATTGCCAATAGAAGCAAAAAGAAAACGGCCAACATTAGCCAATATCCAGCATTTCATGTAAAATGATGGTTGAAACAAGTTTTAACGTACTTTGCAAATAATTACAAACAAAATCATTAAAAAAATATGCTCAAAATGTCAACCTTCTGTTTGCAAACAACACTGAAGTTTCCGTGATAAGTTAAGTAAATTATTTAAAATATCAGGTACCACATTTCTAATTACCTCTGCAATAGCGTTCAGTAGGCTGCATACGAGTAGCGTCCCGCGGTCAAATTTTAATCCGGGTCGTTGTAAGGGCCGCATACGAATTGCGTCCCGATGGCCTTCTAAGAAATGTGGTACTAAATATCCCTATACTAAGTATCCCTTGTAAATTCATTACATTCTTACAAATACAAATTATTACGGGCACAGAGAAAATGTCATCAGAATAAACATAGCTCAAAAGTGAATAACCAAGGTTTATTTCCTGTGGCATATGCTTACAAAATTAACTTAAAAAGTAAATAAGGACTTGATTAATATTTAGTCCAACGACCTTTTGATTGAATTAATGCCATACAACGACGAGGCATACTATTTATAGAATTCTGGGTAGTTTTCTTTCTAAGGTCGCTATTATACCATATTTGTTACCTGGGTGCTCTTTACGCATTGTGCCTTCCACGAAGTACAGTTTTCCGGGCCCTTTTCCACTGATGACTCCCCAAATTATAACAAATGTTGGATGTTTTACTGTTTGGCGAAATGAATTCATCGTATATTGTTCAGCCTTTCTCCGTGTAACATATACATATATTTGGATTTATTACAATTTGAATTTGACTCTCCTCTGAAAATAAAACCTAAAATATTGAATTTAAATTCAAATGAAGTTTTTAGTCGTCTTTAGTGTTCAACCGACCAATCTCTTTATTGCTTAGTCCAGACCAACCATTTTTTACGTTGAATTTTATTGAGTTTTGGTTTTTTTGTAGCTTTGTAAGTTTTAATACTGTTCTAATTATAATCCGATCAACAAATACTCCAACAAATACTTTCCAAATATGACTGCAAAGGGCAACATTCGGCACCCTAAATTGTTATAGTTTTCTAACAAATTAGCCAGGTATCTTGGTAGTTTTCACTGTTTTTATTCCCAGAAAATGTTTGCAATCATTTTTAAAAGATATCCATGCTTCCAGCTCTAAATCATTCATAGTAAAAAATATTTCTTCGCGTACTTTTGCATCAGACAGCTTTACGTGACGTCGTATCCTTTGTGGTTGCCGCCATCCCTCACGATATAGCCGCGAACATGCTTGAGCTTGTTACAATACTCTTTAATTTCAAATTTTAGGACTTTAATCTTACAATCTTACTTGTTAGTGAAACAGATACAAATATTATTTTGAAAATGTGATGTGATACCTTATGTTAGAATACAATTTTTATGTTTTAAAGAATGCAAAATATTAAAATTTTAGATTGTTACCAGTATTGCAAAGTCACAATACACGAGTCAATTTCTTTATGAAAGGTACACGTCGATAAATTAATCATAAATCAACTGTCATAATTATTTTATAAATTGCTCCGATAATCGGCCATTACAATAAATGTATTTTGCCTAACAGTAAAGACCAGTTTAGTAAAACCAACAAATTGCTCCATTTATTATTTCGTTATTTGAGCATTACTTTAAATACTTTAATTTAAAAATTAAGCATATGAAGCAAAATCCATTTTGTAGGTATTACGCAAAATTTTAATATATACAATTTTTAAGATTCTTTATGTTTTTTAGTTACGTAATTATATGTTTTTTATAATGTTACAAATGTGTAACGTCTATTTTATTTATTATATTAAGAATTGGACCGTATACCCAAACAAGATTTATTGAATAATGGATCACTAATGCAGTTGGTAGTAAATTAAATATCATAAAAATTATAAAAAAGGATCAATTACGATAATTTAGAATATACAAATAGATAGTTCTTCCTGGGTATTACATCAACAGTATAAAATGAGACAAATCTTTAAACAATACAATTTTACGTAAGTCTATAGAGAAATATCAAGTTACATCAAGTGAAGGTAAGACAGTGAACAATCTTTTAATTGCCGTCTTTAGCGTAAACTGGCAATTATAAAACCGCAAAACTGAAAGTGCAGTCTATTGCCTCATTCTTAGAAGTGTAAAAAAAAATCGTTGACTGTATTTTGAAAAGGAGGTTATGATATAATTATTATAAATAATAATTTAAGTGCAAATAATAATGACAAGGAAAGAAGTACTTAGATAACAATTGGACATTATTTAGGAATCTAGAAAAGCAAGCTGAAGCTGTTGTTAAATCCTCTTGCAGCTACAGAAAAGTATATCAATAGTCAACTCCCGTGAGTCCGAGACAAAAAACGAACAAAATTATTACTTCTCATTCCTTCGTTGCTACGAAAGATAATCGTATGTGTGTCTAATCCGTCCTAGTAGAATATAACTTAAGAAGGTCTTGCAGCTGCACCCACCATAAAAAATACTTTGTTACAAGGTCCAGAACATGCTGTTGCAGATCTTCTTTGCGTTTAGTCATTAGTTTATCCAGAATGTAATGTTTTTTTTGTAGTATATATATCTAGAATACATCTAAAGTGAACTTTCATAATTATCGAGAAAGAAAGCCAGTAGATATAACACCTACTTTGGGAACAGATTAAAGAGTTCTTGCTGAAAAAATATAGGTATTTACATTACCTCTTAAAAACTAAACGAAGTTTCTACACCATCCATTTTTTAAATTATATCTATTTACTTTTCTAAGCATAAACGGAAAAAAGATTAACAAGAAAATTATTTACAATAGAATCCATTAGCTAGAAAATGAGCAAATCACCATTAAAAAAAGACATTTCCATTATTTCTTCTGCTACTAAACTTGAACTTGCTGTCGATTCATAACGAAGAGTAAATTACACGCGTTAATGGCAACACAATTGCCTAAATTATTGAAAATTCTCATGAATACTAAACACCATATTAGAATCTAACAGTACACTTCCGATGAAGAAATATGCTTGTCTGTCAATAACTGTTAAGAGATTGTAATTAGGAAAGCTAATATTTGCATATACATATTTTTTTATACATACATAAAATTTTGCCTTATAACGTTACCGGTGCCTTTATATCGCAGGTGCGGTGTCAATATGTGTTTTTATAGAAAGCTCACGTTCGATTAATTTTAATCATCGAGGTAACAATAATAGTTCATTTCAATAAATAAGCAATATTTATATATTTACAACGGGAACAGTTACGCGCCTTATTATTATAATTAGTAAAAACTGACTACCTTTTAGCTAACAAGCAATAAATAAAATTACCCGATTTTGCAAACAAATTTAGTACATAGTTAGTACATTGTAAAATCACACAATTTATTAGATTTAAACCAAGGCTAGGTAACTCGTGGTATTTTTAGCCATTCTCTAACAACGCGTAATTAAATTCATTAAATCTGAAAAGGCCGTTGTTTTGAAATGTATCTTCTCTAGGTACTAACAAGATAGACAAAGTCGGCGAGGAATTAACAACCTCTAGCGAAAAGCATGATTCATACCTAACTAATGGTTCTATTCTAAAACCATATGGAATAATTAACGTTTCCAAAAGCCCTAACTGTTATTATTAGTAATTCTCACTTGTTTTTATGTTTTCATTTACTACGTATCACAAATTGTTGCGTTTAAATGAATAACAACAGCAATGAAGTTTAAATTTATCACACAATTAAATAAAATGCCACATTGTTCTAACACCCAAATAAATTTGTTTCTTGAATAATTTCTCATATGCAAATTTCTCGAGCTTGTTTTATCCTATTCATTACAGCAACTTAATAATTATTTGTACAATAGGCGATGTATATAAATATGAAACGTTGACAAATCCAGAAAGAAGTTTGATAAAACATTTAGGATACGGTTTTTTTTGTCGTTTATAAAGATTGAAACCTCTCTTTGGCATATTTTTATAAAAGCGCTATTTTTCCATAGGACGACTTAAATATTTCCAAATATTCAAAATTATAACTACCATCAGGTCTCGATCCTCAAAAATGCAATTTCATATAAATAAGCCTAGTTTCATGCAATTCATCAACACTAATTACAGATAATCATATAAATGCAAACAACATTTAGTAATATTGCTATTACCAATAGAATTAATATAGAATTTAATACTTATGAAAACATCCAGAAATGCCAGAATATGAAAACCAAAAAAATGCCTATAATAGGCGCTCATGGTATATTGTTGGAATTCACCCTGCGGACGAATGCAATGAAAATAGATCAAGCATTAGAGGCGGACAACGTGGTTTCGACCTTCTAGACCTCGTCAGCGCAATTACGAATGCAAGATCCAATTTCATCGCCCTTTACATCACAACTTGTGTGTGATGTACTTAAACAAATTCTAGAAAACATTATACATTAAACTAGAGTGAAATAGGCTGGGTTTTACTAAACGAGACAAGTAATATACGACCATTACACCTACCACAATCATTTGACTAGTTAGCTTGAACTTGATCTGAACAGGTTTCCAAAAGTAAGCATTCTTTGAAGTAACACGGGGGTATACGGGTCGATGGCCGCAGTGGTTAGGCGGCTGACTATTGTTGTGAGAGGACGATAGGCGCCGGGGTTCAATTCTCTGGAGGGACGGTGACATTTTTTCAGAGAGTTTAATCCCGGATCGACTTGCCATTCGCTGTTGGGAGCAAAGTGATTAACAGCGCGGCATCATAAAAGGCGATATGATGCTGTCACAAAGCCAATTGAACACAACATACACACACAAAAACTACACGGCGAGAGTTGCAGTGATAGCCAGACAAGCGATACAGTTTACGGAGTCACTGCAACTAAGCACCCACCACATAAAAAAACAAGGTATTCCTGAACTGTAAAAGCTTGAATTTCTGTATTTATCGGACGACAGCTAAAAATAAGGACGTGTGCGAAACTGGATCAATACAATTCTTAAAACTCACCAGAAAAATGTGGAAATTTGACAATAATAGTTCGCAACCAATTTGAGCGTCATGAACATAAACAAAACATTGAACAGAGATGGGTCTGTTACAGACTAAACAAATTCAAGCTGCCAAATCAACCGAGAATTTGCATGCTGATAAAGCTAATGTCGACAGCAAAACGTTCTTAAGGAGCACCGAAGTTTATATCGCGATCTTCAGCTGCATATCTGCAATATGCACCTAAGGTAAGAAATGAAACCCGCAGATTATATGCTATGTTGTACATGCTCTAATTCTATATACTGGCAATTTTGGCTTTTGATGATATCTCTAATACATAACAATTTGATGCGATTTTTTGGACTGGTAATATTACTGGGCCGTATTCTTTCAAAGGTGAACACCAAAGACGGAATTCAATCGTTGGTTTCCGTATTACCGTGGGTTCTTAATCGATTTTTTTTTCATTTCCAACAAAACAGCGCAATGTTCCACACATCTCGTAAAACGATTGGGTTATTGCGTGAAAAATTTCGGTACCACATTATTTCACAAAACGGGGAGATCAATT
The DNA here is from genome assembly GCA_023690525.1 of Holotrichia oblita. Taxonomy (NCBI): domain Eukaryota; kingdom Metazoa; phylum Arthropoda; class Insecta; order Coleoptera; family Scarabaeidae; genus Holotrichia; species Holotrichia oblita. Next base: position 9,438,284 of record CM043021.1, read on the forward strand.
TATTGCCTAGATCGTGTGACATGACGCCGTCTAACATTTTCTTGTGGGGAAATGTGATTCCACGACGACTCAGGAATTGAAAGGACAACATCCAATATTCAGCCAGACTTGTGTGGAAAAAAATTATAAAAAGGTTCGCCCATTGGCTCTTTCCAAAATTCATTACGTTTTCACCTAACATTCCTCCTGTTGACCTCCTGACTCCTAGTTTTCGAAAACTTCTTTGTATACGAGTCGTCGGAGAAGACTGATCTTCATCTGTCAACATGATTTCTTATCTGAGCCCATCTCTACGCAATAAGTTAGCAAATATGGCAGTAATTTCGTCAAAAAACCGAGTCAGGTGTAACAACATATGAACAGTTTAAATATAGAAACTAGAAAAACAGTCTAACAGTCGTATTAGGCAGATAACTGCTTGTTAAAGTCGTATAACGTTAGCGGACTTTATTAGACAGCATCTTTGACATTGAAGCTACCCAGTTTTGAGCAAGTAGTACGTACTCATGAATGTAAGGTGATTTCGATAAATCAATATGTTTTGAGGAAATGCAATGCCAAAGATAAGCAGCAAAGTTCCAACGGCAATGAATGAAAGTATTACACAAACAATGGAAAACGACATTACACAAATTACGACACAAATAGCAAATTTTTTTATCCACTTCAATATCCACCAAAAGTATAAAGAGAACAGTGACAGCTTTGTCACAAACATTTAATTTTGTACCTCGATCGTGTATTACTTTTGATTTGTTTCACATTGCTCGAAATTATTAGAAAAAAAAAAGAAAAACTATCCAAAAAAAGGACTTTTTGATTTAGTACTGATTTATGACTTTTTCCATTTTTTTGAAAACTGACATTCTAATAGATCGCCCAGGTGCTTATAGTTGTTCTGAAGATTGTTTCATAAAATTCCTCTCCTGTTTTTCAGAGTGCGAGAGATATCTCAACAAAACGAAACCTATCATTTATCAAAATTGAAGTTCCAATGGATGTTGCATGTTGTTATAATTGTTTTAAGCATAGTTTTAGAAAATTACGTTCCCAACTTTCATAAAAGGTACCAGAAATATTTAAAACAAATAAACAAAATTTTGGATAGACCATTATTTTTCAAAAATTTAAATTCTGATGGATATTCCAGACTATTCTAGTTACATTGTTCCAAAAATAAATGAATACTGAATTTACTACAAGAACTATAAAACCAAATTTTTGTAGTCTGTTTTAATGTTGTTTTCCATATATCTCCAGTACAACGAAATATGGGAACGTAGAAACTATGTTTCGGCTCTTTTTCTTGCTTCTCTGCTTTGAACTAACTTCATGAGCGTGAAAATTATTCCTTAACCAAGAAGCATGAAATGATTTTCTTAATTGATGTAGTAAAATTGAAGTTGGGCTACAAGACCTCTTTCATAGGTCACTTTTAGAGTTACCTGCGTCCATTAGTGTTTCGGTTGAACAAACATGAAACTAATAAAAGTACTAGAGAGGGATTTCCTAACCATTACGTCAACAATTGAAAGATATAGGCATATCTAACCATAGTAAACAAAATAAAATGTCCTTTTTATAGATACAGCTAGATATTAATTTCGAAATTAATTGCATATTCTATAACATTTATTATAATATTTCCACTCTTATCTTACGTGGCTGTAAATCTGCTTTGTTACATTCAAATATACGCTTTATTGCATCCAGGAAGGAATTTATTTAAACATGACGGTACCTATCTGCTTAAATTTAAACAAGATGTAAATATAAAACGCATAAAACCTAGCTTAACGATCCAATTTGTGAAAACTTCCTCGGACATTAGCATAATTAAGAAAACGTTTTATGCAGACATGAATTTTGAAAACAAGCAAACAGCGTATGCAAAGTACGAACGTAATTTTCGTCTTCTCTCCTGGATATCCATTACCGCCTTATTACCATACAATTCACTCTCAGAAATAAATGCCACATCAACGACAACGAAGTCGAGAATGACAACCGTAGAAAATTTAATACCTACGCGAAATAATTGCTTTTCTACATCTCGTTTCATTGTATCGAAATTAAAAAGTCGTTAAAATTGTAATTATAACGGCTAAATTACACTTAAACATTTTAAACTGTATCGTTAGTTAAAGGGAAAAATAAACCAGTCAATTATCTTTCGAGGAACAAAATTAGTTCATGTATACAGCAGGTAATATTACTATCACACTATCTTTACATTACTTAGAAATTATTACTCGCAGGTATCGGATCAATTAAAACACCATCTTTATGCCGGATCTAAATCACTTGCACTTTATCTTTTACTCGCTATAAATAGAACATGCATGCGTACGCATCTTACGTCTCTGTTCGAGGAAAACATTAAATGTGAATTCGTTAAAGCGTTCACATAACGTCCATTAAGATTCGTAAATAGTTATTGGCCAATTACGACGGCTCCGATAGGCTATAAGTCAGCAGGAATGTCGCGTCTCGATGTCGTTGGCTTGCGTAAGATGAAGAGATTTATGAAATTTGTATGTAAACGCAAAGTTAATTCACCGCACATGAGAATAAAAAGTAAACGATAAAGGGCTAATGAATTAATTTAAATGACATTTTTATGTTGTTCAAATGCATTAAAAAATGATAAACTTTCAAAATATTGACAGTTTTCGTCATTCTAATGCTGAATTCAAACCATTGTTTCGTTTATTTTAAAGTAACCAATGTAACAGCACAAAACAAATTCGTAAACTGCTGAAATTCTGATCGGAAACAATATTCAACAAATCCCTTGAAGGCGGTTTAATCACAACGGTCGTGAAAATCTGGTCTCATTAGCATTTTGCATTATTAAACCCGATACGATGTTCATTATCTTCATCATTGCTATTAACTTACTTACATTTTGTTAACTAATAATCTAAAGATCTTTTTCGAAAGTTCTCTTGTACAGATGCTCCAGATGTCACACAAACTAAAACAAACAAAAAGTTTGAAGTAACTTTTTTTGTCAAATTTGGAAAGTTTGATCATGTTGACCACTGTAGTCAGTTCATCAACAGCTCTTCTTTATCGTTAGAAAACACCACCCCAATAGAAATGCATAGCTCTGGAGCATTTGACAATGTTCAACAGGAAGGTTATAAATACTAAAACATTAATTGGGTATAGTCCCTCAAACAAGTCAGAAGTTGTTAAATCTGGCAACCGTGTTGTATATTTACATAGGTTGCCCGCGCAGTGATACTGTCCTGTTGAGCAAGCCCAAGACAGCAAACTTAGATGTCCAATAATTTTTTATTTTTAATCCAAGATATTTTTCCACTTGTAGGTCAACAAAACAGAAAGTAATTAACAATCAAAAATAAATTAAATGAATTGATTGTTAATTAATTCCTGTTTTAAAGTACTTACCATCAGTCACCATATAGATCTATTATTGTGTTGGATAGTTAGCAATTATACACAAGTACAGTTACACAATCTAACTACGATAAATCTGTTCTTCATAAAAAGTTATACTGATATATACAATATTAACGACAATTCAATTTCAACGTAATCACTAGCTTTATACAGTGAAATTAATTCTGCAATAATATTAATAAATATGTAATTTTGATTCACAATACAGGCTGCACGATTTTAAAAAACAGACACAAAATAATTAGATGGTCAATTATTTCTTCACGCGAATTAAATTATTATATCTTACGTAATTTCAGATGTATCTCCTTGTAGAAACGAGTTTCGATTAAATGTAAAGAATTTATTAGAATGCATCTGCATTTGACTCTCTGCATCTTGATATAAAGTTTCGATAATTGTAGGAAATTTGCATTTAAATGTCAACACTATAAATAAGCGATTGATTGATATTTCATAATTTTTTTAAAGTTGATGGTTATATTAGATAATAATTAAGTGTCTTAATATTTGAAATACACTAAGTATTTCGGCACAGTAAAAGGTGCAATTTTATTTTGATTCTGCAGGAAGTGTGAATCTAGTTCTTTTTGATGTGATCGGTTAAATGCCAAGGATGACAACCAACGATAAACACGTTTATGCAATGTGCTCATCCAGAAAGCTAGCGCTTAGAAACAGCGGATCGTGATATTAAACTTTAACACCAATGTTGTTCTAGGTAAACCTTTCCTACGACTGATATAATATTTCATTTCAAATATAGATATGTATTATAGAAGATGTATGTAGTAGTAACACTCTATTATGTTTGAAGGTTTATTGGCACTTACATCCAAAGCTGAATAAATCCACATTTTATGAAAATCATGTTATTTAATTCCAATTTATTATATCACACACAGAGGGGTTCAACTGAACTTGAATGAAAATAATAAGATTAGATATTATAGTTTTACATGCCTTTTTTATACGCAAAATTTTAAGCGATAATTGAAACTAACAATCTTGCTAACAAAGTTGTTTTATATAATTGCAAACAAGGTAATAACCTTGAACATTTCAGTACATCAGTCTACGATTTGTTGATGGATATTTTAACATATACCCAGTAATACATAAATTACAAAACAAAAAAAAAAAGATTTTTTCCTACAATTTAGTACAGTATCAAAACAGTGTCAAAGCTCATAATAATACTATATACGGTTTAGAACAGACATCATACAATGCATGACAAACATAATGCGACAAATTAAAGCAATGACCAATAAATTTTGTTAAAATCGTTGTGCTTGTTTGAGTTATTAAAAGAAATAAATAGAACGCTGAAAACATATTTAAACCATTATTTTAGAAATCGAAATGACTTTTAAATTTAAAAATAAAAATAACAGGACCGTATTTAAAAAAACAGTGGATGATGGTTTTATGAAAAATAAACGTCGCACTGAAAATCTATGAACACTATCTTATTCTGCCTAAAAAGTGACAATGAAAAAGCATTTTCCATTTTTTATATCTGTTAAAATAATGTCAGAAATAAATAAAATTAATATCGCAAAAAGAAAAATATTGAAAACGGTTAGAGACAGTTTAATTTTTCAAACGCCATGTTAGAGGTATTTAACTTCTGCAGCTTTTTCCTAATTGAACCAACATTGTAACTGGTACCGTTTCCAAGATTTCAATACGATCCCGTTCTTATCTTGGACACACTGTACTGTACTATAGTTACAGTTAATAGTTTGTGAGATCTTTCAAATGATTTATAGGTTCTTATAGTATTTATATATTTTTAAATCTATAAATGATATTACACACTTAATTTTGATTTCTGACAGTCAGGTTCGGCCAGTCACATATTCTGTCTAATGTCACAAATTAAAGAACAAAGACTGAAATCATCGAAGTAAAATACAGTAAAAGTTTTGAAAGCACCCGGAGTAAGTAGTATGTAGAAACAGAATAAAGCGTAATGACTAACATAAAGCTGTCATAATTTCAGAACTTTGATAACTTCCTTCGATGATGTGTTTGTTTTTGATTTGCAACCTTAAACTGAACAAAACTGTTTCCGGAACCGATAATGAATCTGTTATTTTTCTATGGAAAAATTCATTCTAACGATAGTTAAACTTTTTCTTTTTTATTGTAATGTGTGCAGCTATATAAATTAAATACGTACACTCGGTACAACTTAGTCTTCGAACGGCCACAGTGTGCTGTCTTTGTCAGTCCATCCCCTCCACATTTAACGTGATCGTTTCTTCGATAATCCTAATGGTACATTGCGAAAAATACGCTGTTACCCTTATCGAAAAAACAATCAACAACAAACATTCACATTTTGTCCCTTCTTTCCTTAAAAAAGGCTGTATGTTGAGAGGGTTGAGAATTCGGTTACGTCCGATGTTAATGAGATTTGGTCTTATATACATTAAAAAAAAACGAGGAGGAGAATAAAATAAAAACTAACTTCCAAGCTAGATGGCCTTTTATTTCTCAAATCGCGTAGCCAAATATGAATGACAACGGTAAATTAATCTTGATTGACACAATACTTAATATTACGTAATCTTTCTACTTTCTTCATTTACTTTACTGATTGTGCAATCTTTTACAATGCTTTATAATGTATTAAAAGGTTATGGACATTGAATAGTATTGTTTATTCGCACTAGATTTACATACGAGCAATTTGTAATCGGCATCATAAAAATATCCCAGTTACCTTACATTATATTGATGATAGATGTGTAGTATCTCACGTTCGCAAATAGTTTTAAATTGTTATTAAATATTACGTGCAAATTGAACTTAAAAACGAAAAGCTTTCTAAAATCGAATAAGGAAGGAGTTGTGCTTTTTTCTTTTTGAGGTAATCCTGGTGTAACCTAAATTATTATTAACCAAGTGTTATTAATTATAAAAAAAAATTTATCCTGTTACGTTAGTTAGTGTTTACTAAGCTTTAAAGTTATGCTTACAAATAATACAAAATTTTATAATCCACTTCCGCAGTATCAACCGCAGAAATACTTTAACTTGACATCGTTTTCTTTATAACAACTTCAACTAAATAATCATAAACTAGTTCAGTAAACTGCGATGAGGAAACATTGATTTATCCTATATATGTAGTGGCATTCTTTATTTATACCTGTTACGTATACACTAATGATACGAACGTTTATTAATGACAATATGCTAATTAGTAACACTTATTATTCTTTTTGAATCGTTTGATTAGTGTATGTTCATACCCTGTATAACATGGATCGTAACATCAAACTAGTCCGATTAGAATAATATAAAGTGACTCACGTACTCATTACAATAGTAATAAATTCATGTCACATTGAAATTTGCTGTACTGCAGATATTAATTACCTACTATTCTTGTTTTATAAAAGGTCAATGATTTTATTATCGATATCGAAACATTTTAAATATGTATAAGTATACATATTTATACCATTATTGTTATTATTATGGTAATTACAATTACAATAGCTCTAGTTATTACTCACGTTTTCTATAGATTGAAAATGTTCTACTATGCTTGCTTTATATACTTTCTATTCTTCTAATGAATTGAAAATTCGAAATTATTGTCATAGAAATAAACATGTTTATTTATGTTTTTCCACAAATGAGGCAATGGATTCACTTATTGGACGAGTGAAATGTGTAAACATACTCGAAAACTAAGACGCGTAAAGCTGTAAACTATTTAGGTTATTGCAAATGCTGTGCGAAATATTAGTGAAAGCAACGGTACTGTGAGAAGTCTCTTATGTAAATGGTCTTTTTATAAGATTTACGAAAGTAAATCGCCTATGGATTATAACCACCGCCTACATGAATGAATGAAAATATTTTAATGGCGTTGTTTAGTTTTCTGTTTTATATTGCTGCATATATGTATATTTAGAAAATAACTGTATTTGTAAATTAGATGCATGCAGGTGCTGTTTTGCATATATGTACATATGTGCTGCAGCGGTGTCAAACTAAGTTGTTTTAGTAGTACTTACGGTTTTTCTGAACTAAAGCGGAGTTTAGTATGTGATAACGAGTTGATGGGTGTGATTATGTCATAGTGTTGTCAATTCTACGTCCCATTCAAATATTATTATTATCTTTAATTTGGTTACTATCAGTAATGAATAACTTTTTATTCTAAAAATCGAAAAAGACAGTTCCGTTGATTTTACGCGAGAATTTAGGCACAAGGAAAGTGTGCGCCAAATTGGTTCCCAGATTGTTGACTTCCAACCAAAATGAAACTCGACAACGCATTTGTCAGGACTGGCTCGACAATTGGGGAATGTTCGATGGTGTAATTACTGGTGATGAGAGTTGGATATTCCAATACGATCTAGAAACCAAACGTCAGAGTTGTGAGTGGAAGAAACCTGGGGAGGCAAGAATCGAAAAGGCGCGCTTGTCCAAATCGCAGGTGTAGGCCATGATTATCTCATTTTTCGACTCCAAAGGCATCATTTGAAACACTGGATGCCCAAGAGGCAAACTGTAACTGCTGCCTACTATGTTGAGGTCCTGAATAGATTGCGGCACCAGATTGCACGAAAAGCACCAACAAGAATTGGTTTCTGCATCACCACAATGCACCAGCGCATTCAGCCATCTTTACGCAAAATGTTAGCATCCACAGAGATTGTTGTGCTGGAACATCCACCCTACAGCCCAGATTTAGCCCAATATGATTTTTTCCTGTTCCCTAAAACGAAGGAGGTGCTCAAGGGGACTACTTTTGCTACTAATATGGTCATGGGCCATACAGGGGTCATGAACGCTCTTGACGAACAAAATTCTTTCCAGTCGTTGAAATCACGAATGGAAAAGTGTGTGCGGACCGGAGCGAAGTATATTCAATGATGTAATATCTAATTTGTGACCCATTTGAAATAAAAGCTCTTGAAACCAATTTTCTGGATACTTAATTGTCAGACCTCGTACGTAGATGCTATGCAAGAGTATATACAGGGTGAGGCATTAGTGCTCAATATATTCATTAATATTAAAGATATCGCAAAATGCTATATACAAAAATCATAGTTAGTCTTAAGCTACATATTTTAAAATTATTTTCGTATATACAGAGTGTTTCATATTGCCAGGGTGAACCAAACATACATTTTCTTAAATGGGACACACTATATATTATTTCACATTTGTTGTTGCGTTAAGAAATGCAAATCGATTAGTAAAAGAATGGCTACCACGTTGTTTGATCTTTTTGGTGGACATTTTGAACATTTATTGTGAAATCCGTTATATCCTGAACATTTGGCTTGAATAATTAAATATTAATTACCGGTATAAGTTTAACATTTTGTAGTTGAGTTTATCTCAATATATGATTTAATGGTCTTTTACTGTCATTTTTTCATGGGTAATTTGATATCTTAACAACTATTTTGAAAAAGCTCATCTATCATTAAGAAAATATTAAATATCTCATAAATTAACGATTTTAGATATAGGGAGTGGTTAATAAAAATGAAAGTGCATACAATGTCCTTCCTTTCTTAATATAAAATACAGGCTATTCCATTTAAATAAGATGAGAAAATAATGCATTTGCGTTTCGAATCGCCCTGTACACAGTTTTCGCAATATTGGCAAAATATCGCTTTGCTATGAAACTGTAGCAATATGAATGTCATTCCAGTACAAAAAGAATTTCAAGTTATTTCGTGTGGAATACACAGGACGTTGAACATACAATGATTTGCAGACAAAATTGACCATAACTTCTGAAATACTCTACTGAATAACTCAAAGAAATCTTATATCGAAGGAATGAGGAAGATATGCTTAATCTAAATTTGAAACAATATATAGTGTGTCCCATTTAAGAAAATGTATGTTTGGTTCACCCTGGCAATATGAAACTCTCTTTTTTTCCAAATTAATTATAAAATATGTAGCTTAAGACTACCTATGATTTCTGTATATAACATTTTGTGATATCTTTAATATTAATGGATATATTGAGCTTTGACGCACTAAATGCCCCACCTATATGTCATTATTTTCTTGTTTTTCGATGTGTTGAGAATTGATGTTTTTTACAGAGTTTTATTTTTATATATAATAATATAATATAATTTTTATATATTATAATTTCTCTTTTAGGATAAAATTTATGTCTGAATACCATTTACATAACCATGAGTATGCAGGGCAATCATAAAAATTAAAATCAATATTTTCAGCATAATCACACAGTTTCACTTCACGTTTTACTGTTCATGTTTTCAGCTTCTTCAGAAGTTTTCTAAAGGCAAATGCCTTCTGCTTCTTGTTATATATCTGTTTCTTCTTCGTGACCGTTCCAGCTCACTGGGCTGCACCTGCTTTAAAAGATGTTGCCCAGCTTGTATCCATCTCCTCGGTTAAAGAGATTAGGATCCTTAACGATTTCTTGTCATTCACATATTAATCTTTGATGGCATTGTGTGTTTATAGACCGGACTTTAATATTACTGTGATTTATGCGATGGTTTCCACTTTCAAGTCTTTAACTGCAGTAGTGTGTCGTTGATGTTCTTTCAATCTTCACCGAATGCTCCTTACTCCCTGTATAATGTAATTTTCATCAATGATTAATCATAAAATTATTGAAAGTTATGAAAAAATTCGAAAAACTTCAACCCAGAAAATAGATATAAACTGAACAAGTTTAAACTCCGCGTGGTGCCTCTAAAACACAGCTTTTAACGCATTTTTGAACGATTGTCAAATTTACACTGAAATAATAAAACAATACGGCACAGGACAGAACTAAAAGAACCGGTAAAATGTATATACGAACGCAACTAAAAATAAAGTCTAAATTTAATTCCTTACTTAGTTAATATATTTATGTATACGTCTTTAAGTCACTTTTAAATTCAATCCAATAGCTGACAATTCGATAGGAAGATGTGACAAATTCGGTTATGAATTGCTATGATCAATGAATATAAATCTATGGCAATGTATCAAATTGGTAGTACAAATACATTTGGCACGTATTCAAGTAGGTTTGACAGTAGGATTGCCATAAATCCCCGAGGCCCCGTCGGGACATTTACAATTTTTCCGGTCATTATTATTATTATTTAAAAATTTTTTTAATCAAAAAATCATCGTATTATGAACACAAAACATGATTTTGCAACATTTGAGGTTATGTCGCTAATTTTTAGAGAAGGATACCGAAAAACGGGCAAAGAGCGATTGTTGTAAGATATCTCTAAAGTATGTCAAAAAAAAACATTTTTTTTCAATGTGGAACCACTGTGCGGCGGCGCTCTCCACCCCTCCCTCACTCAACTCAAGTTTCCGATCGCTACCAGTCGATCAGTAAAGATAAAGATCTCTAAAGTTAGTTGCTCTGACGCTCACTAGGTGGCGCTTTATCAATTTTTAAAAACTTGTAGTTCTGCGCTCGAATATGTTTGTCGGGACATTTTATAGCTTGTCGGGACGTCGGGACACCACTGTTAATAACGGTGACATGTGCCGACGTATCGGGACGAATGGCAACCCTATTTGACAGACAACCTATACTACGAAGCTAGTGATTGTGTTCAATAGCCAATAGCCCTCTTCAACGTTGCTGTGACCAACCCCTTAAAAAAAATAGTGATTGCCTATAGAGTTGCATGTCTAATTATGTGTGATCTGTGGTTGCCCTGATTGCAATAACAAATTTTTCACAGTCAAATAAAAACTTGGTAGGATTTCTATTTATATTGATATGAAATATACATACTTAATTTAGATAAAATCGTACATATTTTTAGTGGAGCTGTTACGATAATGTTTAAATCGTGGACAGTTGACAAGAATTACGAAACATTCTGTATAATTTCCTTTCACGAACTCATAAACAAAAAAAACCTAGATCGTTACGTAAACCTAGCTAAACGCCATACATATATCCAGAAATTAATGTTAATTATTCCATTAGATCTCGTCATTATTTCTACATAAACAACGACACGCTGACATTTCGTAGATATAAATTTCTAGGTTACAATTTCTTTGACATAAAAATACCGAGCGTATACTTACCGGCAAAATAAATTCACGTAAATCTTAGTTTATATTCCGTGCGCGCCTGTTTTCGTCCTAGTTAAGTAATGTCTGTTCATCAGAATGTATGTTTGAATGTGTATAAGTATGTTTGTGTTGTTATTATTACGGCTGACAATATACCTACATAAGCAAGGTTACTCACGTGTATGTGTGCATTACCGTTTACCATCATCATTTAAATCGTCCAGCTTTCTCGTGAAACAGAAATATAGGATGACAATCTCAAATTAAATAGGTTTGGTTTTGTTTAATTAATGTTCATAATTGATCCTCATCGTACAATATACAATAATAAAACCAAAAAGCAAAAAGTAAAATATTACGCGCGAAAATATCTGTCAAGAAGCAATCTATCGTATCCTGTGATGATGAGAAAATGAACATTCAATATATAGGAAGAAACATTTTATTGCATTCCTATTTGCATCTGGTAGTATAAAATTATAACCTCTCACTACCTATTAATCCACCCCCAAGGAAAACGTTCTTATAGATTTCTCCTTCATAATTACATATCGATTATGCCTGGATACTGTTCAGATAATTGACGTTCTAGTGCGAACATAGAACGCTAATGCCATGCTGTGCTTATTTTCTTTTTCCCTTGCAAATGAATGAGCTGAGATTGAAAAGAATTCTCATTTACATGGTTACACCTTTACAGACACGATACCCAACCTAAGAGTGTATTGAATTATTCACAACCTACATTACATGTTAAAAGAAGTCTTTGCAGAAAATATATTATACTGATTAATAATCTAGCAATGCAAGCAAAATTTGCATAATATAGGAAGTATTGTTGAAAAATATCTGTATTTTTGTTATGTTCATTCTACATTTAATTGTTATTTCTCAGAAACGTTCCAAATTAACTTAGACCATTTATTTTATTCAATTCCGGAATTTTTCTACGATTTATCGAGTTATTAACCTTAATGCAATTCGACATAATCTACGTTGATAGCTGGTTTAATCCATTCTATTTTATTTTATTTCGGTATCTGGAAATCAGAATGGCGAATTAAATTTAAGATGACTATTTACTTAATGTTGATAACTACTATTAATTTAAATTTAGTTCTGCCATAAATACGTATTAATAGAAAAAATTCAGGTGTAAAAAGCAAGCGAATTCCGCAAATCTGTAAAAACTCCTACTAAACAGAGCATTTCCATTAAATTCGTTTGTCGAGGTAAACTGGTTCGAATTTATGCGAAAAATTAGAAAGCATTTACCTGTTTACTAGATTTCTTTGTGTTATAAGTTACGCAGTTGTCTCATTTGTACCTACATTTTTAAAATAACAAAATACATTGTCATACAAAATAAGTAGAAATATAAATTTTAAGTCCAGTTTAATTGCTTTGTCAATTTAAATGTTACTTAAAAGGCTATAAGTATAAAATGGTGTTAGTACGACAAAAAATGAAACAACAAAACTATTACTGTAAAAAAACGTCACACAACGTTTTAGATTTCCTACTCCTCTTTTGCTTATACCACGATTTATCACTGCTGATGTTTTAGGGAAAGATGTGAAGAATGTGAATACAATGTAGTTTATTTTTTTTTCCTATATGATCAACCAAAATGTAGTAAATGTTCACTACGGTGAAGTAGAAACCAACGACGTGTATATGGCTGTGAATGCATCCATGAGATACATAAGTTGACTTCGATAAAGAAATCTGTACGCGATATACCTTTACCATCATGGTAAAATTTAAATGCCCTGAAGGCATATACCGCACAGAAATTAGACATCAACGGATGCCGCCGTATTTATCACAATCAACAGTAATATAATAAAATTATGTATTTCTGAACATGATCCAGATTCTCGTTTCAGTAACATAGTAAACGGTTATTAACATTTCAAAGTACCGATCATTGTAGTTCATCTTTAATGCCATCAATTAAATATGAAACTTTTTAACGCGTTTAAGTAGAAGACATTAAATCGCAAAATCCATTATAAATTTTCTAAGACACATCATTATACAGTTTCCTATTATTCAACCGAAATAAAACTTCAATAAAAACGCTCAATTAAGAAAAACACAGATATTGTGTATTACCACACAACTTGTATTTATCTATAGTAATGTATGAAAACTGCAATCAATTTTCAACAGTTTCCCCAAATTTTAAAGAGTTGTTCAGTTTGGAAAATAAGCAAATGAGCATTTAAACCGCCTCATCGACAACATATATAATATTACTGTCATAGTTCGCGGTGTTACTCGGTATTATGAATTATGAACATGATGACCTTTTTTTTTGATATTTGTTATAATTTCACATGATCAAAGATTATAGTACAGAATGAGGTTCTGTTACTAGTCAAGAATAACCAGCCATATAGGAAAAAAGAATTTTTGACTTCAGGCAAACTATAGCAATAATGAACACATAATTCAAAACCGCATTAGTAACAGATCCAAACAACTTACTGAAGCAAAAAATATAAGTAATAAATGTCGAGAAAACTGTATTGTAACTATATAAATACATATGTTGCATATCAAAACGCTGAGAGAATTTCAAATAGGTAGGTACAATGCGTTCAATAAAAAATGTAGTCACATTTTCTTTAAAAAAACAACGCACAAAGACACCACAAATTTATAATTCCGATTATATTAGGTAAACTGATCGGCAGAAAAATAAACAAAAAATTTAACAGACATAATCTTTTAATTCTAGCAGAGTAACAAGTTTTTTTCCTTCTCCAGCACAAAGGACCATGTTATTAATTTAAGATCGTTCTTGCTCACCTTATACAGATTCGACAAAAAAAAATTTAGAGAGTCACTGCGGTTCACAAAAATAGTAGCACTGACACCACCGCAATGGAAAATCCGGGGAAAATCCTACGCACATCAGAGAAACCACTAGAAATAAAATTTCTTCTGGGGTTTTTATTATATACTCTATTATTATTATTAGTAGCAAGGCCAGGAAATGGTCGTTCTCATACGAGGAGCTGTGACAGAAAGAATTGATAAAAGAAAATCATAAAAGCAACTGTCACTTTGTCCTAGGAATACTGACAAATTTTTACATTTGAAATGTATGTAATAAATAGTTTTTTCTATTGGATGGTTTTGCCGGGAAAACCATAATAATTTTAAAGCATTTAGATTAGGATGCTAGTCTATGGACTTTTCGGTATCATTCTGTTCTAGAATGCTTTGGAGCCCAGACTAGGTTTACTGCGTTTTGCGCCATATAACAATACTTTTCGAAGAACTATTAACATGCTTTTATTTTATGAACTGACCTTATGTGTTCAAAAATCCTGCACCACAATATTATACTTCATTACAGCAGCAATGGGAGGGCTTCGAACAAAGAAAGGAAATGTAGCCCCCAAGGAAACTACCCCGGCAGAAGATCCCTTAATTTGCAACACGAGCAAGGTAAATACTTTCTCAAGTCCTAAGGAAATTGACAGCGAAATATCAGCACAATGGACCAAAGGAATATCAACGCCAACCATTAGACGTCAACTACCTGATGGTGACCTCCGTGAATGCATTGTAAGAAAAAGCCACATGTTTCCAAAAAGAATTCATCGAATTCAGTTTGCAAAAGAGCAAGCCGAAAAGCCCTTAGATTTCGGGATGCAAATAATGTGAAGCGATGAATGGAAATTTAATTTGTTGTTATTACACATTTTGATTTTTTATTCTTGTTTACTTAAAATAGTCTCCTTCCGACTCAATACAGCGAAGGAAATAAATTTTTTGAAACAATTTTTATACTCATCGGCTGGAATGGCATTTAGTATGGTGGTCAGAGTCTTTTGGATGATCGGGATGGTATCGAAACGATTGCCTTTCATCACCAGTTTCACTTTGGGAAATTGTCAGAAGTTGCATTGATGCATTGTCGTGCAACAAAAACCAACTGCCTGGCTCTCGATATTCCGGCCGAATTCTGGCCCACAATCGTTGTAGAACTCCCAGATAATATTCTGCGTTTACAGTGTGATCTTCTGGGATGATTTCACTGTGAACAATTCCCTTTGAATCGGAGAAAACGGTCAGCATTGTCTTGATTTCGTACACATTTCGTAAGGTAACAATTTAGTTGTTAACGAGCCACTGACATCCTTTATGGTGGTCACTTTTTTTAATCTACTCCGAGTTGACTCAAGTCAAAAAGAAACAAAAATTCTTGTATTAGCACCACCAGGAACACACTACCATGGTTCTGTAGCATATTTTTGACTTTTTTTATTTTAAAAATATCGATAAATCAAACTTTCCTTATACTCTTATGGCTGTGTTAGAAGAAAACTCAATAAAGGTTGTATAATTCGTGTCATTAAAAGTGTGAAGTGATTCTCAATAAAAAGAGAAATGAATATTAAGGAGAAACAGTGTTTTTTTTTAATTATTATTATGATTTTTAATAAAGTTGTTTCCAATATTTATAATTCGAGCTGTTGTTGGCCTAAAGTACGAGGAGGTATTGAAAAATTAAATCTGCAACGCTTCTAAACCCTTCAAAAAGTAATTTTTATCTTGCTCTGCAAACCACCTCTCCACAGCTTCCATCACCTCTTCGTTGGAAGAAAATTTACGACAGTTGAGGGAGATACAACATACGATTTATGTGTAGCGGTTTTGTCCTGCAAAAATAAACATCTTTGGACAATTTTCCGCGTCTTCTCGCCATAATTTTTTCTCATAGAGTGGCCAGTAACGTCGAATAATAATTTCCAGTTATTAGTCCACCCTTATCCAGAAAATCAATCATGATTACTCTATGGCAATCCCAAAAACCTGAAGCAACTTTTCCAGTAGATTTTTGAACACTTCTTAGGCCTTGGAGAACCAGAGTGTCTCCATTCTATCCATTGTTGCTTTGTTTCTAGGTCGTAGAAATGTACCCAAGTTTCATCCATAGTGACAATATGGCTTAAGAAGTCTGCATCATTTTCAAACCGAGCACAGATCAAACGTGATGCTTACACCCTTGCTTGCTTCTTTTTCAAGATGAACTACATGATGGACGCATTCATGTGAAATATTCAGTGCCTCAGGTATTTGTTTTAGCTCAATTCGTGGGTCTGACAAAATCATGTCATGAACTGCATCAATATTTTCGGGGAAGGACTTAGAAACTGGCCTTCCCGGCAGTTTATTGTTTAGTGTGGGTCATACAGAATTTATAACAATCTCTGCGGTTTAATTTATGGACGACATCATTTTGATTATCTTTTTTAATTCTTGTTTTTTAAATAATTAAATGTGTCTTTGAAACTATTATTGGTACCACAATTGACATTTTTATGCTAAGAATCGTAATCGTTATTATTCCGGTCTTCAATCCTTGTTTTATTGAAAGTAACGATAAAAACTTTAAACAAAACTCCGCTAAATTTATGGACAGTAGACGTAAAAAGAAATGCAGTTCTATCACCGTTAAACGCGATTAAGTTAATGGTATGGAAAATTAACTTTATCGTAGCTCAAATCTAAAATTGAATAAATACCTACATATATAAAACAATATCAAACGAAATTAAATGATAAAAAATTAATCAAAAATCTATGAATCTAGATCTTTCATTGTAAGTCCTCAGAAATGTAAATCTTTCCCTTGCAGTTAACACACTTTTCCACCCCCGTGTATATAGATACTTTTAGAAACAATTTTCGAAATCTGGTCTTATAGTCTTCACAGCAAAAAATCTACATAACCCAAGCAATTATTACCATGGCTTATAATATATTTCATCCTAATCGCGACTAAACCCGAACAAATCTATTAGGGGCAAACCGCAACCGGCAAAAACAAGAGCATCGGCGTTACACGCTCAATTTCATTAACGCGTACTAGAGCCTACGCATTCCGGTATTCCACAAGGGTGGGTATGGCGCGGGGTTAAGGGGGACGTTTTTGCTGTACCAGAATTGGAGGGCAGAACTGGAATAATATACAAGCGGGCAAGAAGAAGAAGAAGTAGAGAACCAGGCGCAGTAGGCAAATAACAAACGATCCAGATTAGTAGCGGAGAATACGGTAGTAGTCTCTCCACCGATTCGTATTGGGCCCCCGTATTAATTAAATTCAATTAATTATGAGCAACGCAGGATCGGTTGTAATTTAGTATAAAAGGAGAACGCTTGTAGTACAACGGTAATGGTACAACGTAGTAGTTCGGTAACGAATTAGCAAAGAGGTGGTGCGGAATACGAGAGGATAAGAAAGGACACGCTGTGCTTATTTGAAACAAGTCCTCGTCTTGTACTGATGCTGAAATTAACCGAATTAGCATCATCGTTCTTCTTGCTTTAATAGAGTTAAACTTTGGAATACGCTATTCGGAGTGAAGTTTCTTCGAAGATATTTATTATAAAGTTTTTTATTGTCGAGTTTTAACTTTGATCAATTTAAAGGGAAAATCCACTGGGAGCCAGTTTATCGATTTTATAAATTGGTGGAGTCGCCATTTTGTTTTAAATATGTTGTGTACATATTTATTACAGCGCTGTATATAAGGGCTGTTTTACTCTTAATAATTTATACTAATTTTTTTAAAAGTTCAAAAAGTGTCTAAGCAATCACGTTGTGTTGTTTTAATATCTGGCGGCGTTACTTCCAACCTTGCAAACTAGATGGAATTGGATTAGAATTAGTCTATTGTCGGAGGTTGTTATACAATATAGGTTGAGAGGCGAACTGCGATGAAATCAGGTCTTGCATTTGGAGAAATGCTGACGAGACCGAAAAGATCGAAACCACGTGGTTCGTTGGGCGCTGGACAATTCCAACAATATACCATGAGCGCCTATTATAGGCAAGATGAAAACAATACTTTCAAAATCTTCTAGGAGGTAAAGAAAAAAACAATAAGATATAAGAGAATTAGAACAAACAAGCAAAATAAAGAAGACCACGAGAAAATAGAAATAGAAGAATTGGAAGAAATACTAAAAAATGGAAAAGCACTAGGAGAAGACAAAATCACCGTAAAAATAATAAAGAAAATAATGTTCTGAACTGCTGCTTTAAATAGAATAGAAATTCGATCTTTTCTTTGTCAAAAGAAGGACAAGGAAGGAACCAAAAACAAAATAAAGTTTACTACAACTTTTGGAAGCTAAGATTGAAACAATTTTTAACACTTCTACTATCTCACGTAGTTTAGAAATATTGTTTAGACGAAAGTAGGTTAATTTTTAATCAAAATGTCACTTACATAAACATTTAAAATGTGCTCAGTAGATCTGTTTCTAGAAGGCTGGTTTCACTAGTTTTTTCTGGTTTCCAAATTAATTCACATGATTTGAGAAACCAGAGAACATTAGATCATACCATCTGGTCTAGGAAACTACATAGATCAGACCAGTAAAATCTGGTTTGGAGTACCAAGTGGACTCATTTGGAAGCAGGCTCAGAAGTGTTTGACTGGCAATCTAATTTTTTCCTACTTTGCTTCTTAAGAGGAACTTAGTAGTAGTATTTTCAGTTGAAATTGTAAATCTAATTTCCAAAGATATGCCGAAAAAAATTAATTTGCGAATCTGCGTTTTCGTTGGGAAATTAAAATCTTAAAGGCTGTTCCAAATAATTCCAGTTGTACAATGTTCAGAATATTGTACAACTTTCAAATCGTATTGAAAAAACCTAGAACAATCTGGAATAAATAAGAGAAAAATGGAGAAAACTTTTCATGAACTATCCATGGAAGGAGGGTAAAATTTAAGAACTGTGATCAGAACAATTAGAACAATCTTTGAAAAAGAGGGGTTGGTTGAAAAAAGTTTGTTATTTGGCTGTCTTCCTTTTAAATTGAGTTTAAAGTTTCTAATTCTGGCAGTTGTTCTAGGTTGTTATAGTTGGCCTAACTATTGTTCCAGGTTGTTCCTGTTTTCGTGAATATTACGGTCCTAGCTTTCGTAAGTAGTGGAGATATCGCGAAAAATTCAAAATTTACTTGCCGGGCATTTTTCGAATTTTTAAACTACGACGGGTGTTCCAGATTGTTCTGATGTCCTGAGCATTGTACCGAAGAAAGCTCGTCATTTTCCAAGATTTTACAATTTAGCACATTTATATAGTGACACATTTATGTTTTTAGTATTCATTTCCGGTTCTTATAAAAAATGGACAACTAATATTATACCAAATTGTTTATAGTAATTAGTAGAATCGATTGTAATATTTTAATACTTCTATGTCCTCATTAAAAAAAAAATATAAGTTTGGTTCGTCACCGACTGATTTGATCACCCTGTATAAAGAAAATATTTTTAAAACGTAGCCCTATGTAGTCCTCAATCAAATTTGAAAAAGGTTTTTCGAAATTCCTTACCGTTTAATTATAATAGTCCACCCCATCATGGTTGCATCACACTGTATGTCAGTAATGTCACAATTTTAAAACGTAAAGGTCAAAAACGCTAAATTAATCATTAAAAATGTCTTCTTTGTAAAGTTTTAATTGAATGTATCGCCTGGAATCAACGGTTATCATAGATTCACATAACCAAATGTGGCTTGAATGAAATATTAGAAGAATTTAGATGAAGCCTTAGGAAATATTGCTGGTGACCTGGCAAAAAAAATAAAACAGAGAAACAGTTCCAAATTTGGGACAGCTCATCAGATATGAAATAAAAAAGGACTATACTTACAATATCGCTTCTTGGTTCTAGGAATTGTCATATGGAAGGCTTCTGAAACCAATTGGTGAGTGGCTGCAGAAAATAAAAAAAAATGGAATAATCGGAGTTGTTAGAAATTTGGCTGTAAAATGTACAACAAGGAAAGCCACCTACACCCTTAATACAATAATAAGAATGATTCGTAAGAATTTTCAAAATTTAAATCCAAACGCAGAGAAAAAAAAAAAAAAAATTGGCGATGTTGATTCAATACAAGAATGAGGAGGAATTTGTATGTACAGTAGTTTGTCGCTCTTACAATAACATCGTAATATACAAATGCATATACAGGGTGAGGCATTAGTGCCTCGAAGCTCAATATATTCATAGACAATCTTAAGCTACATATTTTAAAATTATTTCCATATATACAGGGTGTTCCATATCGCTAGGGTAAACCAAACATACATATTCTTGAATGGAACACACCATATATTATTTCAAATTTAAGCATCTCTTCCTCAATCCTTCGATATAAAGTCTGATTGAGTTATACCGAGTATTTCAGCAGTTAGGGGAAGGAGACTGTATGCACTTTCATTTTTGTTAACCACTCCTTATATCTAGAATTGTTAATTTCTGAGATATTTAAGTATTAAGGCTTAATTACAAGAGAACGAAAAGTGATAGTGGATCCTGATTTTCGACAACTGTAAGACTAAAATTATGGTAAAATTATACTATTTTTATGCCTTCAATAAATGAGTGACGTCATCAAGTGTCAAAGTGTAGTGACATCTGTCACTTTGGATATTATTTATACAGATTATTATTTATACTGGTCATTATTCATACTGGCTATAATTCATATTAGTCATACATACTGGTCATTGTTCATACGGGTCATTATACATACTGGTCATTGTTCATACTGGGTATTATAGATACTGGTCATTATTCATACAGGTTATTTTTTATACTGGACATTCGGATGATCGGAAGACAGCAATTTTTTTGGTAAGGACTTAACACTATAGAAGATTGAATTCCTTAATTCTAATATTTTAATTTATGCTATGTCTACGTATATGCGTTTATATAATTCAATGTTATTGTAAGAGCGACTAACTATGGTTATACTCAGCAGGTAGTAAGCTGGCCCTGCGGTCCTTTGGAATAAAGTATTGAGCGCAAAGTATTTCTCTATCTAGTCGTGTCCGGATACCTTTGAAGGTCGCTGTACATATTTGTGATTGTTAGAAATAATTGTTTAAGCATTTCCAACTCTAATCGAATATTATCCGCCAACTTTTACCGAAAAGGAGTTTCTGCACTAAACTGTCAGAATTGATTTTATGAACGGACCGGAAAAAGCCATAAGCCACAGGGAAAATCCTGCTGAAAATAACCGCAACAGTTTGCACTTTAACTCTCGCATAGCGAACCGAAAACGACAAAATCAATAAAGCTCGAGCCTTCGTGTGGGGTTTGAAGCGTTTCGCGTTTTTCTTTTTTTTTCTCTCCTCGACGAAAAATCGTATTATAATAACAATTTTGTTTCGCCAGCAACAAGCCCGTTTAGCTGATCAAATCCCATCATCGCGTTATATTCCATAAGACTTTTGCTCCCGCCAATATATATACAGGCTAAAAACTTCTTTATCCCGTTTTCCGCGTTTTTTTTGTCTCCTTTCGTTCGGCGTGTCCCATTTTCCCGCCAGTCGACCAATATTAAACGCAGGCAATAAAAAGGTTTGAAAAACAAATAAATTTCAGTTACCCTTCTTTACGCGCGACTCCGTAATTTACTTATATGTTATCGGAGGAACGGAAGAAAGCTAGCAGAGCAAGGGAAATAACGGGGAATTGAAAATTCTTCGACCGAAGGAAAACAGGGCGGAAAATTAAGTTAAGCCGGACTACCAGTAAGTCGAAGGTCTCGATGTGTATACGCCGCGAAAGTGGCCTGCTTAGACCTCGATTTCGCCAAAGTATCGCAAGCCAAAGACGGGGATTCTTTGGCAAAACAAGAGAAAAACAAGAGAGAAAATCTCGTGTGTGTTGTACCATCCTGGCAAGAGAAGAAAAAATCGCTTTCCATTTAAATTATTGACTGGAAAAAAAGGGAGAAAAAGGAAAGGGAATAATACCCTACCCGTTGAATCTTTTAGCTTTTATTTTTTTTCCTGTTTTTGAAGTCAAAGAACAGCTAGTCGAAGGGAAATGATGTTAAAAGAGGTTTCTTTTTGTTTCGGATCTAATTCTGCATTTTCTAACCTAAAATTTAAATGTCAATCCATTTGTTGAGAATAGGTCTTCCAATTTTAAATAGGGATAGTATACCTATTTATAAAATTATTATCTTTATAAATTTAAAAGCTTATCGCGTATCAAATTTTACCACCCCACTATACAGGGTGTGCCAATTATCTGAGCTCGGTCTATTATATCTTACCTTTTAAGCGATTGAAAGAGAACTTGAAGCACTATCAAATAGCATAAAAATATACAAGGTGTTCCATTTGAAGAAAATGAGTTTTACTTATTAAAAATGCAATTATTAATTTTCAATTTTGAAACACCCTGTATACTATAGTAAAGATATGTGGCATGCCAAGAATATCTTCGCTATTAGTACAGATGGAATTGATTTTCAAAGACAACTATGAAGATGATCTTTTTGCTCTTTTTAAATATCTCGGAAGCGGTTAATTTTTAGTACCTACTAGGTTTGGTATACAAAACTGTCTTAATTTATAACGAGGAATCTGAAAATATAATAATATACAGGGTGTCTCAGCTTTTGCGTTAAATGCATTATTTACTTTCTCTGTAGGTATTATGTAGTTTTCAAAAAACTTTTCAAATAAAAGTTTTTTGACATTATGATATGTTGAAAATGACAAACAGAGGATTTTATTTGCCCCTGACCTTGAAGGAGATTTCAAGGTCAACTTTGTTTTTTTAATGGATATATGTGTTTTTTAATGTTGCATCTTATTTATCAAAAACTCATAAATAACTTTTATTTGACACATTTTTTATTTTGCCTTGTCAGTTTTGACACAATTCAGATAAACTTGTCAAAATTGAAAAGTCGTTATTTTTCTTTTTCAATATATTCACCTGCAAGACGGATACAATTTTAGTAAATCTTTCAATAATTTATTTATACCCTCATCAAAAAATCCATTATTTCTATTTATCACAAGAAGAAATTGGGGTTAGTAAAGCTACAGCAAAATTTTAAAAGCCATCAAACTCCATTTAAAGCATCCTTGACTTCATCAAAGACGCCTGGATTTCATTGCACGATTGCAAGTTCTAGAATATGAAAATTCAAATTATCTTAATTGTATTTTGTGGAGTGACGAAAGTCGCTTTCACAATAGTGGTGTTGTGAACAAACATAATGCGCACTAATGGCCCAACCAAAATCCGCAGTGGATGGAGGAAGTTTGGGGAATCAATGTATGACGTGGAATGTTTAATGGGCATTTAGTTGGACCCCACTTTTACGAAGGAATTTTGATAGGACAACGTTATTTATACTTTTTACAAAATGTGCTTCCAGATTTAATGGAAAATATTCCTCTTAATGAAAGACGAGACATAATTTGGCAACAATATGGTGCTCCGCCCCATAATGCGCAAACTGTGACGAATTATTTAAATCCGCTGTACCCCAATGGGTGGATTGGAAATAGAATTTCTATTCCTTGGCCTGCTCGTTCTCCGGATTTGTCGCCTGTTGATTTTTTCATGTTTGGTTTAATTTAAAGGAATGTGTATATCAAGTTTGATCGGCAGATCTTGATAATCGAAAAATCCATCGCATGGGATGCAGGGTCATAACTCAGGAAATGATCCTTTCATCTTGCTACAGAGCTTAAGACGTCGTTTGGAAGCTTGTGTCCACGCTGATGGAGTCCAATTTGAACATTTACTAAATTATAATATTATCGTATTCCTTTAAGTTAATAAAAATTGCTTTTGACAAGTTTACCTGAATTGCGTCAAAATTGACAAAGCAAAATAAAAAATGTGACAAATAAAAGTCGTTTACTAGTTTTTGATAAATAAAAAGCAACATTAAAAAACACATATATCCATAAAAAAAAAACAAAGTTGACCTCAATTTCCTTCAAGGCCACGAGAAAATAAAATCCTCTGTTTGTCATTTTCGAAATATAATTATATCAAGTAACTTTTATTTAAAAAGTTTTTTGATAACTGCACAGGAAAAGTAGATAATGCCTGCAACGCAAAAGCTGAGACATCCTGATTTAGGGTGTTCTGGTTAAAGAAGAAAATTTTATAACGCTCAGCCAAAACTAAACACTCTGTTTACACTAAAATAATTTTACGATTATGTTACTTGGTTGACGATGATCCCGAAGAACAAAGACTAAAAATTTTTTAACATTAAACTAATAGGTAAGATATAATAGACTGAGCTCAGATAATTGGCCACACCCCCATATAGAGAGGGCACCCCCCTGGATATTGTACATTGATTCAATATAAAAACGCTCCCTCGTATATCTCGAAAAGTATTTGTTTTAGGTTCTTAGGGAATAATATTGATAATTGAAAGTGGCCAAGAGAAATTTCAAAATTATTTTCAAAATTACAGATTTTCCATTTGATAAAAACGAGTTTTGCTATTATAATATGCAAATTCCTATTATCTCAGAAAATCGCAGAATAAGATGTAACTTTGATATCATTACCTAATTGAAAGCCCATTTAATACCAGATAACTTTCTTTAGTGAAATTTTTTCGTATCTGTCGTAATAAGGGAAGAGGAAGACCATCTATTTGTCAATGTTTAAAGTTTAATATTTCCGTTACTATTCAACCTATTCTATTAATTTTGGACTCGTTTGAAAAGGAATTGTGTGCGGACTTTAAACAACGTTTATATGCTGCCTCCTGTGATGGCTGCCCGTAATCAGAATAAGCTTAATTTTCCAAATTTTAAGAAAATTTTCATATCATGCGATACATGATTGTGTTCAGGAATTTTTTAAAAGAGCCACAAAAATTGCACGGTTCCAATTTAAAATCTTGAGATTAGCTGAGATTACTAAAAATTTGCGCAAACGAAATTTGGTTTATTAAGCGTAAATAAAAGTATTTAGATTACAATTTGAATTGCTTCAAACCACATCTTAATATCTTAAGTAACAAAAAAGTTACGGCAAATAAAAGAAATTAGAAGATTTCAATTTTTCTTCAATATTAAACAAATTTGAAAAGTAGTAAAATTTGAAAATGGACTTTTAGTGAGCTTTTGAATCTACACCTTTTTGCTAATTTAACCATTTATCTATCTTTTCAAGTAAAAAAGTTAGCCATGTTGTCCCTACAAAATCCGGACACCCTGTATATAGAGAGGGCACGCGGATATTGTACATACATACATAATAACTTTATAAAGTATCCAATTTCTGTTCCGTCCTTCGTTCATTACGCAATTTCGTATTTACCTTCCACACCTATCCGGGCTAAACGCGCATCTTAATCTAAATGACCTAACATAATCGTTACGGGAAGAGATTAATCCGGGACGTTAGCAAGCGAACCGACGGCACCCTTGAACATGGCCCTCGTCATAATCGAAACCCATTCAATCGACGCGAATTATTTCTATAATTACGCCTAATTTCGCGAAGGAAATTTGCGATAACAACCCTGCTGGTGAGAGCATCCACGATGGCCTCATCTAACAACACCTGCACCTCCACCATTATTACGTTCAACCTTTCGTTGATGTTTTAGGGGGTGAACTGCTTAAATTAA
Organism: Holotrichia oblita; assembly: GCA_023690525.1. Classification (NCBI taxonomy): domain Eukaryota; kingdom Metazoa; phylum Arthropoda; class Insecta; order Coleoptera; family Scarabaeidae; genus Holotrichia; species Holotrichia oblita. The sequence goes on from CM043021.1 coordinate 9,464,265, forward strand.
AAATAATGCAAAATCGATACAACGGGTGCTGTGAAGATTGTAAGATTTTTTCGTTTAATATTAATTAGTAATTATAATAATTTCAGGACTGCTCAAAATGATTTTATTCATTAAAGGTGTAATTTTGATTACTAAATGATTATTGATTATTAAATCAGCGCAAAGAAATAAGGACAACTAGATCGTGTAGAGTTCGCCAAGATACTGTAAAATCCGTTTAGTGCCCATCGATTTGATATTGTCGAAATGGAATTGCGTTAACTTTTTTCTTCCGTTTACAATTTTAAACGTATCTTTCGACGATATCACCAATGAATTTCTCGCCGCGATTTCCCGAGACCCATCCACCCTTACCCCTTATTTTGTCCGACTCGCTTTCGGGCCTATATATATTTCTTTTTTTTTCCTCTCTACTTCCAACCGTTTCAATTTCCAAGTAATAAATTTTAAAGGTTCGATCGCACGAGGATTCGCAATCCTCGCCGGCAATTTTCCTTATTTTTTTTTTCTTCCTCTCGTGCTTCTTTTATCGGCGCGAATACCAAGGGCATATACACATCAATACACCACACGCTATCCATCTCTTTCTATCGCGTTCCTTTCCGTTTCTTCGCCGTGAATATGTATGCTAGATATATGTATAGTAAGAGGTAAGGTAGGATAGGTACAATGGCTGTGCGCGCCCACGATTAATAATGCCTCCTTTTCATGTTTAAAATGTATTGAGCCATCGTTGGCGAATTTACGAGCTACCTTTTGTGACTTTATGACGGAATAAAATGAACATTACCTGACACGGAGTGCTAGAAGTATAGCGGGTGAGAGTTTTTATTTCTTTCTGCCGATCAGGGTTTAGCTTTATTCGATTTGGAAACACTCTAGTTTCTAATTGTTTGAACGATTTAAGTCAATATATTCGGAAGTGCTTTAATATAAAAACTCTTTCTCATGGAACAAAACAAAGAGCAATTAAATAATCATAAAAATAATGATAAAATATTATTAGGGGTAGTCCATATTTTTTTCCACAACGTATATAGAAGTGAAGTTAATTAATAAACAGTCATATTGTGAACCAGAAATCAGGACTCTAAGCCCCTGCAGAATCCTGGCATATTTCTCCTGTCAAATCTTTCAAAAATAGTGGAATCCATCATCCTTAACCGTCTTCAAGATGAGTTCCTCCTGCACAATATAATCCAGGATGTGCAGTTCGGCTTCCGAGAAGGGCTCTCCACCGATTATAAGCTCTTCCGCGTTACCGAGGCAATTCGTAATTCTTTTGAGATACAAGAGACGATGGGTGTGGTGTTTGTTGACTTTGCCCGGGTCTTCGACACTGTTTGGTATCGTGGACTTGGTTACAAAATGGTGGTGGCGTGGCAGCATTTGCAGCAGGACCGACGTTTTTCTGTCAGAATCTACGATTCCATGTCAACACCAAGAACTGCGTTCGCGAGCGTTCTCCAGGGTTCGCTTCTATAACCAACGCTCTTTCTGTTTTTCTTTATCCACGACCTTCTTAGGATTCGAGGAGTATATCCAGCGATTTATGCAGATGATACCACCATTTTCACGTGGCCCAGAAGTGAAGCCCAGTTGCCCCTCGATTTTGGGGCAAATGGACCCACCAAGACTAAGTTTCTTAGAAACACTGCAACACCTGGCTGGGGTATCTGGGTATGTTGCTGTACCCTTTATTTATGAGTACAAAATTATGATTTGACTGCAACGATGGCTTAAATTTGTCTTATAAGATTTGTAAGTGAAGCATCGTCAAACCGTGAGCAATAAAGGGTTAAAATAAATACTGCAGCATAAAGAAAAAAATGATAGATTTCGTTCGTAGACAGATGACGGCATGAATGCAGTGTGCCAACCGCATTTCATTAAAATCTCTCAAAAACATCGATGTAAATTGGCTATGGTCCAGTTACCCCACAACACCTTACCAGTTTGTATGCGCTAAAAGTCTGCACTCGTTAAGACTTAAACTCTTAATTTATTGCGTCTTCCTCCGTCCACCTCAAGAGAATGGAAGAACAGGATCCTGAGAATTATAGTGAGGAGTTGGTTTGTCCGAAATTCAGATCTTTGTCGCGACCTGGGGATCCCATCGCTCCATCAATGCCCATCACAAGTTTCACTGAAGACTCCACCTGACGTCGTTGTTAGAAGGGCTCAACAGGTCGTGACCCGGATTAGCTACAATTTAAATTCTCTGGACGCTGCTCTATCTCTGTATCATGTGAGAGAGAAAGGGCAAAAATCAGAAATTTCGTTTTCAAGGTTTACCAGAGCATTACAATATTGCATTCATTTTTCGAGGTCTGCAGGCAGAACTCTATGGGTTACCTGGATTTTGTAAGGATGCCATACATACATTGTTTTCTTGTCAAAGTTCTTGGCCTTTCCACCACATCATCATGTACACGGTCTGTATTTACTGTTGAACGAATTGTACGAGGTCTTCCAGAATGTAGTCAGTCAGCCGTAGCCTCAGTTTGTTGAAGTTTTGCATCTAAACGTTGAATCGTCACGATAATCGATAATTATTTTTGATTAAAAACTTTTACAATCTCTACGCGTTCTCGAGGTGTATATCGATATTCATAATTTCTTTCGGCTGCGTTTGGCAAGAATTACCCTTAAGTTTAAAAAAATATTTACGATATTTCTGGTAGGTATTGGGCGATTTGAATGTATTTTTCTGCATATATGAAAGCTATTTCTCCTTTAGTGACTTTATGCCTTTGTTAAAATATCTTTCTCCTTGACCAGTAAAAAAGCTGTAGACTGCCTCTTTGAAAAACTCATCAGAATTGAAACGACGTCCTCGAAGGTGTTTTTTTTTTTTTTAATAATCTGAAAAGGTAATGGATGCATGTTAAGACTATAAGGGGTGTTTGTATTTATCGTGGTTCCTTTCGGCATATATTCGATGAGGAGGGTGCTTTTAGTGTCCTATAAAAGAGTTGCCATGAATTTTCCAGTAGATGGTTGAGACCTTTTATGCACCCATTGCATTGATTCTGATCTAGTTTGTGGGTCCCAATGATGCATGAAGTCTCGTCTTCTGTTGCAATTTGTGCCAAAAATTCAGAATCTTTCTCTAAAGTTGTCAAATGGCTTTGCAAAATTTCCAATCTGCTTGAGTGTCAATAGCCGTGGAAGCCGCCTGGCTGAAATCTTACTCATGTTTAAATTGTCATGTAAATTGTTCATGAAGCTACGTTTAGATCTTCCTAATGTCCTACCATTACGCCCCCATCGGAACTGTTTTGACCAAAATTGAAATAATTAAAAAACGGCTAATTTTAGAGGCAAACTTTATTAGACAAAGTGCCAATACAAATTAATAAACAAAATTAAGTAATTCCACCTCTAAAAAAAGAGCTATAGAAATCTCGTAATAAAATAAACAACCATACGACCTCTGTACCCCTAAAATTTCAACAAACAACTCTCAAAAAAAGAGAGAAAAACATTCGTACGTTTATCGTTTCACAGTACTTAAAATATTTCCCGAGCATAGAATATAGGCGGCTGTGCACGCTCTCAGAAAATAAACGACATCTTGTGTCAGAGGTTTTGGTTAATTATTCACGAGAGTAGACTGGACTTGATTAATGGCGTTATTAATTCGGAAAACTCGCAATTTGTCTTTCTGGGAGGCCTTCCTTTCACAGCCGTGGAATTCGTATCGTGCACCGCTCTTTATAAGAACAATGAAAGAGACTTACTCGAGATATTCTGTAACGATTTCGAAATAAAAAGTGTATTAACGATGAACAAAATGGTCATTAATAGTAATTTTTCCAACTGATGTATTATGTAAACTTTTAAATTGCGTACAATCGTCTTGTGTAATCATACATAAGACGTAAAAATAGTGTCTTCTCCTCCGGTTTCTCGTTGTTGTTAGCGAGAGATACGATTGTTGTATATTAGTGTACTAGCTATCAAGATTCGGTAAGTAAGATAAATGTTTATGGTTAAGTACTGTACCTGATTCGGAAATTGGTGAAGGCGCGGACGAATGAGACGCCGTACTAATACCACTAGATACGGTCGAAGTGGAACATTCCGAGACGGATCGCCTCTTTGACAGGTTCTGCTCCAATTGTTGCAGCCTTCGTTTCAGGTACCTCTGTTCTCTATTCAATTGGTCTTTGTACATGCTATTTTTTCTATCTCGGTCTTCGAGATTCTGTAACAAAAGATTTGGAGATTAAATTGGTATTGTAATTACTGTAGGTCTCAACCTGTTCGATTATTGCTTGCGCAATTTATGATTTAATTAAATTGGAATTAACGGGACTGTAACTATTATTATGGTAGGCTCAATTTTCTTTTAAAGTGAATTCTTCTCGATGGATTCCTCACAATTTAACAAAAGCCAAAAACAAAAGCCTTGGTTTTTTTAAATTTAAAATATTGCTTTTTATTAAAGATTGCAGACAACATCATGGGACAAAACAGGTTAGGATGTTAATAAACAATATAACAATAGAAAAAATGAGGGATTTTTGAAGTTGAGGATTCTTATCAGCCGTAATAAAGGATACGTAGAACATGTGAATGAAAACTGGAATTCTAATGGGCATCCGAAATGGTGAAGATGCTATTGAATTCAAGACAATATATCAAACTAACATGAACTTATGCTAATACGATGATATCCGAAGCCCAAAATCATAAAATCCATTAGACTATTGTGATTAATATGCTTAGATCAAAGAGAAAGTATGGATCAGTACTGTCTAAAATTGAAAAGAACAGACAAATTGAGAGGAAATTGACAAGTTCAAAATTAACATTTATTTAACACATTTCTCAGATTGAGGAAAATAAATTTTCAATTGTTTAGCAAAAAATCATTACTATCTTTAATATCGTGTGCAGTTCGAGAAGGGAAATTATAATTTTAATGTAACTCAATTAATTACATAGCCCAGGAAAATAAAATGTTTATCTTAAAAGTAAAAAATGAATTTAGATATTCGTTTTAGACCTAGTTTTATGATACAATTTCATATCTAAAATTAGATTACACTTAGTCACTTTGACTTACTTGGTACTCCCCACCTGTACTTGAGCTGGATTCAGCTATTTTTTTTTAGATTTAAGAGTTATTACTGTCACAGTACTTCTAATAGCTGTCAAAATGTACTTTTGATCGAAAAAACATACAGATGAGATATATTAAAAAATATGACAACATTGTCACATATCTATTTTGAAATTTTGTTTATTATTGTTTATTTATATTATACAGTTTGAGTCAGAGAAGTAGATAAATCGACCGAACCCTGGGAGCGGAAACTTAATGCTTTAATTTGTGTTAAAGGTTATGCGGCAGCATCGTCATATCCCAGAACTACATCTTAAATTGGTGGTAAATTTAAATTGAAAGTTGAATAATTTGTTGATGTTTTTAATTTTCATGTAAAATATATCACGAGTATTGCTTAACGCACGAATTTTAAGCAATAATCATGACATATTTTACATAATAATGTTCGTTACATAGAGATTATGGGACATTATAATAAATAAAATTATAGATAAAAGCACAAACGTTAAGTAAAATAGTTAATTTTATTAAAATAAGTATTTCCATAAAGTAGAAAAGAAGAATATAAAATACAACCCATATGATTGTCCAAAAGCGTAATACATGTCGAAGAAAATTGTTCAAAGTACAGCACTGAAAAAACCAATAAACTCTAAATAACACTGAACTTCACAAAATTTTCAAACGTTCTAGGCATACAACACTTAAATTCTTTTTTCGACATTGGCATAGGTAAATTAACCTGACACATTGCTACTTTTTGTAATAAGTCGCGCAACTTTTAATCAAATCGGCAGCATCTGTTTAGCATGTTGTTCTTCAATGGCCGTTGAGCATAACAAAGACAAAAGCGATAAACGATGCAAGCGTACACACCACATCAAGGACAAAATCGTACTGAATTGAATGCAGCTGATGGAACGAAATATGTTGACCGTGCTGACTGATGAAACTAAAAGCATGTTGAAAACTGTAGATATTACAGAATTCTTTTGGAATCATATTGACCAACAGCGCGAATACGGTTTCTCCCGACTACTAACGCATCACGTGACTGAGACAACCAATAAAAAATTAGACACATTTTGTGCATTTAAGATACCGGCCCATGACCGAACCAGGTAAAAGTATCGCTATTTGCTGACAGTCAGGCAGCACTTAAAGCGATCAGTTGCGTAAGTGCTGACCCAAAGCTAGTTTGAGATTGCGTAAGAGCCCTAAATGAGGTGGGCATCCAAAGGAAATTAACTTTGGGCTGAGCCCTCAGCCGCACGGGCGTGAAGGTTCGTCAAGGCCTTTCATAGAAGCTGGCCCTTCCTTCAGCATCACTAAATCGCAAATTAAAAAGTCCATCTACGAATGGATATATAACAGGCTTGAGTTTACTGAAGACCTACCTACTGAATAAAGACAGGAAGACTGTCAAAGTGATAGTAGGTCTCTTGACCGGTCATTGCAGACTGAATAGGCATATATTTAACGTCGGCCTGACAGATGATGCTCTCTGCAGATTCTGTCAGTCAGGAAGAAGAAACCCCAGTTTATGTTATGTGTCACTGCGATGGCCTAGTGAGGACAAAGTTTCTAAAAATGGGCGTAGAGAACCCCAGAGCTAACGCTCTCAAAAATAATAAGCCTAATTAAGACGGCAAAATTAGAGAGCGTCCTCTGGGATAAAAGGGGATCACAATAGACCTGCAAGGGTCGCGGAGAAATAGGTTCGCATGGCCACGCTATTCCTAATCTAATCCAATTTAATCTAATGTAGACAGTTTGAACACTTGCAGGCTAAACTTTTTTTTTAATTGTCAAATTACAAACGCACTTATAAAATCAGTTATTTTTCAGTTTTGATATTTTTGTTACAATTTTGACAGGTTTAATTATCAACACATTTTAAATATGTATTAAAAACAGTCATTTTTGTTTCGATTTGACAGTTACTACTGCCACAATACTTTGGACAGCTGTCAAACTGCAATAATAGTTAGCTTCCACGGTTTTAACACGTGTAGCTGTAAACAATTAAAACATCGGTATCACCAAACACCACAACTTTGATTAATTACTCGGGACACGTGTTTCGAGAACACATGGGTCGAAACACGTGTCCCGACTAATTAATCAAAGTTGTGGTATTCGGTGATACCGATGTTTTAATTGTTTATTACAAGTCCACAGTCCTTGAGATCACTCTACCTGTAACTGTCATAATATTGTTGACAGCTGTCAAATTATAAAATAGCAGTATTTTTTACATTTGAAATTTGTAATTAAAATATTGAAAGATATGTGGCAGGTGTAAAATTTTAAGTCAGTTAGTTACCTGTCTTTCTTTATAATTCTGACAGCTACAACTGTCTTGCCTGCAATCTTTGTTAAGCAATGTATTGCATGTCAAGTACGAGAAGTGATGGTTTGACACTTAAGCAATTTTGACACATGCAATGCAAGAAAACGAATTGAAAAGGCAACGGCACCAAGCAAATTAGTTGGTTGCTGAATAACTGCACAGAGAAAAGATTAAAGAACTAGGCCGACAAAATAAAACTAGATGTGTGCTTCTGCGTAGTGCATGCGTCAAATATCGGTAACACTTAAAATACATATTATTATGTACCACTATGGATAAAAAAGTCCTCAATAAGATACGAGAAATACTAATTTCTACCCCTCTAACCACTAATTTCTACCATATTAGCTGTAATGTTGAACAATTTTAAACACTGTCATACTGTAAAAACATTAATTTTTGTTCGGATTTGACAGGTACCACTAACACAATGTTTTTGACAGCTGTCAAACTGCAATAACAGTTATTTATAACGGGTTTTAACAGGTGTAACTTGTATAACGTTTTTGAGAGCTGAAAAATTATAAAACGACAATATTCCTTCAATAGTCCACAGGCTTTGAATCAACAAGAAGTTTAAAAACAATCGTTTACTAAGCTGGGCAAGTTTTCGAAAGGTATTTAAATCAGGCAGAATCTTATAAAATCATGTACATACATATCTACTATGAAAGATCTAAGCAAGGTATCCAGCTAAATGTTGCATCTATCTGGCTCAGTCGTGGAAGAAGAAAGATTGAGAACCGCTGTTCTAATGCATTCATCTAAACGTCATTGTTTTCTAAATGGAGTAGATATGAACTTTAAGAGCATCCTCGAAATAGGCTTTTAGTCAGTCTATATTTGACATTTCCTGGCGTATAGTTCACTTATTACAGCAACATAGATTTTAAATCGTTCCCCGTTTTCAATTTATAAAACGCAGTTCCCCTAGTACAGGAAGCAATCCTCTCGCCATACATAATTCAATATTTTTCCAATATCCTGTTGCTCCTCGCCTTTCTACCAACCGTCTAAGGAAAAATATAAAAATCCACCCTATTCCATTTTATCCAATAATAAAAGGCACTCACGTAGCCATCCGTAACATTAGTTTAATAATTATAATTCGTTCCCCTTTTTAAAATTTATATTCGTAATTGTATTATTACGACAATATAAGACCTAATAAATCGTCTTTTAATACCGTATTTGTTTCTATTATCCATACATTTTTGCGCCCGAAACAAGACCGAAGCGAGAGCATGGTTTGAATTTTTAAGGTTAATAGAAACTAACCCACAACAATCTTGCGCCCTTTCCCAGCTTATGAGGACCAAAATAGAGAAAATGTTATTACGAACGATGACAATTTTTCGCGTCAATATAATCCGGGAAGATATTAGAATCGATCCCCGTCTTTATACATCGAGCTAAAGTACACATACATATATAAACGGTGAAGCGACGGGTCTCCGTTGGAGAGAATTGGAAGCTGGTACTCGCCTAGCCGGAGTTCTGAGCGGGTGAGTCTTTGCCGTAAAGTACGACGCAGAAGTGAGCCGTTACTCGGAGAAGCTGTGTGAGCGCTTTCGCGAAATAAACACCAGTAATATTTTTGCGAGAGAACAATCTAAACGCTTCCTTTATGTAAGAAGTTTCAGGACGATCGTATTACATTATAGACGGTAGAGCTATGGCGACACACTGGGTTATGCAGTACTATAAAGAAATGGGAACGGAAGACAAAGACGTGCGCGCTGCGCGCACATGGGCTAGTGATATTGTTGCTTTGCGACTCTGAAATGCTCTGGGATTCGAGACTCTTTCTGCATAATAGGTACTTATGCAGAGCGAAGAGATGCTTACTACCTATATATGAAATCTTTCCTTGAATAACAATAATAAGATTTTCTGTATATATTTTAATGTTCAAGGATGCAGATATATGAAGTCGTATGCCACAAAAGTACTAAACGAATGAGATTAAAAGAAGTAGATATATACAGAGGACACACCGGATATTCTTCCACACCATCAAGCGCACGTTTTAAAAATATTTGGTTTTATACAGGGTGTTCCAAATAGAAATGCCAGACTAAAGTTGCATTTTTTTTAATGGAACACCCTGTATATTAATAAATAAAATGATCCGTACTTGAAAGCTGGTTACATCGATATCATGTTGTGTAGGTCTAAAGTTGATAGTTTCTGAGTAAATAGTTATTTTACTTGATAAATTGATACATTTCAGTAGGCTATTCTGCATAGGGAAAAACAAAAGATTCGAAACCAACAGAGTAGAATATTTTCTACTAGTATGGATTGTCATTGCTATGTGAAATAAATTCTGCAACTACTCGCTTTATACAGGAAGTTGCAAAATTGAAGAAATCTCGAAGTTTTTAAATGGAACACACTGTATATTTTTAGCTCATTTAAAAGCCCTTTTACTACTCTTTCTACTGATACCTCATTTGATGCACCTAGGACCCTAATTATTTCTTTTTAAAGTTGAATTAATGAGAAATGCTTGTATTTTTAGTAGCTAATTTGCACTTTTAAACTTTCTGATATTCCACGAATAATCCATAAATGGTCTATAACAAGAAATATCAACTGTTACTCATACTAAACATATGAGAAACAGTTGATTTTCACTTAGCGGTGAAAGCAAATATTAAATTAAAAAATTTCGTTAGATATTATACAGTATTTCGTTCAATCTTTAAAAGAAATTGTTATAATGGCTAATTTTAGTACTCAAGAAATCGTAAACATGATATTTATTCTTGGGGAGTGTACAAGAAATTGTCTCAGAGAGATTTCCAAACCTTGAAAGAAAGCCAAGACCGGAAGCACTTGAAAGGTTATTAGAGAGATTAGGAATTGCATGGTGATGATTTCATTAAAACATATCTCGAAAGAGAACCAACTACAAAAGTCTGATGGGGGGATGAGGCTACTTTCAAAAGTAATGGCGCGGTTAATGTCTTAGACTTCTACTTTTGGGGATATGTCAAGGCTTTAGTTTATGGGGAAGTAGAGGGTGTACCTTGTCAAAATATCATCAACTATGATGAGACAAATGTAAGCGACGACCCTGGACGAGCAAAAGTGGTTTGCAGAAGAGGCACAAAACATATTAACGGGATTGTCGATTCAAGTAAATCCAGCACCTCAATAATGATTGCGGCACCAGCGTCTGGAGAATTTCTAGCCCCATATGTTGTCTGTAGGGCAACACATCTTTATCCTATTTTGGGTGGAAGGTGCACCAAAGAATACCATCTATAACAGATCCAAAAGCGGTTGGTTTGAAAGTATAATTTTTGAAGACTGGTTTGAGAAAATCCGTTTACCATACTTCAAGAAACTTGAAGGTAAAAAAGTATTGATCGGGGACAATTTGGCCTCCCACCTTTCATTACATGTAATAAACGAATGTAAAAACAACGACATAGAATTTGTGTTTCTGCCACCAAATTCAACACATCTGCTGCAGTCTCTAGACGTGTCCTTTTTCGGTCCCTTTAAAAAGATCTGGCGAAAAAGTTAAAAAATATCGAAATCAGAATTTCCTCGACTTCTGGCTTTGTGTATGAAGGATGTAGAAAAAAATTCAGAAAAAAATATTCTCTCTGGATTCAAAGCATGCGCCATATATCCCTGCAATCCTGGGATGGTCCTAAGTAAATTACCGGAGGCAGACAAAAATGCAGAAATGCGAAAGACACACGAAAAGCACTGGTTAGACAGTTTCATAGATCTTCTAAAAGAGACAAGAAAATTAGAGACAACAGTCCATAAAAAAAGGGTCCAAAATTGAATGTAGCACTTGGTAAAGGAGTAAGCGCATTGTCAGAGAGACCACTTATTAGTGAAAGCGAAGAATCTGAATGTGAAATGGGGTATGGATTCCAAGGAAGCGAGGAGAAAGTAGAAGAGGAAGTACAGCCAGACACTCAAATAGATTTTTCCAAAGGCGAATTTGTGCTTGTTAAGTTTATGTGCAACACATTCTTTTGTACACTACATAGGGCAAATAATAGAAAGTAAAGATGAAAAAGTGTTGGTCAATTTCTTAACGAAAAAGTCTTCATATAAAATTAACAACTGTTTTATTTCCCCGGAAGTTAAAGATGAAACAGAAATAGAGAAGCGTGATCCAGATTAGTACTCTACCAGAAGGCTTAACAATAAAATAAAAACCAACTTTCTATTTTCAATCAAAATGCTATGATATTGGAAGTTACAAGGATATAGGGATAATTTTTAGTTGAAGTTAACGATAAAATGTATTTCTTTTAAGTTTGACTGAGTAATGTTTAAACAGTGTTAAATGGTTGTATTTTTATATTCTATAAATAAAATTAAAATATAAGACAGTTTTAATAGAATAGAATTTTATTTAAAAACTGTTCTAATTTAGAACAATTTGGGGTTTACCTTAAACATTGATACTGTTTTTATGAATGTTCAATGTCACAGTGACATCTAACACTAAAAGTCTTTTTAAAACATGATGCTAATTTTTTTTTCAAAATCTACACATGACAGTCAATTTACAAGGAAACTTAGGTTATATATTAATTTTTTCAGAATTTTTTTACAAAACTATGTTCGAATTTACCCCAGCTTACGATATGTATTGTTTCATATTAGGTATTTCTAAATACAAATTAATTACTGCAAATTTTTCATTAAACTGACACCAGATAACTTGATCAGCAGTGAATCTATTGAAAATGCTGTAGTACTTTATATTAATTTAATGTTTGCTTTCACAACTAAGTGAAAATCAATTGTTTCTCATACTAAATGGGGGTTCCTCTTCTTATAGAGCAGTGTTTTCCAACCTTTTTTGTGCCATGCCCCACTTAAGCCTTTCTAAAATTCTTATGCCCTCCTATGTAACATATGTACATAATTTTTAATATTAAAAAATTGAATTGTTCAATTTTGGCACCGAAATCTAGCATTGCCTTCAAATGGCCCGGAGCAAAAGGGTTGCCTCTCTTAACAATCAAATTGTCCCCCTGTGGGGCGTGGGCCCCACGTTGGGAAACACTGTTATAGACCATTTATGGATTATTCGCTTCGTTGCTGAACCCTGTATGTAAAATGGCTACTGAAAGTGCATATACCGAGTGTACCAGTTTGAATCACTTGTGGTCGATTTTGTAGTTTCAATAATTAATGAATTCTGTATCGTATACCAAATGAAATAGTTTTGAGAGAGTCTACTGGAAAGCAATGTCTAAACTCGTACTATCTAACTCTCTGAAACGATGAAATCAACACCACATACAATTGTGGTGGTTGCTTCCTGAACTGTATTGCTTGATGCCAACTAAACGTCCGAAATCCGCAAAACACAACACGTTTAAATCTAAAAGATCGAAATGTTTCCGGTTATTTCAGCCAATTTTGCTCTCTCGTTCATAATGAATAGACGAAGCACAAATGCACAAACGTATTTTATTAAGAATAAAGTTTGTATTAAGGTTTTATTCGATTTAATCAATTGTCCCATATCGTCATGAGCGACAAGTATACTTTATACCTGCATTGTATTGGTACTTGCATTCGGACAAAGGGTAATAGCGGCGAATAGTTCCGGGCTTACAGCTGCTAGGAGTGCAACCCCGGTTCCGTAAAACAAAGGAACGACTTTATTGCCCCAATAAAGCCGATATGGTACGCTGGCGTGAGCGAGATAGAGATACCGGAGAGAATGGTTGGCATCGTTCACGTCGAGCCTTTGTCCTGTGTGTGACCGATTGGATAGCTCGCGGATCGATATGGCGGCTGGAAGGAATTTCCTCTACGAAGGACTTACCGGAAATGTAACTTTAACATAATTAGGATTAAGACGATATAATTGTAATCCCCGTATTGCTAGATCTGTATAGATTCCTCTTTGAATTTCAAATTTAAAATTTTTACATAAAAAATTCATCTGAATCTTCCTTCAGATTGTGTTCCTGCTAGAATCGTGTTTTATTAACAACATCCAGCAGATTTGACAGAAATAAAAGAAGTCGCGACGTGGAACAGCTGACGACCGTTGCAGAACACGCGTTTTCATACCTTTCCTTTCTCCTCATACACTCACATCCGTCGCGCTTTGACTTTTAAAATTCATACAGGAACATATGCCGTGTTATATGTTATATATATGTATGCTACCGGGAAAACAATAGCTAGTCATCCGACGCAAACTATAAGGTCATAAAGCAACAGCGTATTGCGTGAAACGAAGCTTTCTAGATGTATCTTCGCTATAATAGAAAAAACGTAGCGTGGCGGTACTTACTTTGATAAATCTTTTAGCTTTCGTTAATAATCCTAAGGTTGTATGTCTTGAAGCTTCAGGTCCCAAAGGCACCATATCCTTGAGCCTTTCTAGGCAATTTTTTAAGTGTGCTCTCCTGAAACAAAAGAAATAGAAGGTATAAATAAAGAATGTCAGGGTAGTGTGCGTGCTATCGGGGGTACAGGTACAAGGTAGGATAGGTATGATGTAATAACTCATTTTTCTAATGTTATGTGGATGAAACTAGCTTAAAGTAGTAAAGTTAGTCATAAATGATAGATTTCTGTATCGTGTACAGATTATTGCCTAATTAAACCTATCATACGACAGTGCACAATTAATAATAATAATAGAACTTTCTACTTGGATGCTTTTTTTTCAATATACAGGGTGTCAAATTTAAGTTTAATTTCTCAGGTATGTATTGAGGTTGATAAGTCATCAGTTTACTAAAGAAATGGATGCCAACTTCATAGCCGTTGGCTAAAAAAAGAAACAAATATATTTCAAAATAGAAGCCCTAAGAACATAAGGTTAACGGATTAATCTAGATTTTTTGTAACACCCTGTATAATAGAACATTAATTGGAGCGATTCTGAACGGTTCTGATATGAAAAAATAAACGAGAATATTACGCAATTACAAAACAACATAATTGGCATTTTCTTAGCGAAATTTAAATTTGAAAAAATGATTATAAACACAACAAAACTGATGACGTATCGTTGGCAACGATGGTAGTACTATGGTTTAAAGACGACAAACGGAAGCAATTCATTAATTTAATTTTCTGAATCTGTTTAGAGGCAACTGGATGAGAACAATTTACCATAAATGAACTTTCTGCAACATCATCATTTCGGAAACATTATCAGGAATATCTGCCTTAAAATATTTCGCCACCCCAACACAAACGTATTTTAGGAAGTCGTTCCTATAACGACTACTCTTCCGAGAAATTAAAGGAAATTTTGCAAAAGGTGGTGGAGAGAACGTTGAGGATCAGACATGCCTGTAGGAGCTACAATTCTCTATTGCAACAATCTGCAGGATCTGCATGTGCCTATATATTTCAATTTTAGGGGCACAGTGTATATTTTTCAATTGTATATGCATTTTTCGGCTATGCCAATTGCTATTCCTTACTTCTAACCGTCCGATTGGAGCCGACAAGTTGGTCAGCAGGTATATTGTTGGGAAAAAGCCGAGCAGTTGGCTTTCACGTTCTTTTCCCTAACTGTAATGTTTTATGAAAAAAAACGAACAGTTGGCTTTTATATTATTTTTCTTAATCGTTATGTTAGAGCTCAGTAGTTGACCAGCTGGTATCTTGTCGTGAAAAAGCTGAGCAGTTAGCTTTTACGTTCCTTTATCTTAACCGTACTGTTGGAGCCGAATAGTTGGTCCACAGGTATCTTTTGGTGTGGAGAGTGATGAGTTGGTTTTGATCACCTTCCGGTAAGAGTGTCGACAGCAGTTGGCCTCTATGTATCAATAAATGACTGCGAGGCATTTACCCCCTTTATAAAACATTAGTTAACCGACAATTACGATATATGACTCAGTTAATGGCACATCATTCATTCATTCATTTATTCAGTTAGGGTTGGACACCTATTGTCCAGGCACTTGAGCTGGGTGCTCTTTGTACCACCCCTATTGGAGCCCTCATTTCCAGTTGAGAAGTTTACTGTCCTCTACAAAGTCCAGTAACTTGCCCACTGGAAACTTGAGTACCCTCGAAGGCTCCAGTAGATCCTTTCCGAAATGTTTCTGCCTGAGTACCTTCAATTCCTCACATGTGCCGATTACATGTAGACTTGTTTCCTCCTGTAACTCGCATCTCCTGCACCAGGGTTCGCTCACCCGACCCGTGTTGCATAGATGCTTCCTTAAGGGACAGTGTCCAGTTATTAACCCAATAATGGTCTTAACTTGTTTTTTACTGCGTCTAATTAGGCTTTCAAAGAACTTAACGTCCCCGTCCCCTATTAGCGCTTTAGTATGGAGTTGACCCTCTGTCGACCTCCATTTCTTTACTCTTTCCTTATCTAACAAAGACCAATTCGCCCTTCTAGTAGAATCCCTTGTGATTCCACATACGGGTTCTGGTCCTATGAAGTGTTTCCTAGAACCCTCCTTGGCTAGTTCATCGGCTATTATATTGCCTCTAATATCCTCATGTTCAGGCACCCAGATCAAAGATACCTTGTTGTCTTGTGCCAATCTATTAAGGTGCTGTTTACAGTCTTTAACCAGTTTTGATCTGGTAAGAGGATTCATAACTGCCTTGAGAGCGTCCTGACTATCAGTCATTATGTTTATTTTCCTCTTCGTGCAGCCTTCCTTTGCAGTCAGTTCTGCGCAGGCTGCAATAGCGAATACTTCTGCCTGGAAGACCGTTGCATGCTCTCCCAGGCTTAAGGATATCCTATGTCTTGGGCTCAGACCATAAATACCGGCACCTGTGCCCTTATTGGATTTGGATCCGTCCGTGAACCAGTTATCAGAGTCAACGAAGTCACCCCGTGGCTGGTCTCTGTTCGGTATTAAGATTTTCACCTTTTCAGTGAAAATAATTCCGGGTGCCGTACTGTCCGTTGGCATTTGCAGCAAAGACTCGTCCAGTACCGTACCCGTAGTGTCAGTGTGCCCTGCTATCCCAATATTGGGGTACCACACTTTATTGGCTTTCAGTCTAAGGATCGCGGCCATAGCCTCCGCCTTTACGTAAAGCTCCAGCTCCAGTTAATGGCACATTGCTGCTTCATGATATCGTCTATAAGAACACGCATCTTTATGAAACGTGGAAGGGGGGTGATTCACAATGATATCCATATTGCAGTTTTGATGCATGATAATGAAAGGAATAATTGACATTAAGGGATTGGTTTGTGAGTTGCTTGCTACACCATGCAAAACGTTTGTCAGGAGACAAAGCTATTACACTTGACTGTGATAGCTGGTAACTGTTTGTCGGGAAATTTTGATTTCGGGGAATTATCCTGTCGGGGAATTGTTTGTCGGTAAATTGTTTTCGGGAAATTTTCCTAGATCCATAATTTTTATTATCGGTTCCATTTTCCAGTACCTTCTTTACTAGTACTTACCGTGTATGCAGTTACATTTGTTAAATCGTATTGCGGTTGTCGTGTTTTTGAGTGTTCGTCGTAAATTTTACGAGTGAATAGTATTAACGTATATTTTAAATCCAGAAATTGAAATAACATTTTGTCAGGTCGATTGTTTAGATATCTTTTATTTATTTGGTGAGGTAAAACATTTGTTCCATAGAAAATGGAGTTTCGCAGTACGTCATTAACCGAACGAGAGCTACAAGAAGAAATACGAAAGTTAATGGAAGGGAAAGATGATTCATATGTAGGGGCATGTGAGGATAAGGAAAGTGATTGGGAGGAGGCAGATAACCTGGAGGTTGAAGTTGGGTCTAATGACAGTGACGAAAGCGATTCGGAGGAGAATGAGAGCGGTGGAATGACTATGGGGAAATCCTCAGGCAGTAGATTTAGACTAGAAGAAGAAAATCAACTTTCTAACAATCGAGAACCAGTAAACAAAGAAGCCACTTCATCTGACGATGACGTACCGCTGTCTAATTTTTCCGAAGCCAGAAAAAGGAAAAGGTGCATAATAACACCAAATTCTAAGAGCTTGAAAGGGAAGAATGGTTACAGATGGTCTAAACTTCCAGAAAGATCAAAAAGAACCGCAGCCCGAAATATTATTCATTTTGTCCCAGGACTTAAAGGTGGTGCCCAAAGATGTTCAACTATATCTCAATATTTCCTGCATTTTCTTTCAGATGAAATTTTAGACACACCACGCAGAATTTACCAGGCAGTGTAAAAACTATGAACAGAGTACATCGTTTGTGTCACCATTCGTGAAAGAAGAACTTTTGGCCTTACTCGCAGTTTTGTTCATGCTTGGCTGTAAAAAAGATAATCAGTTGAGTGAAAAGCAGATGTTTGATTCTACAATATCCGGTGCATGAGCCGCGAACGATTCCTTTTCTTGATAAACTGCCTTCGTTTTGATGATAAGACAATGAGAAAAGAAAGGACGAAAACGGACGTTTTTGCACATATTTGCCAATTATAGAAGACTTTTATCACAACATGCAGAACATCATACACTCCTTCTTCATATTTGACAATTGATGAACAGGTTTCCGAGGAATAAAAATTGTGATGCTGTGCGACTCTTCCTCCCAATACATGATTGACGCCATACCTTACGTGGGAAAATCAACAGATACAAATGGTTTGCCATTGTCTGATTATTTTGTGAAAGCATTGAGCAAATCCGTCAATGGCAGCAATCAAAACATTACAATGGATAACTGGTTCACCTCGATCACACTCGACAGATGAATTTCTTGAAGATCAATACAAATTAACCATTATGGGTACAATAAGAAAGAATAAGCGAGAAATATCGTTGGAGATGCGAAGAAGTGAGAGGACGAGAGCTTCATTCGACAGAAACAAAACAAGAAAAATAAAGTAGTGTTATTGCTATCTACCATGCACGAACGAGCTGAATGAAACAATGAACAATGAAACAAAATCCGGAGTGGATACTTTTGACAAGATGTGTTCAAATACGTCATGTAGTAGGAAGACCAGACGTTGACCGTTATGCGTTTATTATGGAATAATCTATGCTTCTTGTACTAATTCCTAAGTCATGTACTTAGTAACAACGTAAAAGAACTTAAAAAGCCCCTTCCTCGATTTCAATTTATGATTGATCTAAGTCATCAGCTTGTCAAACCTTGAATGGATCATAGATTGAGTATCAAAAATTTACGTCGTGATCTTCGCCAAACTATAGGAGCAATTCTTAAAATTGAGGTTAAATCAAACAATACGTTCTAGGAAGAAGGTAAACATACCATATGCTTTTACTGCTCCCACCGATTAAGGGGACGTTTTCGCGCCTAAATTTTCATCATATCGTTCAAACTGTATTTTATGTCGCAACTGAAACATAGATGGCTCGGAGAGTACTATATTTCTATACACATCACAAATATCCGTTTCAATTTAATGACCTTGATTTAATTCCGTACATAAGTTTATTTGCTTTGTATTTGGATTTACCTGAATAATCAGACTCTCGGTTTATCTTTGTCAGTTGTATTGAATTAGGAAAGGGTAGAGCGAGCAATGAATACATTGGGGTAAAAATTACATATTCGTTTTCTCGAAAGTTTCTTACTCCACAACTACATCTGATGTAGTTGAGTAGTAGTGCATCAGTATCAATGTGGTATCAATTCGTATTGTACCTAATTGTGTTTCTACTGTTCGCTAGTTGGTTTTTCTAGTCCTGCAAGAATTCGCAAGAGATTTATTTGTTAGCATTTTTATCATTTTTTACTATTATTGTTATTAGTGTAAATAAAAATACCGTATATACAGTAGTAATTCCGGGTTTGTGTATATAGCGGTGTTATATACTTATATAAATATTTTATGCTGTGATAGCTTATCAATTTACTAAAGGTTTTGCTAGCATAAGAATTAGATACTTGCATAGAGTAGTGTGGAGTAATTTTTTCAGGATTTGCAGAATGGATAGAAGAGCAAGAAATACATCATTTCGCCAATGTATTCTTTATAAAAACCCTAGACTTTTGAAAATGCAGGAACGACGGGCAAAAAGTAAAATATGATATTCAGTCCTATATATAAATTTTTTGAAATTTCGGTCTAATATATTTAACTTTTTCTAGATCTTATAGCTAATAATGGATTAATTCAAATTAAAAAAGTACCTACCTGTACCAGTTTACATATCAATAAAACGTTTGTAGAACAAACAATTCAATTTATTATTATATCAATAATGAAATAGTTCCTAAATTAGAAACATTTTATCAGACTTTTATATTTCCAGAAATAATTAATAAAAAAACAAGTTGTGTTATTTCTTACCCATAACTAGCCTTTTATGTAAAAATTAAGGTATTTTTATTTAACTTCTTAGGTTTTTAAGTATCCTTATTAACTTATTACTTTCTGTAGTAATCTGTTGCATACTGGTGAAACATATTAAAAATATAATTTAATAACAAAAATACTTTTTTGTTTCCTCTAATTTGTTAAACTGTTTAAATTGCAAGTATAGTATAAAACGATAATTTGGTAAAAATAATTTCAATTTGACATAAAACAAAATTTTTTTCAAAACAAATACGTAAATAGGCCTTAGATTAATAGTAAACCTCAATATTTAGAAATTTAAAATATTTAGAAAATAATTAATAATTTCTCATAAGGTTTTAAATTTTGTTATGGCAATTGAAAAATTTATTAGCTTTGTTCGATTTGGTCTCCTGCTTTATATAGTAAAAGGCACTATCATGCGCCCTATTCCATACCCTATTCCATTTACATTGTCGTAAGAGCGAGTTTCGAATATCATTGCATGCGTCGTGTTGTAAACGTCTAAAAGGAACAAACCTATTGACATTTAATAAGTGTCATCTGTTGCACAATCGCTGAACTTCATGCATGTACATTTGCCTTCGGCATCAAATTATTGAGCTTTCACTAAAAAAATACCATACATTTTTTAATTACACTATATTTCTAGCTACTGTGTCTTTTTTATGGAACTACATGTATATATCTAGGTTATGATTAAGAGATATCGTTAAAAAAGCCTTACTTCGTCAAGTAATTTTTACTAATTTTTTTATTACAGGTCTTCCAATTTTCTTTTGTTAATCAGCAACTGCCTAATGCAGTTATAGTTTTATAGAAATTATAATAATTTCGATATTCTTGCACGTTTAGAAATCTACGGTACTCTAAGAATGAGGAAAATTTAAACTTCCTGCACAACTGTGTAA
The DNA here is from genome assembly GCA_023690525.1 of Holotrichia oblita. Lineage (NCBI taxonomy): Eukaryota > Metazoa > Arthropoda > Insecta > Coleoptera > Scarabaeidae > Holotrichia > Holotrichia oblita. The sequence continues at coordinate 9,484,877 of CM043021.1, forward strand.
CGTCACCTTAAGACGCATGACGACTACATATTGTCCCCAGTATTGTTCACCGCGGTTTCAAGTGTTATCCTTCGTATTGTCGCTAGTGTACATAAAACGCATTAATTGTGTGTATTAAAATATTTCATGACTGGGGGGTTGTCTAGTTCATACAGAAACCAATCGTAAACTTGTTGATTAATACCTAATCGTTTAGATTTGTTTTTTTCTTTCTTCTGTTATACATTAAAACTTTTTTTTGCAACCACCTGTATACACCACAATAAATAAATACAACAAATCTAGTTTGCGCTACTAGAATTCGCGGAAAACGCGATTACTCCACTATCGGCCGTACATATCTCAAACATTGCGTCCGTTCCGTGTTGCTAACACGCGATCCTATTTAGGATAACGAGTCACATCCAGTCGTACACTTAGTACGACGAGAATACCCTATGCAGGTATATAACGGTGCTCTTCGCAAATAAACGAGCAGCCGTTAGACAAAAGCAGTAGGAAATGTAAATGAGAAAAAATATCAAGAGAGTGTATGAGAAATGATGGCTTATTACCTCCTTTATGTCATGGCTCCCAGGTACAACGTACAGGGTTGGATGTATATTCATATATATCTCTGATGCATCACATTAACGCTTGCAGTTCTTCCGCGCACCTCTTTTATTTCCATTTTTCGGTTCGTTTCGTTGTGTATAAACGCGGATAATAATCATAAATAACTGTTTCAAGTGCGCACGGAACTGTAGATGTTTTAACGTTATTTTCGAGATTAAATATTCCCGGTTAAGAAAACGCAAATTATAGTGGAGCATTGATATTAAGTGATTTTTGATTGTGGGTTTGCTTTTATGGTTTTCTAAAATTAATCCTGACATCCATAGATATCAGGATTACTATTGGACATTCTGTGCTATTTAGGAACAGAAACAATATTTAAAATAAATTGGTGGTAATTATAACTACGAGAGAGCATTTTTATATTCGCGGATTGGGGATAAGGGGTGGAAATAAAAAAACCAAATTATTTTTCTTTTTCAATATATTCACCTGCAAGACGGATACATTTTTCACATCTTTCAATTAATTTATTTATACCCTCATAAAAAAATGATTTCTCTTTATCTGCAAAATACGCCGAAACTGCCTCTTTGACTTCATCATCGGCAGTAAATTTTTTACCCCGCAGCTCTTTTTTCATTTTCGGAAACAGGTAATAATCACTCGGGGCCAGGTCTGGGCTGTAGGGTGGGTGATTCACAATTTCGAAGCCCACCTTATGCAGGGCAGCTAACGCAACGCGGCTCTTGTGGACGGGCGCGTTGTCGTGCAAAAGCAGCACACCTTTCGTCAATTTTCCCCGTCTTTTCTCTTTAATGGCTTCTTTTAGTCGCTCTAATATTGAAGCGTAATATTCTCCGGTTATAGAAACACCTTTATCTTTATAATCAATCAACAATATTCCTCCCGAGTCCCAAAATACCGTTGCCATGAGTTTCCCAGCTGATTGTGACACTTTAAATATCTTGGGAGGTGCTGTGCCCTCTTTATGCCACTGTATGGAGTCTTGTTTGGACTCAAGTTCATAATGACGAACCCAAGTTTCGTCTCCAGTAATAATTCGACTCAATACACCATCCTTGTCTTCATTACAGAAGTCCAAAAATGCACGCGAACACTCTACGCGCTGTTGTTTTTGCGGCGGCTTGAGCATTCTGGGCACCCATCTTGCGCTGACCTTAGACATGCCGAGATGATCGTGTAGGATTTTAAAAATTGTTGTATCGGATACTCCAACCATTTCTGCGAGTTGTTTCTTCTTTAGTCGAGCATCTTCGAGTAAAATTTTTTCAACTTTTTGGATAAGTGCTGGCGTGGGCACCTCAATGCTCCTGCCCGGCCTCGGGTCGTCTTCACGGGATTCCCTTCCTTGTTTAAATAAACTATGCCACTTGTACACCATGGTTTTTCCCGGACAAGAGTCGCCGTAAACCAATGACATCTCATTCATTATGGTCGCGACTGATTTTCCTTGCCTGGTAAGGAACTTTATTCCGCGAATATAAAAACGCTCCCTCGTAGCATATACGATATCTCCGGTTTCATTCCAGAAACAAAAATGATCAAATTTATCCATAATTTCACAACAAACTCCTAATTACAAGCAAAATACACATTTAAATTTAACTCCTCTCGAGTCTAAACTCGTTTTAATTGAATAGTCCAGCCGACCCCTGCCATTAACATTTATCGAAAACAAGTTTATTTAACGCAGCCAAATATGTTTGTTAAAGCTGTTACGGAACTTTGGCCGTCCCTCCGACAATACAGTGGATATTTAATACAGTTTCCGGGAGTAA
>CM043021.1:9487733-9705328 GCA_023690525.1 Holotrichia oblita
ATCAGCGCATAGTATAACATTAACTGAGGTCTAAATTATATTAATTTGATAATTTACCGGATTAATAACCGTAATTCATACTGGAAAAAGACGCCGGGAACGCGACGAGTGCTTATACTATGCGAATTTTTGTCGTATATGGGAAAACAATTGACTGCGCGTTCGAACACGTAGCGGTGTGAAGGGCTGCTATTCGCCCGCATCTGATCGGCCGGGTGACGTGCAGTTTTTTTGTAGCGTTTCTTCAATGGTTGGTGTTTGTTTTTTTTTTATATAGGATGCCGAAATAAATGCATTCAATAATATAATATTTTAAATAGGAAAATTATTTTAAAACGTAGCAATTTATATTAGTGAATTAATACAAGATTAAATATTTAATTAAATAGTTGAAGTATTAGACATATTTTTATTAAATATAATATATATATATATACAGGGGTTCAAATAGAAATTTAGTCTGCTTTTTTTATAATATAGAGATTCCAAATAAATTGTAGATACGGGGTAAATGGCCCTTTTCGAATTTTATTGATTTTCTTTTTGAAGAACACCTTTTTTGATATTAAAAATAAAAAATGAGTCTTTAGCAAAATCGACACTCGTGTTGTGAACGTTACCATAAAAATATACTCAAAATGCGACAAGAAATAAACCCGTACTATCGAAAACCATTAATTAAAATAAAGATGACCGTAATGTGATGTCCTCTCGTGACAAATCATGGCATTATCTAGGAATTTTCTCGAGAACTGTTTGATGGATCTGCTTCGCTCTGGGCAAGTTACTTCATCTTGTTAATCTAAACGAGAGAACAAACTACCAGGAAGGCAGATTAACTCGTTTGAGCGCTGTGGGCCGTTAAAGTTTCATCAATTTTCTGGACAACTTTTTCATCATATAAATATTACCTACCTCGATAACCGTTTGATGAATCTGCTTCCTCCTCGGCAAGTGGGTTCACCTTGTTAATCTAAACGAGAGGGCAAACTCCCAGCAACGCCTTTGATTTCGGTCTAATCGTGATGTACCGAAGAGATTTCGATCCTATCTCTCTTAATAGCCGAGATATTTCAAAAAAACGAAAAAAATCTAGCCGGGCATTTGTCGAATTTTCGACCTACGAGGGTTGGCAAATATTGTATTCATCGCCCTGGGTGTTGTACCGAAGATATTTCGGTCCTATCTCCCTTAATAGCCGAGATATTTAAAAAAAAAAGAACGAAAAAATCTAGCCGGGCATATGTCGAATTTTTGATCTCCGAGATATTATCTGGGGAACCGTTTCATGAATTGGCTTCGTTCTCGGCAGGTTGCTTCACCTTTCAAATCTAAAGGAGATGCCAAACTACGATGTAGGCACATTAACTGGCTAGAGCGCTGTTGGCCGTCAAACTTTCCCGCTTTAGGTATATTATCTGGGGAACCGTTTCATGAATTTACTTCCTTCTCGGCAGGTTGCTTCACCTTTCCAAACTAAAGGAGATGCCAAACTACGATGTAGGCACATTAACTGGCTAGAGCGCTGTTGGCCGTCAAACTCTCCCGCTTTAGGTATATTATCTGGGGAACCGTTTCATGACTTTACTTCGTTCTCGGCAGGTTGCTTCACCTTTCAAATCTAAAGGAGATACCAAACTACGATGTAGGCACATGAACTGGCTAGAGCGCTGTTGGCCGTCAAACTCTCCCGCTTTAGGTATATTATCTGGGGAACCGTTTCATGACTTTACTTCGTTCTCGGCAGGTTGCTTCACCTTTCAAATCTAAAGGAGATGCCAAACTACGATGTAGGCACATTAACTGGCTAGAGCGCTGTTGGCCGTCAAACTTTCCCGCTTTAGGTATATTATCTGGGGAACCGTTTCATGAATTTACTTCCTTCTCGGCAGGTTGCTTCACCTTTCCAAACTAAAGGAGATGCCAAACTACGATGTAGGCACATTAACTGGCTAGAGCGCTGTTGGCCGTCAAACTTTCCCGCTTTAGGTATATTATCTGGGGAACCGTTTCATGAATTTACTACAGTCGTACAGAACTGCCGTTGAACACCAACGCAGGCATGAGTACTAATAATGTCTACGTGTGGGCTGTGAGATGCGCCTATCCCTGCCACCCCACCACCTACTCAGATCTTAAACGGACGATATCGGTTGTTCTGATGTCATTTTCATTAATTTACATGTACTCCCTTCTTTAATAAGCAATAAAACAATTTCTATCAATTTTCATTTTTATGTTGTATTATTACTTTAAAACCGTCAAATCTTTTTACCGTACCCTGTACTATTAGAATATAAAAAAAAAACAAGAAAAAACCGATAATTTATATAATTTTCAAGGATAATTATAAAACAGAAATAATCAAAACAAAATCCATTATACATATCGAAACAGCAAAACTACATCCGGGATATAATGTCAGCTTCAGATTGGTATCTCTTTAGTAGATTGAGCGATTTTAAGAACCTGGTTATTTTGATAAATTTCCAAATAATTCTCGATCGCTACACTCTTATCTTCAGATGGTAAAACTATCTGAAATTTTAAGATAAAAATGTATACATATGAAAGCACCTTGTATATCGAACTAACCTTAATTGTTAGAATAAAATCATAACTCACAGATGCTTCGTTAGTAAGCATCAAAAAATGTTCAATATCAATTTCAGAATTAGTTTTATTTTGTTCGAGATTAACACTGCTTTGTGTAACAGAAGCAACGTATGGTTCCAATCTAGCAGGAACACAATTCTTACTGCACTGCAATTCTAAATAAAATAACAGAGATAAAATATGTTTTATTATAAAACAGTTCCCAAACTGTGATTAAATGAATATTAAAATAATGTAAGTGTGTGTGAAGTGTTTTGTGTCTTTATTACATGTACCACACCACCATAAACGGCTTTAAATGCAATGTAATGGGAACTTACCAATACCATAGGAAACATTCTCTTTAGAACAAGGATTACCCAACCTCCTACTGAACGTCTTCTTAAACTTATCAATAGCGATCTCCTCATTATTATAAACAGTAGTACCATCCTCAATCATTTCAGCCGGATTTAAACAAAACTTATTATATCTCCGATCACGTTTCCCAATTATATTCTTCACACTCTCATACGGAGCATCAACGTAATAAAAAAAATTCTGCCACCTCACTTGATTCCTAATATACCTCGACAACTTTATTAACTTCTTGGCGTTATCGTTAGCGTCTGGAAAATCGACTTCGGTCACAGTTTCCGGATTCAATACTTCATATCTTCCCGATATCTGCAAGTGGTCCTCTTGATAATCAGCGTAAATATGATAGTTTGAATTCGCGTACAGATCTAAGATATCGGCCATCTTAACGCCGAACCACGGACTGAAATTTCTTTTAAGGATGTTCGGTTCGACGACTTCCTCGAAATGATCCATGAATTCCTCGTTTAAAAGGAATAATTGCATAGTAATGTAGGATTCTAAAGGGTTCTTAGCGTCTGTTAATTTAAAATTTTTATTCATTATTTGGTATAGGTAATCCAGAATTTTTCCGCCAATAAAACAATACACCTTCAATTTAACGTATCTTTCGCAAACTGCATGTAAAATTGATATTTCCGATTTTAATATTTGTAAAACTTTATACCTTAATTGTATATTGGAGATTTTATCCAGGTCGTTGTCTGTACTATTTCTATCTTCTTCCGATACATCACCTTCTGATTCTCTAGTTTTAACTTCGTTGAAAACAATGCAGATTTCATCTTCTAAATCTTGCTTTACACGAATGAAGGTCTCGTTTAATATTTTCGAACATATATCTTTAAATGAATGATTCACCAGACGTAATTCTACTATGTTCGCATAAGTGAGATATGATAATATTAATTTCCACGGTTTTTCGGGTAAATTTCCAAAATCGAAAGACATTTTTTTGAGATACCTAATAAATAACCACCAATAACGGACGATTTTGACAGCTATTTTGACAGATGCCAAAATGATTTTAACGGTACAGAAACCCTGACATAAACACCTAAAGAAACAGATATTCTGAAGGAATACTGAAACATATTGACAGTTTCCTCCTTGAACTAATTAACAATAACCTAAACAATTTTAGAACTTTTTGCAAAACATTTTGAATGTCATTAGAGTGATTTCTCTTTGACTCGTTAATGTAAAAATCATTTATAGGTAGCTCTAATAAAGGAAGAAATTCAGGGGAAGAGCTACTCTAAACAATTCAGTGATTAGAAAGATTGTTTTCACCATCCCACATTCTTTCAATAAAATATGAACCCAAAAATATCGTTTTCTAGAATGCCTGTGCAGGTCTTTGATTTTGTGACAGTTGAGAATGGCACTCCGCTAACTAAATCTAAAGTACTTTACTGACTTTTACTTTAAGACAAGTACAATTTCGATATGGACACAGTCTGTGATATGGTAGGTGTATAGATTTTAGAGGATTTTGGTTTCAGTTTGCACAGAAAAGATGCAACAGTTTACAAATTTGATCCCTTTTTTGCTGTTGAATTTGCAAACGCAAGAGCTGCAAGCAATACAAAAACGTCAGCATCAGTTACAATGAGACTCGTCAAAATGTTCATTATGTAATATCTTTCAGGGTACACCAGCAGGAAAAAAATCGGATGCTATAGCAACATTAAAAAATGCCCTTACTTTGTACATTAACATATTATGTTGATGTAAGGACTTCAGACTTTTATTCATTTAGTGAGTAGCTTCCAAGGGGCACGTGGGGAGTTGAAATTGTATATCTTTCGCAATATGTGGCTCAGTCTCAGCGGAAGTATTACACCATATGAAGGATGCGTCACGTCAGCACGCGTGAGGAAGGCCTAACCGGATCCAATTCTTCAAGAAGTTCTATCAAAAGGTTCTCCGACCGAGAAGCTCCATCTAACAATCTTCTGGCTAGATGTTCACCCTGAATCACTATGGTGATGTGGGTAGGATTTCGATTACGCTAGAATCGAACGACTTCACATTGCGCGGCATTGATCTTGTACCTAAATTTTGTGAACCACTCAACGACCTCACCGCAAAATTTTGTAGACGTTGGCAAACCAGAGGATCGTTACGCGAAGTCTTGGCAGCTTAGTATGTGTTGAACGTGGCATGTCAGATATGAAAAAGGATGAAAAGTTCAGGGTCCAAAAGGAAGCTTTTGTGGGACACCCGTACATGTAGACCTTTTGATTCTGAACGTCTTACCAAACAGGTAGGATTGAATAAAGGCTATTAGCTCTGGGTTGATGCCAACACGTCGCATCTAGAACAATAATCCGTCATGCAATAGCGAGTTGAAAACGAAGGCAAAATCCAGATCCAGAGAGTTGTGCATCTTCTCCGTGAATCGGAAGAGTTGAGAAAATCGAATTGGTTGTCCGGAAGGTAATTGCCTTCACTGAAGGTATCACGCAGCCTTTAAAGAATTGTGGTTTCGGCTATAGATAGATTAGACAAAACATTCATCGGTATGTATTTAAATGGAAGTAGAGGATTTTTACGAAGCTTCTGGAGCATCATGACATCCGCCTGTTTTCAGATTCACTTTGGCGTTGAACAACATACACGAAAGTGGTTGCTGGACCCCAAAGGGGCACCAGCTGCCGACCGACCGTTAGGTATGCGGCAATCAGGGGAAGTGCACACACTCCTCATGACAAAGAGGCACGAAACCAGTTGCCCGCACGAGACCGACACCTCGCGGAGAGGCCCGGCGAACCGGTGGGCTCCTCTCCCCCGTGCTAACCATGTTAGACAAGTTTTCTTGTCAACGTTGGACGGGTCACCGTTGGAGACGCTTTAGCGAACTCCTACCTCACATCTAACCCCACGGGGCCTAGGCCTCCTTGCGGATGGCTACTATCGGCCAAGCGTGGGAAACGGAATCTGGCCGTGAGGTACAACCAGCCCGCCCGTGAATTAAGCCTGAACTACGGGGACGGCCGGGCAAAAGCCCTACCCCAAAATGCCAACCGCGCCAACCCTTTCGCCCCTCCGGCGATCAAGTATCCGCGGCAGCTACAGTGAAACCGTAGGGTCCCAGAATCACCGAGTTGTTTTAGGATGAAACCGAAGGTTTCCCCAACCAGACAACCAGCGGGCGGACTACTCCTCGGCGAACCGACTTTTATCCTCCCCTACTATCTTCGCCAAATTCTCTCGCCACGCCCGTTTCCCTGAGTGTGGCCACCAAGGATGGGGTAGTGCAGCTGCAGAGTTCTCTAGGTAAGCGCCGTAGGGTGCCTCACTTACCCACCGTATATTCCGACGGTTAGCGGCCGGACACCGGAGCGTATGCCCATGCCTACACCCAAGCATCCTCCCCTATATACGAAGTCTACTCCCGCCACGCCCGTTACCCTGGAACTATGAGACCAGGGATGGGGTAGTGCAGCCGCAGAGTTTTAAGGGTCGACGCTATAGGGTGAACGCCGACCCGCAACATACAGTGCGAGTCTGCTTTAATCTGGAATAAATCTGGAATTGAAACTCATTTTGAACATTTCTGATTACTTCAACGGAAATTAGCCTACACTCATGTCCTATTCGTTCTTTCAAAACCTGAATATTTTCCGGTTTGGTTTTAAAAATTTTGCCTTTCAAGTAGCTCCATAAGAAATAGTCCATTGGTGTTAAATCCGGAGACCTGGGTAGCTATTCAAAAGCAGCAATCCATCTGCCTGGAAACACATCATCTAGATACTCACGGACAGATCTTGCAAAATGAGGACGCTGGTCTTATTGAAACCAGATATTTCTATTCTGGACATCAGCTTCAAGCGGATTAGGAAATAGAGTAACCAAATTCGGAACTAGTTCTTCCTGCAAGAATTCTAAATATCTCGCTCCATTGAGATTTTCTTGGAAGAAAATTGATCGATCACCAACAATATGCCTGCCCAAACATTTACTTCTTCTGGTTGTTGAGTGTGGCCTTCCCTCATCCAATAACGACAGTTTTGATGATTTACCTCGCCGTTTAGTATAAACGTTGATTCGTCAGAAAATAGAACGTTTTCTATATTTACAACATTTCTGTCTAGTATATCCATCATTTGTTCGCAAAACTGAAGTCTTCGATCCGGATCATCTTCGGTGAGTTGTTGTGAGTGGAGGATTGTCAATTTATTGGGATAAAATTTGTACGCTTTAAGAGTTCTTGACACCGAAGACTGGCTAAATTTGAGTTATTTACCTATCAGCCTACTGGAGATATTAGGATTTTTTTGAACAGAAAGAATACATTAAGTTTTACTTCTTCATTGAGCGCACTCTGACGATGATCATTTGTTTTCCTTAAATGCCCGTTTTTTCAGAAACTATCTTTCCATTTTGTTTACGATACTTTGAGAGATGGATGATAAATCAGGATACTTCTCTCTTTTCAGTTAAATACAGCATTTTGGTCGATTTTTCAACAAACGGTGTTTCTTACAAAACGACGAACTAACAGGTGGCCTCGCTCAATACGAGTCGAACCTGTACCTTGTTTTTTTTTGACATTGTGATAAGTCGTTAATTTGATTTGACAAAAAAAATTATAAACAAAAACCTTTTGACGGGCCATTTTTAAACTTCATAAAAATAAAGTTTAATCAGATTTCATTTTTCAGTAGTTATTGTTAAACATCTTTTTAACAACAAGGAATAATCACTTGAAATTTGGTACGCATGTGCAATTTGATGTACCCTTTAAGAATAGTTACTAAAAAAATAGGGCTGCCATTTAAAAAATTGTCGTCATGACGTCATATCTCAAATTTGGAACACGCTGTATAAAATATTGTCAAATGAAAAAGTGGGCAATTTAAAATACTAACAAAAATACAAACATTAATTGCAAAGATGCGTTAAAAAAATTTTTACTTCAATTGTTAATAGTATAATGATCAAATTACAACAACCCAGGAATTTTGTTGTAACATCTTGAAATAATAAACAATGTTTTAGGTATAACAAAATTGGAAAAACCAGAGGTGATGCAAGAATGTAAATAAATAAAAATTGCTTTTATATTTGCTTTTATTTGCAATCTATAACAGACACAAATGTATGTAAGAATATTTTACACATAACAAATTGTGGTAACAGTCGTTTGCACCTCTCTAAACTTGATAAACTTAAACCTACATAACTAATATAAACCAATAATTATTATTATAAAAAGGATATTACATAATCAATTAATATAAAGGCAATTAAATTATGGATATATTAAATTAACACGATTACTTAATTATACTAAGAATTCCAGTAAGAAAAATAGATATCATGAATCGATATTGAAACAATCACTTGCATATAAAATGATATATAAAAAATGCTTCTCTACATTCCAAAAATATATTTGATCTACAATATTTAGGTTTTTTCTTTCCCTATTTATATATGTATTTAAAAGGAGAAAGAGATTGATTAATTAATTGCAATAAATTACCCTTTTAAAAACTCACTATTGCAATATCTTAGAGCAAAATTAATAACTTCCTAAATAATAAATTGTCCTTTTCTTTATTAGCATAATAAAGACACAGTTCTCACCAACCAGAATTTGGTGGCTGTTGCTGATATCCTGGATAACCTTGAGGCTGTTGCGGATAATTCTGAGGCTGCTGCTGCTGCTGGTAACCTTGCTGTTGAGGATATCCCGGAACTTGCGGAAAACCGCCAGGATAATTGTAAGAGTCTAAAATATTTAAAACTATGACTTTTCCTTCTTTTAAAAGGCTGATTAAACTTACTAGGATAAGGCATCGTCCCATATGGATTATAACCTTGAGGCATCGGCGGCGGTGCAGTGTACGACGGATAAGGAGTATTAGCTGACGCCCCGAAAGGTATAGGCATCCCTTGCACGTATACCGGATACGGCAACGTTGTAGGAACGGAAGAAGCTTGAGGTTGACTCGGAGTTGAAGGAGCAGCAGCAGGAGTTACGGCTGAAATTAAAAAAAAAATTATCACCAATAAATAAGAAATTAAAGAGCCTGAATACCTGAATGATATCCGGGTTGCGCAGGAGGAACTGCTGGAGCTTGCCGACTACTAGCTTGCGTTAAATCCTTCAATAACTCTTCCTTTTCAGTCTTCCTTGCGAAGCAATAATCGGAGATCTTGTTCTGAGCGCTCACCAATATCTGCGTAAGATCGTTGTAGAATTTAGTACCTTCTTTGAGGTTATTGTTGATATCCATGAAAGCATCATAGGCCTTTGCTAGTTGACACATCATTTGCTCCCTACCGCCCATAGTTGCACCACGTTCTTGTACGAATTCGTTGTTAGCCACCTAATATAGATTAAAATACGAAAGTGGTGTATTTTATTTTAAAAAAATCGATTAAATAATCGCACCTGAATTCTTTCCATTAAACCTTCCTGTTTCTCGATACTTTCTCTAACTTGCTTTTGAAGCGGACCGAAAGTTTGACCTAAAGATTCGACGGACATCGCTGGTTCGTTTATGGTACCGTCATTGCTCAATGCCGTCAAAAATTTATCCTTCATGTCTAAAGTAGCGCTAGTGAGTTCCAGTTCAATAGCATCACGTTCTGCTTTAATCGTATCCACCTGGAGATAAAGAAGAATTTTATTATATAAAGAAGATGTTTCAAGTTGGTTAATCGACTACAGGAAAAACAGGCTTTTATTGATGAGAACAAAAAACTTTAAGTGATTTACCAGGAGGAAACCAGGGCAAATTGGAAATAAGTCTAAATTTTTTCTTTACGTATGATATCTCTACTTATGTGGCAATATTTTTTCATCAACACTGATATTTTATTGTCGCATTTATCCAACTTCAATTTTCTAAATCGTTTCCACGAAAATGGCGCGGAAACCTTCATGTTCTTTATAAAGGACGGTGACGTTTAAAGTAAACTTTTCTGTTCCTTTCTGACTGATAATGACAAGTTAGTAGTGTGCAAATGGAATGACAACAGTGTTGTGATTTTAGAAATGCATGCTTTACATATGTCTATTGGTGTAGGCGGAGTCTACGCGCAGGCATGTGACGTCACACCAATCCGAAATCATTTCTTTCGCGGTCAGAAATATTCATATGTCGAAGCCTGATTTTGTAAACCCTGGTGAATTATATTTCAAAATTATTTCAATAATGTGTTGTGTAAAGGTATTTTAACCATTTCAGGGCGTATAACAGATATCTTAGTTTTTTGAGACCTCTCTATTGTGTAGGGTTGAGAATCTAACTTTTCTAAAATAAAAGTATACACATACCTCACCCATTAATTGACGTAGCGTATTCACAGCTGTTGAATTGCTTACTGTACTCCCATTCCCTGAAGGAACTGAACCTTGTAGATCAGAATTAGATCCGCTCAATAGAAGTATCCCTTCCCGATTCGCCGCCAATTTCTCCTTAATAATTCTATCAGCCTGGAAACATTAAAACATTTAAAATATTATGATATAATGAAAGAAAACGAACACACTTTTTCGGCGTTAATAATAATCTCCCTGTATTTAGTAGAGTTAGCTCTAAACATCTCTGTTAATTTCTCCGAAGGCGTTCTCGTCCATTTTTCCTTAAATTGTTGTCTTAAAGAATCATCAGCTTGTTTTTCTTCGTTCAACATCCTATCAGTCTAGAAAAGATATAATACTTAAATTAAGATATTAACAATTACAAGAAGTAACGAACCTCATCCAAAATATCGCGATTTCGTTTTAAAAGTTCCGGCAAATCATTGATTAGCTTCTCTAATACATCCATTCCGCCTAATTCCTTGACTTTCTCACCTTTCTCCAGTAACGACGGAGGTAAAGTATCACCATCGGTCACTTCAATAGCTGCTGGTAAATTCAAAGATGCCAGGACACTATTTAAAACTTGTGTTGACTCCCTCAACCTGCCTATCTCGGCTTGAGTAATTTCAGTTTTACGAACATCGTAGGCTGCCATAGCTTGATGAACAGCTACCGGGACTAATTCACTAAACAAATCTATACAAATTTAAAAGTAGATATAATAATAATAAAATTTCAGCTTTCTTTTTTGTATCGATATATACACACCCCTGTAATTTTTACTCATCGGATGCGATAAAGGTAGTAATTTAGCAGGCTGTGCTTTTCCAATCGGATCTAAAGTTTTAAAATCTGGAATGCGTTCGTGGTAAATGAAATCGTTGTCCTTCTTGGCTTCCGCCAAATTCCTTTGTGCTTTAATATAAATATCATTATATAAAGTTTTGCCTGAACGAGAATGAGACGCTTTGAACAATTCAGTGGAATGCTGGAATCATATTTAAAACATCAATTAAGAAATTAAAAATAATTTCGAATTAATACCTCTAACCATGCGATTTCCTTTCCGACAGCTTTATCATTCTTACATACTACACTCTGGAAGTATAAAGCTATAGCTCGCATCGCGGCTTGTTTACCAGCAATCTAAAAACAAAATGAACGGAGAACTCAAAACGTTCAAAACGGCAAAAACCTCTCATTAATTACCAACGGTACCCAATCCTTATCCCACATAGATTTCAAACTATCTCTTTGGAATATTTTAAGCGATTCAGCGTACAATTCTTCGCATTGTTGAGCTAATTTAGCGGTGATCGATTCTTTCATGTTATCTAAATCCGCAATTATTAAAATATTATTATTACTACACAATATACATATATATAAATATACAAACCATGAATGGCTTTTTGAACAAACATTTCTTGAGCTTGCGCTAACATGAGACTCGATAAAGCTGCTAACGTATCAGGATTTAAATCGTCAGTCGGATCTTGTTGAATTTGAAGCATTACCGTTGATTTTAAGTGATTGTAAATACCAGCGGCTTGCTTTATAATCATTAAAAACATATATAATTTACCATTTACATTAATATATTTATTTGACATACCTGGAATAATTTCGCAGCAAGTTTAAGTGCTTCGTCATTTTCCATACACTGACTCGCTGCAACTGCACTTTGTAAAGCAGCGATATTAAATAAGACGCAAATTTTCTCATAGCTAAGTGATGCAATCGCTAAAAATTAAAATGCAAGAAATAATGACATTTTTGATGTAAACTAGTTTATTTCTTACTTAAACTTGATTTACTACCAAACAGTGAACCCTTATCGAAAGCATCCCTCCATTTAAATGGTATTTGCACTTCCTGCGCAGGTATTTTTTGTTCTAAGCTAACTAATTGATCGTAATAACTAAAAAATTTACAATTGATATAAATCAATTGTTCGATATCTATTAAAGTAAACATACCTGTAAATAACTTCCAACGAACTCTCATATTTTTCAAAAGCTTTCCATATACCGTTCGTTCTTAATTTCGCTAATTCGTTTATGGCATCGGAATAATCTTCAGGTTTGTCGGCTGTACTGTACCTCGATTGAATAATATGCTTTAGCGGCTTAACTAAATCGACTTCCGACGGTTTTTTTAACGGTATAGATATTAGTTCTGCCATTATTTTCAGAATAATTTCTTAACTGTCACTGTCAAATCAGTGCGCCACTTGGGAGGTGCAGTGGACGGATGATTCAACAATTTCTGCGGTTATGATTGGCTAAAAACGTCACGTGCTAATTTATCATCCTCAGTTTTAGATATTCTACTTTCATTATTTTCGTTCGTTAAATCTACAGGCTAATCAAGGTTGTTTATTTAAGCGATGAAATAAATATGCGATTATTCATGTGTGTTTACGGCTAATTTATTCTTGAATGACTACGTTTGAATGTAGATATCTGTAATCTACGAAAAACAAACAGTAAAGTGGTATAATTGTTCAGTAAATATTGTAAGATTTCATTATAATTCACCATTTTATGCACGCTACCTACATAAACTGTCTGGGCCTTTTAAAGATTTAATAAATTAATATTTCTTTGTTTTAATTTAGGTCATTCTGGTTTTGTATTAATTGATTATTAGGTGTTATTGGCTCATTCATAATTCAAAGTAATTACCAACCTAACAATTATATCTCTTTTAAACTTGATTTTATGCAAATATCACATTTGCTGCCTTTTTAATTTAACAATTATAGAAATATGCGACTATAAACTCTTGCGAAATTTATTATTGATAAAAATTTATGGAATTTATTACATACCTAACTATAATACGCATATTAATGACTACTTTATTCATTTTCTTCAAAATTTATTATTACAAATTATTATGCTACCAAATCTGTTGAGTTTCATCTTAAATTAAACGTTCGGTGTGTTTTGTTTCACATATTTGTATAGATAATGTCAAAATAAATCCAAAGATATTTTTTTTTGTATTTATTACGTCAAGATATGTCCTAGTTCCCTACCTAATCAATATTTTGTAACTGTAAATAAAAATATTAGTATCTAAAGCTGTAATTTTTTAAAATTTCCAATGAAAAAACTTTTAAAAAGTGCCATATATTCCTATTGTTATATCGAGAATATTTCACGTGACCCCCTATTATATGTTCTAGAATAAATTAGTTTTTTATTAATTTCTGTTTTATTTAACCTGGAAGTAAGATCACAAGACAGATCGCATTGATCGTATGGACGTTTAACGGGGGACGTCAAATTGACGTTTGAAAAGAAATTACCTTAAATTGACGTCAATATGACAGACAGCGTGCAAAATATGAAAAATACAAAGAAAAAATGTCGAATTGTAATACAAACATTTGAGAGCAGGTCTTTCAACAGCCCTGTAGTTTATGTAACTTAATATTATTATTAAATAGTATGCGTTATAATATAACCGAGCAGTAGACGTCATAAAAAAATTACGAAATTGTCACAGTTGATTGACGTTATTGTGGAATGTACGTTTAACGTCATTCTTTAAGAGTATTGTACGTCAATTAGAAGTCAATGTCGTTTTTAAATAACATATCATATCGCATTTATATAGAACGTTGTTTTTAATTGTTTTGTATAACTTGCTTGACTATATTTGTATTTTATGACGCATTTTAACGTGATTCCTTTCTTATCACCTACAAAATACCTAAAATTGACGTCACGTTGATTGCTGAGATGACATTTAAAATTCGAAACTTATTTCAAAAAGAGAAAGACAAAATTCTGAACAGACCTCCAGCCCAAATTACAATATATAATTGGCAAAATAAATTTTATGTGACATTCTGTGATAAGTAAGGTAAAAGAGAACTAATCTACGCCGAAAAATTCAAAAACTAATGTAATAATTATAGTAAAACTGTAAATACACCTGTGGTATAAACAATGTCAGAATGTTTGACAATGAACAGAAATAACAGAACGTTACATAATGTAATTTTGTCCTGCTTTCAGCCAATAAGAAACAAGTGTCATTTGGGTCCGTTCAGAATTTTGTCTCTCTCGTTTTGAAATAAGGTAGGTATAGAAAAAAGTCTGTTAATATTGAAACTTAGTTTAATTTTGTCAGTAACTAGAGCATTATATTACATTTAGCAACAGATTTAGACTGAAACATGTTTAAGACCAAAAACAATTAAATCACCTTCTGCTTTAATTAAAACTCATAAAGTAGAATAAACGACAAAAAGATAAACAATATATTTTACTGTAATATATACAAGCACAAGTAAACATTACAAATTTGTATAATAAACAATATAAGTGTACTTCTTTCAATAGAAGACTCGCTTTTCATAGACAACTTTTCCATACGTCCATATTTCTTCTCAACTGAAAAATTTCAAAAAGCAATTACGAACTTCCCGAAAAAAATATCAATTAACATATACTTTCACAAAGACCTGAGTAATCCATTGAGCAGGCAGTACCATCCGGACAAGAAGTGCAAGGTTTACCAATCTTGTATACAGGTTGGTTCGGTATATTACCGGATGGACCATAATTACATATTAAATGTTCTTTATATGAAATATTAGCTCCCTTAGATTGCTGAAATATTGCTCTAGCGCAACCTATTTATGAATAAGAGAATTATAAATAAATTTATATATTTAAATACTTAAAAATTTGACCTAATTGATTCGTATCAGCCCAGACTAACTGGGAGTAACGTCCAGCTGGATGAATACCATCTTTCGGCCTAAAAATCATCCAAATTTAATTGTTGTAACAAAAATTTTTATCAAATTATTTAATTACATAATAAAACTGGTAATTTCAGCTTTATCAAAGTAAATTACATCATCATACCAATCATAAACCAATGATAATTCATTATTAGTAGCCAAATTACCACGTGCTAAATTCTGACCAACTGGATACAACACTAATTATAAAGAAAAAATGAGAAATATCACAGCAAGAATTTTGTGGAAATATATTTTACCTGTATCTCTACATTTATCATGACCAAATATACATTGGGCACCCCATCGTTCCGCAATAGTAGCTAACTCTTCGTTCCACATCAAAATCCTCATATTCGAAGCTGCAGGTTGAGGTCCTGGTTGACCTCTACTTTCCAAACCACACGCTACGTTACTTCTAAGCGTATTATGAGCGTCTAAGATGGCAGCTTGTTCCTCTGGTGTGAATTTAACGTTAACGTATCCTCTACACGATGGTCCAATAACGTCTTCCTACGAATTGATCGAGTTTAAAATTAGAATTTAACGTTTCCCAAATTGTTTTGGTTAACTGGATATTTGCAGAGAGTATGAGCGCCGCAAGTTTTTCCTACTGTATAGCTAGTAATATTGACGCAACATAATTTACAATAAGGTGAATTATTGTTCTTAACTTGCATGCTAGTTAACCACTTTTTCGTATCATTTCTGGTAAGTAATTTTCGCACTTCTTCCATGGTTTTTTCACATGTACACAGGCGATTTAAAAGTAATAAGCAAACGAATATTTTGATGTTTATGGAATACATTTTAATGGATTTTTTTAATTGCGTTTGAAAGATTTATACATCAAAAAGACAATTTTGTGTTTGATTATGTCAGACAGAAGTTTCAAAGTTGACACTTTTTGAAAATTAAAGACGAAACTTATTTTTAATAAAAAAAATTAATCATAATGAAGTTATAACTGTTTACTACAGTATTGGAACTTAGACAAAGAACTTATTGCTCCTAATCGTCATAAAAAAATAATTTCTTTATAGTCAATATTTCGTAATAGTCAAAAACTGAACACTACAAAATCAGAACGAATGAGGCAGAGATTTTTGTAATTATAGCCGAAAAATTATCGAAGAAATTCTTACAAATTCTTGTTTATATTTCAATGACGTTGTTTTGGGTAATTATCTGGTGAAAGATAGTGAGAGCCTAATCAAAATGTTATTTAATCGTAATTTATATAGCAATTCTAAATTAAAAAATGCTTGTAACAGGCTCTCATGGTATGTTTTTGGAGATCACCCTGTAAAGGAGTGCAATGCAATTCATTCATCACTCCATGTTAATCGATATATAATAGCTGCAACCATGATACTAATTCCAATCTCATTCTCAAGTGGGCAAGGTTGGAAGTAGCACCCTCTAGCATTACACGACACAGGTCGGTAAGAGCAAATACATATCTCGCTTGGACAATTCGTGGATTCTGGGGGGGTGGTATGTATTATATCACCATAGTGACCAGTCAAGCTTTTTCTTGCAGAAAACAGCTTTTGTGTCTTTTCCAATCTCCCTCCTCTTCCCTCTTCCTTGTGAAAGCAACCCTTCTTTGAACTTTGCATTGGAGCACGGTAATGCCTGTCGCATAAACATCAAAAACAGCATTTTCACCAAGCTGGCTTTTAAAATTGAAGAAAAACGTGTAACACTTGTAGAGATGAAATTTTGAACTCTTTGAAGCATGCAGTTGCTTTTTTCTCCACTGAGAATAAATGATTCCATTCGCATTAAATCTGTTGCAGTCGAGCCCACAAAAATGTTGCTCCATATTCTTGCAGCAAGAAACCAGTTCAACCTCTAATTCACATGGAAAAACTGTAACAGATTGGTTTCTCCACCAACTCTTCTGCACTATATTACCCTTCATTTTCTTTATAGAACCTTTCATCAGCGTTGCCATTGCAACTTCGAATTTCTTGCTGAATCCTTTGGGCCTCAACTTATTCTTATTGCATACTTACTGCAGTAAAACAGCCAGCTTCATAACTACCTGTGTGTTAGCTGGGCAGTTATATATGAAACCACGTGTGGCATGAATTCTCGTGCTGAATACGAGAATGAAACTGACACTCTACTTGATGACCTCAGCAATTTGGAAAGAGAAGTGATTCTCCCATCAGTGAAAACTAGCCACAGTACGAATTTTTCATCCAACATCTTGGATATTTTGACAGATATTATCAATGTTATTCTTCCTTTTGGGATCCGTTCCTCAAATGTGGAAATCTTGCTGTATCGGCTAGTATCTTTTTAAAATAGCGATGGCGAGTTTTTCGAGATGAGGAAGTTGGGTTTCGAAAAGATATCTAGAATTATTTCATCTTATCTGTAAATCTTTCTTATGTAAATATCTTTTTTTTTGGGCTTTTAACTGTTACAACTTCGAAACCATAAAGAACTGATCACAATGAAAATCGTTAAAAACTGTTCAAAATAGTCACATTTATTTCCAAAATTTTGTGTTTCCATAATACAATTCTAATAAAATCAGACTGTATTTGAGCATTTAATTTAATCTAAAGTAATGACATATTGAGGAATTGAAAAATAACACAAGATCTTTGACAATAAGTATAATCTACTTTCAATGCAGTAACCGTACAGTACATATTTAAGATAATTAATGAATGAAACAAATTAAAATAAATGTGTAGATCATACTTTCTGCCATATATCTCACACGAGAAGTAAAGATTTATAAATACATCTATTGATTATATATATTTGTCTTAATGTATTTCATAAACTTTGAAATTTACAACTTTAGAAAATTAAAGTTTATTAGATGTTAAGTTATAGATCATATTATATTAAATATATACAACAATATAAATTCTGCTGCAATAAATTTCGTTCAATACAAGCTTCATTTTTATGAAATAACTCAGGAGTTTTAAGGGACACTTTGTGCAAAATTTTGCGAATGACAAAAGTGAGTGAAAAAAAAATCAGATAAATCGTTAAAAGTTAATCAAATAGAAATCCCTTTCACTTACATGCTTGGTTAATTTTTGTTCTTTTATATTAAATACGAGGATGTATTGATGTCTGGTTAGCCTAAACCGGTTCCGTAGATAAAGAAAATATTGCGATGTCAATCGAAATTGTGGAAATCGAATAATTGGAGTATCAAGCCATCATTAAATACCTGTGTTTGAAGAGATTAAGGGGTAAGAAGGTCAGTTTCTGTATTCATCCCCGAAAATGTTGATGCAGTTCAGGACATGATTTTGTCAAACCGTCGAATTGGGGTACAATGTGTGAAAATGTCGAATGTTGTGTAGAAGCGTGCAAGCATTACGTTCGATCTGTACTCGGTTTGAAATTGACTTCTTAAGCTGTATTGTTACTATAGATGAAATTTGGGTACATTTCTACGACCCAGAAACAAAACAACAATCGATGAAATGGAGACAATCCGGTTTTCCAAAGTCTAAGAAGTTTCGTGTTCAAAAATCTGTTGGAAAAGTTCTGGCTTCAGTTTTTTGGGATTACCATGGAATAATTATGATTGATTTTCTGGGTAAGGGTGGAACAATAACTAGGAATTATTATTCGACGTTACTGGCCACTCTACGAGAAAAAATTATGGACAGAATTAAGATGCAGAAAGTTGGCCATAAATTTTCTTCAATGAAGAGGTGATAGAAGCTGTGGAGGCCTAGTTTGCAGAGCAAGAAAAAATTTATTTTTGAAAGGTTTAGAAGCGTTGCAGATTCATTGTAACAAAGGCTAAAAACTTTTCAATACTTCCTCGTACTTTAGTCCAACAACAGCTAAAATTGTCATCCAAAAAAGTTTTTTACCAGTTTCTTATCAATAGTTAAAAATAAAATACAAGTAAATATAAATATTGGAAACAACTTTATTAAAAATCATAATAATAATTAAAAAAAAAAAACACCGCTTCTCCTTAATATTAAATTCTGTTTTTATAAAAAAATTTTATTACAAATTATAACATTTTTATTGAGAATCACTTCACACTTTTAATGACAAGAATTATACAACCTTTATTGAGTTTTTTTTAACACATTGGCTGCCATAAGAGTATAAGGAAAGTTTGATTTATCGATATTTTGAAGATAAAATTTAAAGTCAAATAATAATAATAGAAGAAATTTTTTACTTTTTGACTTGATTCAACTTCTACAACGAAAGCCAGGCAGATGGTTTTTGTTGCACGACAATGCACCATTGCATAAGGCCATCATGGTACATGAATTCTTGACTAAAAACGACAACATTGTAATCGAACGTTATTGAACGTTCCCTGCGCTGTATCGACTCCGAAGGAGACTATTCAAATCAAAATGCTGTCTTATCTGGTGATCACAGTATTAGAATTTCACGTCATTAAAACACACAAAATCAAACTTTTTAAATTCTTACACCGTTTAAATTGCTGTATCGCATTAAAATCATTTACATACATACATTTCATAATAAAAGAAATATGATCACCTTTCAGGGCAGTCAACATGTTAAATTTAAGTGAAAAAAAAATCAATTTTATTTTCGTTTTTATAACGGTTTTAATTCTCACCCACGTAGAATTCACAAAAATAATTTATAAGAAATAAATTAAAGTAATAAAATAGTCTTTTTTTCCTTGAAAACAACAAAAGATGATAGAAAATAAATCAATTAACAAAGATAAAATAATCACGTTTTTTATTTACAAATTAGCCAAATAGAATTTGTCCAAGAATATCTGTGAATGCCGAAGAATAAAATAAGAACTTTTTTTTACAGGGTAATAATTTTAAAACGTACAACAAATATAGAATTGTTCAAGGATTAATTGTTGAAAATAAATGATCACGCAGGAGATCGAGATGCTAAATTTTGAAGAAACCGTGTCCAGATTCCTAAAAGCAATTTTTAAAATTACCACCCTGCGTGTTATAAATCAATCGCTTCGTTAAATAGTTAATATAATAAAATTTCTGAACAATTATAATTCATTCCGTTCACATGTTTTCCATTTTTCCATTTAATATCAAGTTAAATATCAATTTTTTTTTTCTTAGCTACATGACAAGAGAATTAGTTGCAATTGTAAAGAAACTTTATGAATAAAATAAGTTCTTTTCGAGTAATTATCGATTATTAATAAAACAAAGATATTGAAAAATAATAATATATAATAAAAATTTGCAAAGAGTCTTGTCGGCACACCCTGTAACTAAAATAAAATAGGAATTAAAAAAAACTAATGTACATAGATATTATATACAATGCCTAAGCATACTTTCTCGCTTTAAAGTTTCAACTTGTCACCCTCTTTTTTAAATCACAAAAAAAGAGCAAACACAACATACAAATTATTTTAAATTAAGTTTTTTGTATCTCATAAAAGATGTACAAATCGATTATATTCTTGACCGTATTATCTAAGAATAAAAATAGTATATAATATGTTATATAGTAAATCGTAAAAAATGCATAAACCTATACAATATACAATGATAACTAGTACAACATTACATAATTTGTACCACCGATGGGATTTTTATTTTTCACAGCAATCTAGCCGTTGTTCACAGAAACCGTTCATTGGCACTAAGATTCTAAAAGAAAACAGAAAGAAACAAAACGAAAAAGGAAATATGAATAAAAGGAAATAGGGGGAGAAACCTACACACTACTCAAACAACTAGCACATATTGCTATCCGTATCCGGTGGACCATCATCTGTGGACAATCGATGAGATGTAAATGGATTTACTTGTACTGTACTCGAAGGTTGTGAACCTAACTCACTTAAATGTTGTAATTGTTCCGTTAAGGCCATCGTACCTTCCTCGACGACCGTTACGATTGCCCAAACAGGATCTCCGAAATAGGTTCCGGCCGGTGTACACAATCGCCATTTACTTTGATAGACTCCCGCCGACGAAGGACTCACCATATCGACTGTGACGAAAGTACTTTCACCGGGATGCAGACACGGTACCATTTTCCTAGTATCACCCATTTTATCGCCATCCGCACATTGAAGGTAACAACCAATAGGCCAGATTTCCGTGCCGTTATTATAGATATTCCAGGTCTTTTGAAATCTACGGATTTTAAAGTTTAAAATTTAATCAATACGGAAATAAATTTAACTTACGGGATATTCGGTTCTATACTTTCTGATTCGCAAGCTTTTGGATCGGAAGCTAACGCCATCGATGGTAATTTTTGTGAATTTTCTACATCGAAATACGAACATATTGCACCTTGTAAATTCCTATAACGTTATTTTACGATTAACCTATTTAAGATGTATATAAATAAAGAATTACTCACCAATTATTCATGTCTAGAAAAAAAGCTGCTGTTGAATAATTTAAATGACTACCTAACACTTTTTGTAACTGCTGTATTAATTCGTCCCTATCTGTTGTACCCATACAGCTAAATTGTTGTAATAGACTTTGTTCAATGTCGATACCACCCCCAGAACCATCCGTTGGTCCATTATCGACATCCATTTTTGTGTTTTTATATTTAACACTCAACTAGAAACTATAAAGATAAAATTTGATTAGAAATTGGATTTTAACCGAACAGAATCTTTAGATATCTAAATCCTCTTAAGAGGATCTTAATTAGATATTAAAAAATGGGAATAATATAAATTCTAATACTTTACCATTCAACTAATAACATATATTCGAATTTTAAAGATAATTTATGGCTAAAATAATAATTCCTATATGACTAACCTCAAAATCTCTCTTCTTCTCAATAGAAAGAAGAAAAATATAAAATCCTTCTATAACGGACGCAAGTTTCTTTGTGGAAAATGAAATAAAAATAAAAAAATAATTACAACTGTAAAATAATTTGCGATATCCTCTTATTGGGATTATAAGAATACGAAAACCATTATTTTGACAACTGACATGACAAATTTTATAGTCATGTTTACGTAAAGGAAATTCCAATAGGCTATGATTAAGAAATATGTTAAAATTAAAAATTTCTGATATTTAATTGAATTAATATCGATTAAAAATAGTCTGATTAAAATTTTCACCAGAAAATATTAAAATTTATTCCAAAAAATAGAGATAATGGCCGCGGATTCTACAAAATAATTTTTAGTTTGTAAATCGTTCTCACCCTGTCAACAAAATTAAATGATAGGTACGTTTATTTTTTTGAAAAGGAACCTTAATACATGTTTAAATTTTAAAATTAAATTCCCATTTTTATATGTATCCCTTTAATAAACATTATATTTCGCAAAATTGCAGTTTTATTTACATACAATAATTTATAAGTCCTAAAATCTCTATCACGTGATAATTTCTAAAATGTATATATACAATAATAAAATGCGCAGGCGTAAATAAGAAAGGGTGAGTTCGCGCCACAAATAAAATATAGGGGGATTAGTTCAGTTTAGTTTCGCTATCATTTCTGTTCAAACTTTGTGGCGAAAACACCCATCAGAACGCTATTATCATTTAATCGAAAATATACCAAGTGTTAAAGGTGCCCCTCGTCGAAATCGAAAGCAGGATTACCTCGTTTTTACAGGGTGAGTTAATGGGAATTCGAAAAAAAACCGATTTTCTTTTGCGCGACGATAATCAAAAGTCGACTATTTTTCAAATTCGTGGTTCATTTTTTATCTGTCAATTTTACACTTCGAATCCAAGATTGTGAGTGGTTTCGGACACCAAGCAGGTCGTTTCTTGAATGAAATGAACGGTAGTAACAGTAATTGTAATAATAATTATATCGTACGCGATAGCAACACATTTCCGCGAACGACGACGACGATCCAGAGGGGTAACAATTTTATGCCGGTCAGGCACTGGTCGAACCTCCTCAATTCTAACAAGATCGGAACGATCACCAGAGCATCATTACCAGGAACGGCGAATCATTGCAACAATTTGCGAAAGAATTTCGAGAGAAACCGCAATAGTTTACCGCAAATCGCTATCAAAAGGAAAGATAATGAATCACCGTGTAGTACGAATACCGAGGTATTATATTATTTTACGATTTTATTTTTGTCGCATACGAAAAAAAAAAAATTAAGGGCTCAACCGGGATTTGAACCCGGGACCTCTCGCACCCAAAGCGAGAATCATACCCCTAGACCATTGAGCCGCCATATAAACTAAATTTTGACTTTTCGATTCGTATTCTCGAACTAGTTTTTTGGAAAAATTCTGATTATGATAAATTATAGGTAGTACTGTTAAATGGTAACTGGGACACGTCGAATAAAATACCGAATATTATCGCGGAAATGCATAATGTCAACGTAGAGGAGCTACAGACTTTGCAAAATAGTAATACCTGTTCGAATAGCAAACAGATCAAGCTGGAGCTGAACGATTGCGCTACACCGAGTCCCCTTGGTTCCGATAGCGGCATAGAAGCGGACTGCGCTGACGGCAATCTATCCTGGCTTCTGAATTACAAGATCCACGAACTGCCACCCGTGCCCGGTATATATTTCCTCTTCCACACTATCAGCACCACGAATTTTCGCACATTTTTCTGCGTACCCTCGCACACACATCCCATAACACCGCTCTAAAAAACTCCAATCAACTGCACTTGTTTAATAATATTGTTGACAGTTTCACCTGTTTTGTCAATAATCGCCTGGTAATTTGACGTTTAATTTTTTTGCATAGTGACGGCGAGCCTACTTTTCAATTTTCGCCCCTACACTTTGCGTATTTCTCCACGTTTCAGACTGTCAACCTGGCGATCCGCCGAATTACGGGAATTCCTGCGGAAATGGCGGTAACCAGATGCAAATCCTCAAACCCGATTGTAAATATAGCCAGATCTATGCCACCAACAATGATTCGTCGAAGCAGAATTATTATCAGCAACAAGTACAAAATGTAAGTACCTGAAACGTCAGATTTTCGTCGAGATAATTCATCTTTTACGATGAAGTAGCATCGAATGATGTTATAGGACGGGTGATGAAATGAGAATTTCTATTTTGTTCTAGATTAACATCAATAGACAAGAGAAGCAAACAACTATCAACACTTCGTGTAAAATTGACGATGTTACGAAGACGCAGAATCATGCTTATCGGTACACGGGACCTAAGAAGCCGCCCTTTACCTATACGGAACTCATAGAGCACGCCTTGAATGAAAAGGGAGAGCTTACCGTTTCTGGGATTTACCAGTGGATATCGTAAGTCTATTTTTTCTATTAATAATAATAATTTAATTTATAATAACAAAAAGGATTAACAATAGGATTAACACACACAGTCGCTGTCCCAGATCCAACAAAACTGGTCTCAAAAACAAATACAAAGCGTTAATTATTTTGATTTTTTATTCTTGTTTATTAAAAATATTCTGATTCTGAGTCAATACAGCGTAGGAAACGTTCAATAAATTTTAAAATAAATCTGCAAGAATGGCCTTTAATATGGCAGTTGAAGTCTCTTGAATGACCGGGATGGTATCGAAACGATTTTCTTTCATCGCCAATTTCAGTTTGGGAAATAGTCAGAAGTCGCACGAAGCCAAATCAGGTGAATACGGTGGATGATCGATAAGAATGATGCCTTTTTTTTGGTCAAAAATTCACGTACCATGATGGCTTTGTGCAATGGTGTATTGTCGTGCAACAAAAACCAACTACCTAGCTCTCGATATTCCGGTCGAACTCGTCGAATTCTAGCCCACAATCGTTGTAGAACTCCTAGATATTATCCTGCGTTCACCGTCTGACCTTCTGGGACGAATTCACTGTGAACTCCCTTTGAATCGAAGAAAATGGTCAGCATTGCCTCGAATTTGTTCTTCTAAAAGCGTAATTTTTTCTCTTTTGGTTCTTCTGGTGACTTCCATGCCACACTCTAATGTTTTGTTTTTCGCTCAACTGCTGACATGCTTACCGGATTTCTTTGGGATATTTTTAACATGTCGTTGTAATGCTGAACTCTCCAATCGTTTTGGTCAACTATAAGAGTGTGTGACACGAAGGGCGTTGTTTGCCCAAATCTTCGATCAAAATTCGATAGACTGTGCTTTTCGGTATCCCAGTTTCCTATTTGATGAGTCTGGCAGACACAAAACGGTCGCTTCGAAGAATATCTTTGACATTCTCGATGTTTTCTTCATTGCGAGTGGTTGTTGGCGTCGGTGCTCGGTAATCGTTTGCAAGTTCCTCACGATCGTCACAGAATCAGAATAAAATTTTGGTTAAAAGTCTTGATGACATGGGCATCAGAGGTATGCATACAATATCAATTATTTTGACATTCAAGGATTACTAAGATTTTAAACGAATTAAAAAGCATATTTTTCCGACTTTCACTTGAAAAATACTTATAACTCGGAAATCGTAAAAAATACAAGTTAATATGTTTGATAAGGAAAGATAGAGACTTATTAAGTGTATTCAAAAATGCAATAATCTATAGGGTGTTGCATTTAAAAAAAGTGACTTTCATCGATGTGAACTTGGTTGAAATGAACGTTAATTTTGGACGACTCTGCATAAATTATGATAAATCTTAGGACGTAAATTTGATGTATGCTATTTCGGCTAATAACATGCCAAATATGAGGTCTTTAGCTGCAATGCCTTCAGAAGTACAGAATTTTGAACATAACGTTGTAATTGGCCCTATATCTGAAAAAACTTGAATAACTCAAAAACGGCTGATTTTTGACATAGGGTGTCTTAGTAAGTTTTGATGCAGAATTGTATGCCCGATACTAAAAACTCATAAAAAATATACCATGCTATTTAAATTAAGAAAGTTGACGTCAACTTCCGGTACACCGGAAGTGGTACAATGACGTAAATAATTTTGCTGATGAGTTCAGATGATATCAGTTATAATTACAAGTTTTCAGAAATGTTGAATTTCAAGAACATCAAAAAGTTCTAACGAACCAGTTCCATGAATGACCCTGTATACTTATGTTTCCAAGGCTTTGTTACAATATTGTTTCGACGTAAATAATTTTGCGGTGTTAATTATGTCTCAACAGCAAATGGATAAATACTGTCCCATTTCTGGTCAGCCGCTCTTACCTCCGCGATTATCGTGAACCAAGTGAGGTACATATTACTGCATTAATGGCTCAATTCCTAAGCTTTTCACTGAATGATTCTTAAACAGTATAGCTTGAAATTACGTCAGCTTTAATTACCACAATTTGAAGTTTCAAAATGCATCGTAGACATGATGAATGTTTCAAATCTCGGATGTTAATTACAGTGAAGAGCAGCTGGCCATGAATAGGGCAGTATTTATAAGCTGAGGCTCAAATCTTGTCGGTGCACTTGTGGCAACTTCTCGATACTGCGATTGAGCTACCATTTGCTGTAGGAACCTAATAAACTCCCCAAGAACTGTTCTGGGTAGTCTCGATAAGGCACACAGTTTGGGAAGCCACACCACAAAAAAAACACTTATTTTTGTTACAAATGATTTTTTGCACTTTTTAATTCTTTTTCAATGCAATTTTTTCACTGTTGGTGTTCACTGGTTCATGTGAACTAGTTTTGATTGCAAGAGTTAAAACGTTGAGGGGCATATTTCAGCCAGCACCATGAAAATACTTTATCAGTTCTCTTAAAATCAGTGTATACGTAATGACCACGTATGCTTGCTGCTAGAAGATAGTTTTTTCTTTATCAACACTTGCAAAACATTGTATCTTGTACTCTTCAGGTGATAGGGCTTCTAAAATGATCACAATACATCGTCAATTTTTTGCCAATTAAGTTGATTTTGACATCTACAAAGTCTGCTAATTTCAGATCTGTGGAAGCAAACATTTCGTTGTTTTCTTGTTCAGGTATCATGTAGTCAACATTGTCTCTACAGCTACCCCTTTCCACCGAGTCTTCTAATTCTTTTAAATAAGAGCTTCATTCCAGATACCTACCGCTATTTAGGTTTTGCCCTCTCCTATTTTAGTTGTTCGTCTTTTGTTTCTTTCTTTCATATATTTCTTCTTGTTTCGAGCTAGATTTCTGTCTTACTTTTGTTGTTCTTTCTATCTTTTGAGTCTACAGTTTTCTTGATACTAATCCAACTCATTCATCAGATGCAACAACACTTGGTGTGTATTGTTTTTTCTGTGATTTTTTGAATCAATTTTGTTTTTGTTGGAGATAAAGAGGCACGTTATGAAATACTGTTAAACATGTTGTCGATCAATGTTCGTCTTCAGGTACTCGAGATGATCTGCCACTGCAGTGTCAATATCTCGAACTTGGCTCTGGTGCACATTCAATTTTCTGTTTTGTATGCAAAAGGAAGGCTTTGATTTTTTACTTTTATTTTATATAATTTTGAAAAATTAAAAAAATCATTTTTTCAGATGATTACTTTGAAGTAAATGTGCTTTAAACTTATTTTGTTTTCTGTTTGATTATGAAAAGCATTAAAGCTGATGGACCTGATCTTTGGCAATAATTTTTGGTTACAAGCAGTTTGAATCCAGTTCCTATATACATTAGTAAGTTAGTACGCTTTAACTACTTTCCACAAAATTTTGATTGATGTTATTTGTACGAATCAAAATGTTCAATATTTATTCGGATCTTTCACACCTTTCCGCCAGAAGCCCGAAAAGCATATTTGTATGCGGTAAAGTCGACTATGTAGTTGTGGAATCGTGAATCGTTTTCTCACGGGGGGACCGTTGGTGTCCGTCAATAGTCCGTACCTGGTACCGACAATCCCGGGTACGAAACAATAACCCTGAATGGCTGTTACAGCCATATATACTCTAGTGCTGCTACGTCTTGCGTTCTCCTTGCGAAAGGGATTTTAGCTTCGGTCGGTTGAGCAGCGCTGTGGCGGGTGGCGTTCCCTACCCCCTAACCCACCCAATTACGACAATTAACGTTTTTAAATGGTCCCGATGCGCTTGAACGCAGATAGTCACGTGATATTCGAAATTTATTTTTTTTATTGCTGGAAAAAGGGGTCTTTTAGGAATGACTAATGTTTTGCGTTTACATATATTTTTGATTTACAAAAAATTCGGTTTTTTAAGTTAAGGAGTTGAGATTGATAAAAAAAAGATTGCATCGGCCGGGAATCGAACCCGGGCCGCCCGCGTGGCAGGCGAGCATTCTACCACTGAACCACCGATGCATGTTCTGTATGTTTTTTGACTTTAAATTTAAATGCATTATTGAAATTTTTGACATATTTTAATTCAAAGAAATTTCGTTAATTATTTTTTTTAATAAAATTTTGGTGAATATGGCAACATTTTCGACTATTACACGTATTTTTATGACATTTTCTAGAATAAAACAAATATTCTGCTTTAATTGAATTTGTTCAATACTTCAAGCACGTACGATACAATAAACTAATGCAAAAAAATGTAACGATAAACTGTAATGGAGTAAAATTAAATTAATGTCTTCAAAGAATATTGGATAAAAAGCATTTTTAGTAGTACAGAGTTATAATTACACCCCAAAGAGTTGATAAAATTTAAAGAAAATGCTTTCGAATTAGAAAAATTATGATCAGTTTTGAGAATTCTCGAAGTGTTATCCAGAACTCCAATAAAAAATTAATAATTTCGAAATTTATTGTTTTCGAAGTACAAAAAATCGCGGTAACTTCGATATATTACTTCCTGATTTGTTCTTGGATTATTTATTAACGCAGAAGTTCGTTATTTTTTAAGAACAGATTCGTCAGATTCGCTTTCTCTTCTTTGTGCTAAGAGCACATGATACTGTCGATCGAAGTAAAAATATTAATCTACATGTTCTTGCTCCTTCCTGTGATCACGTATGGAGCATTATTATGGTCAAACCTAGCCAAATCCCACTACAAAAGGTTGGAAACGCCATGGTTCTTCAGGATCGCACAATTCCGGAAAGACCTCGGCGTTCCAGCGCTTAAGAAAAGAACTTGCACCCATATATACCACCGCCAAAGGTGAGGATCTCCAGGGTGCTGAATATAGCTGCCGACATCAGAATCATTATCTAACATCAGCAATCCAATGCAACTAAACTAATAACCAGCTCTCTACGATACTCGTACTATCGAAAGCTGGAAGGGTTCGTACTAGAATTCGAAGGGCTTAAGAACTCTGTTGGAGTTGGAGCCCTAGGAAAGAAAAGTAGAACCCAGCAGGATTCATAGAAAAAAAATACATTTTTTTTTCACTGAATCGTTACATTTTTTCACTGAATTGTTATCGTCTAGACCGTATAATTCAAACGAATATGAATTATTTGACTTTACCATTCGTTTTGCACTAGTAAAACTTTAAATTTACCTATTGTGATGTGGACAGCAATTTGGGAAGAAAAAATAATGAAACGATAAACCTCTTTGTAAAAATATTGCCTAGTCTAATCCTTTCATAATCAAAATATAAAAAAGTTGGTTGTATGCAAGAAGAAGTACTATATGAGATATTTTGTTTATTATGCCACCTGGTTTTAAAATGATAAATTAATACATACAGCACAATAGGGAAGAAGAGAAAATCCACAACGTTGCTATAATTTAACCGACCTGATATTTGTTCTTGTTTCCGAGATATCAATGATGAGCCTCGAATTTGGTCATTATTGGTTATATCGGTTTGAAGAACGTCATTGCAAATATTGATAATCCTCATCATTATTGACTTCACAGTATCTTGAACAGTTCATCCACTTTGGATTATAGTTTCTCTCTCTGACTGTTGAATAAGACGTGATGATAAAGCGCACCTTTAAGCATCTTTAAGAGATTATTCCATTGGGTGGTGGAGTAAGGGGAGGAGAACCATTTGGCGATAGAAATATTTGCTTGAAAGGTTGTGTCATCAACATACAGCGAGATGGAGTTACAGGTTGAATGACACGGAATTGAACTCAGTAACTTCTGAACAGCTGCGTTTAGTTAATTTGTGTTTATGCAGGAGCTTGGAAGTTGTAAAATTTATCCGAAAATTGATAGTTCCGAAAAAAATCATGTTAATATTCAATCTTGCGTTAAACTAGGTGATGACTGATGACACTCAAGCTGAATGCTGCATATGGCAGTGAATGGCCACATCACAAATGGTATCATTAATTCAAACAAGGTGGTACAGAAAATGCCACGTCGACGAACGAAGGACGACCTCCAAATCCGGTTAATCCGAAATTGTTGAAAGCCTTCATCGATTGTCTGGTGAAGAATCCCAAAGTCAAAAGGATGCTTACAACACATTATCAAAACGCGTCTTCAGTTCGGAAACGTCCTGGCAAAGTGGGTGCCCAAATTTCTGTCTAACGAGCAAAAGAAAAAAGTTGATTATGCTCAATAGCTTTTAGACGAGGATGATGCCGAATAAGATAATTTATTGGACAAAATGCTAAATGTCGATGAGCCAGAAGTCAAGCGTACAAAAATATCATTCAAAAAGATCATGGGTACTGTTGTGGAATAAAGATGGGGTCGTGCATATCGACTATCTCAAATCGGGTAAATCTATCAACAAAATATATTAAATGAACCTTCTTGTGTGTGTATATTTATGAGGAAAAATATTATGTGTGGTAAAATAAATAGGAGGTACCTATAGCTAATCTAAACATAGAAAAGGAGTTTGCAATTTGTGGTATACTATTAGATAACGTAAATTTAGTTATTCTTACCTTTTATAGATCTTCTTTAGGCGATTTTTATAGTTGTTTAAGTAGATTAGAAAATGCTTTAGCAATAATTACTACTCTATGGCAAGTTATAAATACAAACCTAAATCGGAAACCGAAAGTACTTGATTTCATAGAGATAACTACTAACGAACAAAAAGTTAATACTTCTCAATCTAAATCCTTTTACTTGGAATTCACTTGTGATACAGAAGTGTTTTCGAGTATCATGAAGCTAAAGGACTCTAATACGCAATTTAAAACTCAACACCGACAAGAGACAAACAATTACTTTCGATCTACGATCACGAAATCCACAAGCAGTCAAACTTAACCAGATTACACATCTGTGCAATAAATTGAACAGCGTTGGGCGCTACTGGAACACCCACCTTATTCGCCCAATTTGGCACCCTCTGATTATTACTTGTTTAGAAAAACACAAGTTAGTGTGGCTATTTTGCCTCAAAAAATTCAGTCTGTTTTTTAGAGGCTTTGACGTGTTCAAGTCACAATTGTTCAGTGTAATTTTAAATAAGGCAAACTATTATAAATTTTTATATCAACAAATTTTTGAGTGATCCCTGCAGACCGACTTGTATTTGTAGACAACATGTATTTGTAGGATATTTAAATGGTTTTTAAATTAAAAATTAAACCCTTCTTTATCAGGATAACGACAAAACAAAACATTTATAAAAAGAACCAACCACAACCTAAAATACCATAAGTTTTACTAAAAACTTACCCAACTTCTTTTAATAAAGAACAAGCTCCTTGAAAAGAAAAATAAAATAAATAGTATCCTAGTTTTATTTTCACCTTAATATGAACGATATGTCAAAACTCACATGCGTGTACATATATTAATTCAAGAAATTCGAAATATTACTGTCGGAGTCATTGTAGACCGCACATTTTAATTTTATTTACTTTCTATGTGATGCAAGCAGAGTAAATGGTAAAATTATTTTTTGTAACATAATATTCTAGTTGATGGTACTTCAACCGAAAAATGTCTTGAATTACCTTTTAGAATTCATGACAGAATTCAGTGCTTATTGCAAACTCTTCATATATTACAGAAATAGTAGAAATTTAATGAAATGTTGCTTCTTTTTTTAATTATAAAAACAGAAACATTCATACTGGAATATGAAGAGATGACATTCTAACAAAAAAAGAAATCCAATACCCTAGATAACTGTATTCAAACAACTAGATCCACAATCTCGTTAAACAGTACCAGTCGATCATCCATCTTATCCTACTTCAAGTTTCTCCTTAAAATTCCATCACGCGACGATGAAAGGCCAGAAAGAGATGAAGACCCAAAAGCAAAGGAAAGACGCCGTTACTATATTATAGTATGTTGCCTACATCAGCACGAATACACACACAACCCCATATTCGGTGTACGAGTATGGTTTCTCCGGTGATGTATTTCTGAAAAGTTTACGTGTCTCGTCACGGTAGGACACAGAAAATCGCGTTTTACCATTTTTGGCGACTCTTATACGGGAAGTTGTGCTTGGCGTTTGGGGGCGAGAGATCATCATCGAAAGGGAATAAACGTTTTAGCGTCGTCGTCGTCTCCGGTACCAGCCGGTACCAAGTGGAAAACCTCCATCCCTCAGAATGGATGACGACAATCGGTGATGTGGCGACTCACATCGATAATATTTATACGTATATATGTCGATATAATAGCCGCGATAATGTTATGGATGTGAAAGGGTGTCTGTGTACGATTCTAAATTCGTTGGAACCACCTGCG
This sequence comes from Holotrichia oblita, assembly GCA_023690525.1. NCBI lineage: Eukaryota > Metazoa > Arthropoda > Insecta > Coleoptera > Scarabaeidae > Holotrichia > Holotrichia oblita. The sequence goes on from CM043021.1 coordinate 9,520,260, forward strand.
ATCAACGGTGCGCGTCCGACATTTAGATCCAATCAATTAACCGTTGGCGGTATGCCACGGGATCATGTTGTCTATACTAGGGCTTTTGTTAGAATTATTAACGATGTAACGTATTAGTTAGAAGTCATGAATCCCAAGACAAAAACTCTTTTAGCGGCTCACAATATCCGCACTTTTATTCTTATAATAGCAAAGTTTTGACGAAACATTCATTTAAATCACATAGAAATAAATTTTGCTGCGTTTTCATTCTGTGTGGATAATAAGGTAAGACAATCGATCTTGGTCGGCACTACACCTGAGGTAATCTTTGAAAATTTGTATACGAACGAGGAGGTATTGAAAAATTCTTAGCCTATTACACGGGTCAATACAAAATTTGTCCTAAACTTTAAAGCATAAAATTTCGATATTTTAGATCGTGATTAGATGGACAAAAAAAATATGACTTGAAAAAGTTGGCTTTTATGTTTAGGACACGGATTGAACGATATTTTTCAAAATCTGTCGTTTTAACTTTTAATTGAAGATGAAACCATTCAAATAAATATGACATCTTTATTATTTTTATTAAGTTTTACTATCAAAATAACTTACAGAAAAGTGGAAAATAATATTAAAGTACACGCTTTTACCTTTTCTTTTATGTTCATAATTACTTTCTCTCAATAAACCCCAAATATAGGCTCCCATCATGGTTTCATTGTATTGGCCTTGATAACGTTGTTCGAAGCTCATAATGTCCTGATGAAAACGTTCTCCTTGCTCTTCTGAATACGCTCCCATGTTTTTTTTTAATTTATCTAAATGAGCATGCAGCATATGTACAGCCTGTTTCAAAATTAATGACACCCGCGCAATTAAAAGATCCAATAAAAAATCATCTTCCCTATAACTCGACACAATTTTTGATTGATGAATATCAATATTGTAGTTGCGCTCTAAAATAAATGTCGGTCAAACCTAGTGCATTCGTTTCGCAACAGAAGTTATAATGTATCTTCCATCACATCAAGCGACATTAATTTTGAAACAGACTGCACTTTTAATGACATCTTGCAGCCCATGGTCTTAAAATCTTTTAGCATATCCGCAACTAACTTTTCGTAGTTTTCAGCTTTGTTATTTCCTAAAAATCCAGAAGCTACTGCTTTAAAACTGTTCCAACTCGCTTTTTGAGTACAATTCAGCAACGTTGGACATTTTTCAACGGCGAAAATCTGTCTAATTTGCGGACCAACAAAAATCCCAGCTTTAAATTTTGTTTCTGACAACTTCGGAAAAAACTTTTACAGGTATCCAAAATCTTCTGAAATTTCATCCAGTTTTTTAACAAATTGTTTCATCAACCCTCACTTAATGGGCAGAGGTGGTAGTAAGACTCAACAATCGCCTCAAATGTTACGTTTTGTTTTCCGACACAAAGTTCTGTTCTTACAGGCGATGGCCGTTTATCTTTTGTTAGTATACTTTAACTATGATTTAGGTACTCGTGTTTTTTTGGTTTATTAATATTAGTTCATACGATTACGTGTCGTTAACTCACGGTAATTTCGAATGTTTTTTTGCATAATTAATCGAAAAATCATAAAATAAACTTTAGGACAAAGAACGAAAACTTTTTTGTTGACCCGTGCTATAGAAGCAAACAAAATTTGAAAGTCAAAACATTTTATTATTCTCCTCTTAATTGGATACATTTATTACAACGAATCTGCAATCTTGCTCTACAAACCAGGCTTCCACAGCTTCTATCACCTCTTCGATGGAAAAACAAATTACGATCTTTTAAACTTTTTTTTCTGTTGAGGAAAATCATATCTTTCTGGACGGAGCCAGATCTGGTGAATAAGGGGGGTGTTCGAGTAATTCGAATCCTAAAGCACGAATTGTTTGCGTGGCAATTTGCTAGCTTCTATGCAGGGACATTGTCCTACAAAAACAAAACATCTTGCCACACGTTTCCGCGTCTTCTCTCTATAATTTTTTCCTTATAGAATGATCAGTAACGTCGGATAATCATTTCCAGTTATTGTTCCAACTTTATCCAGAAAATCAATCATGATTACTTCATGGCAATCCCCAAAAAACTGAAGCAAGAATTTTTCTGGCTTTGAGGACTGATTTTAAACTACGAGTACATCTTGAAAACTACCTTTAAAATCATTTTTTCTAATAGGAGAATTCTGTTATAATGGTGGAAGATTAGATTAGATTAATAATGGATCGGTAAGGCATTTCTACCTCTCTCTCTCTCTCTCTGAAGAAAGCCGTGATGGTGCTAAGGTCTCTTTTATTGTGATCCAGTAGAGATTTAGTCTTAGTGGCTGAAAAAGTAATGAACTTTTTTGCTTGATGCAAATGCATAACATCGATTATTAAAAAAATTGACTTTAAAAACAGTTTCAAATAAATTTGATCATAAAAATAGTTTTCTTTTTTCATTTTTTGAGGTAGAAAGTTTGCCGCCCCATTACACCTCTTTAAGGATTGATTTTAAAAAACGCCAGAGCACGTGTTTTATTAATTTTGTCAAATTTTTGTAAAAAAAAAATCAATTACAAACAGCCACATTTCTAAAAAATTAATACATCTGCAGATTTTCAGATATTAAGTAATTGTTTACGTAACTGTGTTGTATCAAACGCAGTGTTATAAACTTAAAAAAATACTACCAAATTTTCAGGAAAAATTCTAAACTACAAGAAGGCTAAAGAGGTTGCACTATACTAAATCAAACTTGTTGGAAATTTCGACGTAAAAGTTAGCGAAGCAAAAGTTTCGATTAACAATTGGTGACGAAGTGGTAGCTTCAAGGAGAAGTCATCGCCAGTCAATCGACGAAAAATGTTCTCTGAGATTTGTACCTGCCTCAACAAATTTTTAACTGCGAAATGGATCTCTTGCATCTCTAACAGTAGATGGGAATGGAAGGTGGGGTTTTTGAAAATTAAACCGCTGTTTGTATACTATTTGGAAGCTCCATGAGCGTTCAATAAGTGTAAAGTGCATAAAATCAGGCTAAGTGTGGTGTTGAAGTCAAACGATAATTGATTTGATTAATCAAGTTTGCTTGAAACACGTTTGTCACTCCATGTTTCGCTTGTTATAGACAACACTCCAGCCTATCTCGCAAAACTAAAAAAATTAAATTTATTAAAATCCAGGTTCTACTTCTCAATACCATTCCATTACTGCAGCCTATGGACCAGCATATGGTTCCTAACTTTAAGAAGCTCTACACTAAAGCAGCATTCGAGCATTGTTTTCAGGTTACTGAGAGGAGTAGGTAAAGAGCCACCTTGGGCACCTCCTACCACTCCTACCTTCGATAGGTGGTGACCTTACTAGCCTACCTGGTCTTCAGGTGGTTTCAAAACTAGCTCAAAACCAACTAAAACCTGGTCAAAACCTGCTCAATATCAACTAAAACCAGTTCAAAACCAGGTAGGCTAGTAGGTCACCGTCACCTAGCGAAGGTAGGAGTGATGGAGGGTGCTCAAGGTGGCCCCTTACCTACTGAGGGAACCAATATAATTCTCAGTTTCCTGCCTCAAGTTGGCCGAAAAAGCGTGGGAAGGATTTATTAAGAAGACCAACACTTTTGATTGGAAGAAGCTTTAGTCTGAGTGTGTTTTCGTATGTGACAAGATTGTGTCTTTAAGTGCATAACAATGCAAGGTGCTAACCATTGAATAGCTTTGGCGTTGCACTGTGTTTCACAGAAATGCACTAATTGCTTCTCATCCATTCTATGTTCTATATTTCATTTTTTTCTGTTATATGTCTATCTAATTTGTTTACATATGATTGTCAATCACTAATAAAGTATAACCATTTATCTCTTGCAGCGATCATTTTCCCTTCTACAAGCAAAACGATGACAGGTGGAAAAACTCAGTCCGACACAATCTTTCCATAAACCCACATTTTAGGAAAGGTAGCAAAGCAGTACACGGGGCTGGTCATCTCTGGACCATCGCACAAAGAGAGGACAAGAAGACCTGGAACATCGTAAAGTTTCTAATTTTTTTGGGAAGGGCACAACTTAATTTTAAAACATTCTTGTGCATTTTAGAAGAAGCAACGTATGCAACAATTTATCCAGACAACTTTGAACGATTGGAATAAGGAGAGACAGAACGAAATCGAACTAGCAGCTGCTACAGCCAGTATTTTACCTGAAAATAATGAAGATATTAATGTAAGCTTCGAGAGATAATGATTTTGTTCTCCTTTGATTTTAATTTCTTGTCGGTAGGCCCACGTGATGAAGATGGACGTGGATCAAGCGCAGATGAACGGTAAGAAGCAAAATGTCGAAGTTGAATACATTATCGATGTCTCTGGAGGTCTTGGAGGTAATTTCTACAACAGTAGTATTTTTTCTCTCTAATTAATTATTATGATTGGCATGAATGTTTAGCGAACATAATTGTGACACTATTTGATTAATGTATGAGAATCTGTACATAATTTCCGTATCTACTAACCGAGAAATGTGTTATGTGGTAGTGCTAGATGGTCGTCTCCTTTACTAACAAAATATTTTCTATTCTATGTCGATACCAAGTTGTTTCACTAGGTATGTTGTTATTGTTACAGATCAGTTTAAACAAGTATTATTTGTTGCATTTTCACCTTATTCTTTTGATGATGATGATGACAGATGAATGATCAATTTGATTTTTGAAATACTAAACACTCTTCTTAATTTTCAAGCTTAAACAGTATAATGTGTGTTTTGATATTTTAGGTTTTTTGTTAACACCTTAATATGTAGTTCTTCTTACATTCTTAGTTTTAAAAGCATTAAAACGTATTCTGTATTTTTTTTAATTTTCATTTCCTCTTCTTGTTAATATAAAAATATATATGAAGTTATTTATTTATATGTTATTTTTTTTTATTTTCCTCTTTTCCTAATATACAGAGTGGTCCGCCAGTAACACTGTAGTTTTCAGAGAAAATGTAAGAATGTATAAATAATTAAAAAAAAACTTTGTTTACGATGATTGAGCGATGGGATCAGGAATAAAAACAAGTCCAAGCAGGCATTATGGCAATCCAAGATATCAGAGACAAATCAGGCCATCATGCTGAAAAAGAGCAAACAGAAGGACTGCTGAAATGTCAAACTATCAAGATGGAAATAGGCCAAATCTGTCTTTTCTTTTGTTAGTACTATTCTTTCAGTTTCACTTCATCTTATTGAAGAATCCTCAGTTGCTTTTATAAGGAAAGACGAGATAATAATTTCAAAATATGATTTTGCACCACCACCAAAGATTGGATGTATAAAGGAGTTACCATGAGCCAGTAGAACTTGCGTAGATAGAATCGTGTCCATCTAATTGGAGACCAGTCGAAAATTGCATTAACTAGAATGACAATTCAACATTGTTGCCCACAAAATAAGCCTCACAGCGCTGTCGAAAATTCATCCACACCCTAACACCCTCTAGTAGTTGAATGTCTCCCAATGTTCTAAAATGGCTGCCCTAGAGATGAGTTTTCAATTTCGGGTAGAGAAAAAATTCACACGGATTCAAGTCGAATGAATATGGAGGCTGGGGGGTAGCAGAAATGTTTTTATCAATAGAAGATGTTTATTGAAATCTAGTTGCTCTGGATGATTGGTTCCACATCCAAAGCTCTTTTTCGAAATCTTTTAAGAACATGAACGCGTCGGTGTTTTAGTTAAAACTTGTTTGGTGTTCAGTGGGTTAAAGTGTTTAGTGTTCTACTTCTGCACCAAGAGATCCAGTGAAGAACTTTGAAGAACATCTCGTTACAAATGTGGATTAATCGAGCACAAACTCTTTATGACCAATTCTATGGCTATCAAAACAACAAATCAACAAGAATTTGATCCTCAACTTGTTTATTCTTTCTGTTTTTGGACTTGAACAGGTCGAAATGTGCTTCTTCATGTTCTGATGCTTTGTTTCTCAAATCATACTCGCTAATGCGATTTCAAAAGGTCAAGGTACGTTTCTTTCCTGACATCTCTGTCGTCCTGGTTCGATTACAATCTGATGAGTGGTGTTTCCGAATCTTATTGACATTTTTAATGGTTGATCTTCAATCGACTCTCTTCCTTTGGAAAAGCCGCCGTAAAACTTGAATATCATATTGTGATAGGTTTCAACCCCTAGAGCTGTAGGCGTAACTTTCTCAAAATGGCTTGGAAGTCATAAATACAGTCGGCAAAGTGGAGCAAGTTTCAGTGCAGTGCCGAAAGCAACGTAGAGGGGTGAAATGCGTGGCATGGAAAATTTAGCATCCGTATCAAATGACATTTGTTCACTATCATTCCACTGGTCGTTGTGAGTGTTTATCAGTCCACACATACTTGGAAAATGTCGCATTTATGTACGTTTCGGAAACGACGTATTTTGAAGAAATTAGAAGACGTAGTAGCGAGTATGCTGGTTGTATCAGCAGGTGGCCTTGATATGGTCACCCGACCCCTCCACATTGTTCGCCGCACTCCACTGAAACTTGTTGCTCTTTGCCGAGTCTAGTCATAAATGTACAAATCCACAGCAACTACATTAAAGGCTGGTTCACCGCTGCTTCACAATTCATGTCTTTCTGTCTGTTGTATTGTAGTCTTGTTTGGAGTTTAGAGTATTAATATAGTTTAGAGTATTAATAGTAGATTAATATCGTTCGCGAGGGCCTCTAGTTAGCACATTGATATTGAAACGTAGCCAGCAATGACGATATATTTTAACTGAATGACGTCAGATTCGAGCGTCAAACATATGTTTACTCAAATATTGTTGTCTTTTTTTAACTTTGTTATTCAGTCTTGCAAAACAAAAAGATCCGACTGACCAGCTATTATCCAAGAAATTACAATCGCATCGCCCTGTGTGGGATCCCCAGCAAAAACTAAAATTTAAAGTTAACTGTAATGTTACTGCCGGATCAGCCAATACAATTCTAAACCTGTTATTTAATATAAATGTTTAAAATACGAGCATTAAGAGTTTTGCCGATTTTTTCAACGCTTTGCAGTACCTAGTCCTGGTCATTTTCAATTACTTAATTAATTTTCGATGAAACTATTAATGTCTATAATCAAATAAACGTTATTATTTTCTGTTTTGATCTCATTTTCAAATACAATAATCAGTTCTTTTTCTCTGCTAATCTGCCCTTTTAGATTTCCTCTGTCCTCCAGTGTCTAAAGAGCAAGTAGTCGAAGAATGCGGCCTTGGCGGTGATTATCTTATCACCGATTTGAATCCAAACACCCTAGGCCTAAATTTGACCGAAGCCGAAATTATAAGCGGAGCTAACCTGTACGATGATCTAAACTTTCAATGCTACGAATTGCAGACCGAATAATAGTCGACTGGCGAATCCGTAAAAAAAAACAAAATCTTATAAAAAAATCAATAACGAAACAACACCTTAATGTAAACAAATCGTATGATACTCCTACACGGATAAAAAAATACAATAAGATAGATACCGGTCAGGAATAATTCGATTTACAATCCGAGATGGCGTCTGTCAAATGTCAAACGAATGTCAAGAACTGCGTTGACGTTTCGTAAATTCATCTTACTAAATCTAAGTAAATTTTAATTTAGTATATTTTTAAGTGTACTTATCATGTTACATGCCATCTGTTCTATTTTTTAATGATCATAGAAACTTAGACACAGATGCTCAATAAGAAATGAACTAATTCCATAAATACACTCCGTCCATGTCTAGTTCATGTGTATTTTTATACAATTGTTTTTTAGAAAAGAAAAAAATTGCTTGTATTCTCTTATAATATATGTACTTATGTTTATTATTGCTTTTTTCTCCCTTGTAAGAGATGAGGGAAAAAAGAATGGAAATGAAAATAGGTTAATAATATTGTATTTAGTAGTGAACTACTGTATTTCTCATATTCCTATACTTAGTCTAGTCAAACTGTACAAATTCAATACTACGATCTGTAATAATTAATAAAAAATCGATTATTGATTTATAATGTTGTTTTATTTTGTCGAGTATGATGGTTAACAACAATTGAATTTTCAAATCTGGCGGTTTTGTTCTAGTTGGTCTAACTTTTGTTGCAGGTGCTTCAGATTGTCCTGAATATGTTTGAATGAAATTACGGTCGTACCTTTCGAAATAGTGGAGATATCTAGAAAAAAAAACAAAATACTACTTCGTCATTTTTGCATAAAAGACGTCAAAAGTGACGTCAGATTGTTTGGTGCTTGTTTATATCACGTATTTGCCGCACATAAAACATTAGCATTTCCCAAAGCAGAACCAGAACGTAATATTGACGTCAATTTAAGGTATTTGTTAGTCGTAGACGTCAAATGAACCGATGTCGCCATAAAATGTTAATTTTTTAAACAATTTTTGACGTTTCACGAGAAATATCAATAGAACATCCTTGGTCAGTAGCACGTAGTCAATGACCCCCGTATACGAAGAGATATGTATTTTTATAAAATTCGTATTCAAATGATGATTTTTAAATGTGGTCTACAAACAAGAATCAACAACTTGTAAATGTGATGAACTTTAGAAAGTCTGTTATATGTGATTTCAAGATTGGAGAAAAATTAACCGATAGGCAACAATTTGGATAGAAATTAACGGAGACGATAATTTTTGATTTGTTGTGGTCTAGAGACACGAAGCAACAACTTGTAACATTTTCAGCGTTTGATCACCTGTCAATATTTGTGAAAAACATAATAAACTTTGGAAGTTTTGTTGTATGCTTTCAAGGATGGGTAAAAATTAACCGGTGCTTGGTCAAATGATGATGTTTAAATGTTTGTGGTCTACAAAAGCGAAGTAACAACTTTTCACATTTTCAGGGTTTGATCACCGCTCCTAATGCCTATGAAAAACGTAATAATAAGCTTTGGAAGCCCTGTTGTATGCCTTCAAGGTTGGGTCTTGGGAGTTTTATGGTCTAGAGATATGAAACAACAAATTCACCATTTTCAACGTTTTACCACCTCTCAAACTCCGAGAAATGTCATAAACTTCGAAAACTTTGTCATACATATATATATAAGTTCAAGGTGGGATAAAAATTAACCGGTGGGTGGTCAAGTGTTTGTGATCTAGAGACATAAAACAAGAAATTATACCATTTTCAATGTCTGACCACCTTTCAAAATCCGAGAAATGTCATACATTTTGAACATTTTATTATGTATAAGTTCAAGGTCGGATAAAATAAACCGGTGGGTGCTGAAACTACGATTTTTCGAGTTTTTATGGTCTAGAGATTATACAATTTTTAACGTTTGACCATCTTTCAATGTCTGTGAAAAAAACATAATAAACTTCGAAAGCTCTGTTGTCTCCTTCAAGGTCGGATAAAAAATAACTGGTGGGTGGTCAAACGATGATTCTCGAGTTTTTGCGGTCTAGAGACATGAAATTAATCAAATTACTCCATTTTCAACGTTTGGCCACCTCTCAAACTGCGAGATATGTCATAAACTTTGAATACTATGTCATACATAAGTTCAAGGTCGGATAAAAATTAACCGGTGGGTGGTCAAACGATGATTATTTGTGATCTAGAGACATAAAACAAGAAATTATACCTTTTTCGTCTGATCACCTCCCAAAATCCGAGAAATGTCATAAACTTTGAATATTTTGTTATGTACAGGTTCAAGTAGGTCGGATAAAATTAACCGGTGGGTGGTCAAACGATGATTCTAGTTTTTGTAGTCTAGAGACATGAAATTAATCAAATTGCACCATTTTTAAAGTTTGACCACCTCTCAAACTCAGAGAAATGTCATAAACTTTGAATACTTTGTTATATATAAGTTGAAGGTCGGATAAAAATTTACCGGTGGGTGGTCAAATTATGGTTTTCGAGTTTTTGCGGCCTAGAGGCATAAGACAACAAGTTACATCATTTTCGACCAGTTTTGTTTGACTATTTATTAGTTTTCAGATAAATCATTAAAAACATAAATCTTGTCCTTCAAAAATAGACTGTTTTGTGTTTATGTCTTCGCCAATTAACTTTAGTAAACCTGGATTAACGTAAATGAAGATTAGCACAAAGAGAGTTAATAATTTTTGTAAAAATTTATTTAAAAGGTATATACAACAATAATTGTTAACAAAATGTATAAAATTTTATATTCCTGATAGTCTTAGATACTTAATATTATAATAAACATACAAAATTATATTATCTAAATGTATAAAAAATATGTTATTGCTTAATTTCGATATTGCATTGAATAGGCAACTCATAACAAGGATTTCTTTTTGATTAAAGACAAGATCATGCAAAACAATTTAATAAATGTTATCGATTGCCTATCTTGTTATAATGCATTTAATTCTGTTAAACTTTATGCAAATTTTAGATGGTACACAAAATTTACTTATATACAAAAATGGAATGTTTTAATCTTAGATTATTGATTGCAGACTGCGAATATGTAAAGCAGAGATCTAACAAAGGGACGGATTAGTTACAATACAAGAAAATTTAATCGCTAACTTAAGTATTATCCTGATAATAATAATAATCAATCGTTTTAGAGATATACAATCCTCCTGTAACATATTAAATATAATAAATAATTCAATAGAATTTTTTTTTCATACATATTTGTACATTTTACTGAAATAAAAACAATGAAATTCAGTACGATTGTCACTTTTAAAACATCAATTCTACGAAGTATCGAGATTCCTAATTAGAAAAAAATTCTATAACATGAGTAAAATAAGATCATTAATGTTAGAAGCGTTGAAGATCGTAATGAATCCGTGTCGTTACATCTATGATCAAGGAAGCAGAAACAAAACGTTGTGTTATCATAGTATCTCCTAAAAGGATGTACGTATTATGTAATTAATTAAAACCGAAATCGAATACAAATGATATTGTAAATACCTGTGAACATCTAACTCCTTTATCGAATTATTAACGTAATGTCCTAATTGGTAATCGATAGGTGCCGTACGACATCCTTCGTAATGATCGGCCGGTATATCGGTTCGATATCCTCGGATAGTACTTAAACAAGCTCGTGTAATCACTTCTTGACCTACAATGATTTAATATTAGTAATACGTATCCACAATTTGTTTATATATCAGTACTCACTATCTTTTCTTTCGATAATCTTTACACATATATCGTCATCCTCCGGACAGATCTTAGTCCAATGCCACCACCAATTAAATTCTCTTCCGCAACCCGGTTCATTACTAACGCATTGGTAACACCATAGAGCAGAAACTGCAAGAAATATTTGATGAAATCAGGTGAAGATTTAAATTACCACACCCAAATTGGTTATAATAATGTACGGGTATTTTACCTGTATTTATAATTAGAATAAAGGTTAGACACACTAAATTAATGTATTTCATTTTTATATGTGTAGAATGTTTAAGTTTGGAATATAAATTTAATTTTTAAATGAAATTATTTTAACGTAAACATAACCCTTTTTCTTGGATGAGATTCTGAATCATCGTTTAACAACATACTCCCACCATTTTTTATTCACCTGTTAAAACGGTTAGGGATTTTCGGGAGGGAATGATTATTAAGTTGCCTACTTTCAGTACTAGTCTTTTCGAGAATTTTATTTATATTTTCTTTTTAATTAATTAATATTTAAATATTTTCGTTTCGCATTAAATTCCGTTTTAATTTATTTTTATATCAAAAAACAATTATAAATGGAGATCAGTATTTTTATTTTGTTTTGGTCACACTGAGTTCACACTTTCGTTTTTATATTTTTTTATAATTTGAAGCGACGCCAATTTTTTTCTTTCCGACTGTATTTGATATTTGATCCTAATCAGGTATGTATTTGTGTTAATAATTAAAGATCGCCGGGGAATTCTAATACGATAGTGTAAATGTTAAATGTGTAGTTTGCAATAAATAGTTATTTCGCTGATACAAAACAGACTGTAAAAGCCATCTAAGGAGTGCGCATTGTTTATAAAAGGGTAAGTGTTTTATAAATTTTTTAGCATTAAGGCGGCGTGTAAGCTATACACAAAAAAAATCTATAAACAATGGATCGCTTGTTTATACTGTCTTTAGTTTCATTATGCCATAATGAATTACAGCAAATTACGACTTCGTAAATATTGATGGTACTAATTTTGGCTTGAAAATAATGCTGACTTCTTAAGCCGTAAGGTAAGAGGCCATATTATGAGACAGCGTCCTAATTTATGAGTAAATAAAAAAAATATTTTCATAATTGTTAACATCTAATTAAAAAAATAACATGTTAAAAAGATCCATTTGAGTCATTAAATATTTTGAAATAAATGATTGAATATACCGCTCCAAAACTTGCACGTAAGTAGGCGTAAATATGAGACAACAGATCAGCGGCGGATCCAGAAAAACATTTTTTTTTGGGGTGAGGAGGGGGGGGGAGGTAAAACCAGGGGGTATGGAATACCGCCCCGGGTAGAGGGGTGCCCAGGGAAAATTTTTGAAATTTAAAACCCACGGAGGTGGTTTTTGAAGTATTTAACTAACTAAGAACTTATTTTTAGCGAAAGAAATGTTTCAAAATGGTTACTCGGTAGTAAATCTATTGTTTATAGTTCATTAAATATTTCATTAAAAATATTTTTCTGTTAGAAATAGTATGTTTTATCTAGTACACAGTCGGGTCTTTTGGGTGGGGCACGTGCCCCCCCTCCCTCTGGATCCGCCACTGCAACAGTATGCAATATTTACTTATATTTCAAGATTAATATCATCAGTGTATTAGTATGAGAGTTAGATATGTTCACTAGGTACTATTTGGAATGTCCACATTTATGAAACATGAAATTGACTGTCTCACATTCCATGGATATGCAGTTCGCACGTGTACCGATTTATGAGATGGAAGTTTTAAGTGGTGTTTAGTGTTTATTGTAATTTTTCAATAAATAAATAATATTAAATGATATCGCAGGCTTCCACGGTCCGAGTCTCTGTTATGAGAGCTTCCGGGTTTTGACCGCGTCATAGTAAAGTACATAGATATATAGGGTGTTTCATAATGTATGCGCAGGACTTCAGAATGTGACGTCTTGTCAAAAAATTTGAAAAAAAGTTTCCATCAACTTACCCTCTAACATCCACCATTTTCGAGATACAGGGTGTAGAAATTTAATTTAAAAAAATGGTTTTTTGAAAATATCTCCGGAACCGTTAATCATAAAGAAAACAGATTTTGTAACCATTTTCTACTTATAATAAGCTGCGAGAAAGAAGTGTGCGAGAAAAAAAATTTAAGTCATAATTGGTGAAGATTTTGAAGTGGTAGAGGTTGTTTTTCTCCCCAACTTCTACGCCACTGGAATATACCTAACCTGAAAATATTGTTTGTTAATTCAAAACTGGCTGACTGTAAAATAATTATTTCAGATATTGTTTCTCATACTTGAAAATGTCAGCTAAAAAAAGAATTTTAATAAAAAAAATCGTAATTAAAGAAAAATACAAAAGGTACTATTGAAACAAAGGTAAGTAAAACGAATATGAAAAACAAGTGTACAGTGGCAATTGGTATAACAGGGATGCGAGAAGAAAAAATCTAAACGAAAAATATATTCTCCTAAAACTCTGAAGAATACGATTGAAGAATAAATTACTAGCAGCTGGTACCTGCTTCTGACGCTTGTTTTGGATTACAATTAGAAAAAGAAAAAAAAAACAAAAATTAAAGGAAGAAAAACTAAACGTCAAAAAAAGAAAATGTTACAAGAGATGATGAACGAGATTCAGCGAAAGATAAAGCAAGAGAAAAATTAGTCATAAGTCATCTTCAAATATAAATTTTATTATTTGTATTGCAAATTATTTTTGATGCTTTTTGTTGTAAAGTTTCTTTGTACATACATATCTGCGAGGATAGTAAATAAAGTTTATACTTCATTTATGAAATCTATTTATTAGTTCTGTATGTCTCATAATACGGTCATTTGCTTTGGTTTATAATTAATTACATTATTTTTTAAAGTTTTTTTTCCATAACAAAAATTTTTTAAACATTCTAGAAGATTAAAACTTGAAATATGTAAAATTTTAAAAATCAAATACGTCTATTGAGCCATGAAACACTGACTCATAATATGGCCTCTTACCTTAATTGTTCCCGGAAAGATTAAAATAAAACAACACATTATAATAATACACAAAGTTTATTTCTTATAGAATTGAAAATTATATAGAACAGAAGAACAATGCAATATGAACAGTTACAAGTAATATATTTATTATTATGTACAATATTTATCTCATACAATCATGAAAAGAGTTGATTCAGGTGAGAGGAGAGCTGATCTAATTTTTTTTTTGATATTAATTAATAAAGTATACAATACGATTTTTTTTATCCTTTTTTTAAATATTACGTATTATATTAAATTATCGGGGGAAGGACGCATCGGCTAACAACTAAGGTAATTAAAACGAAAAAAAGCAATCAATTCTATTATACAGTGTCATCCAAAATTATCTCATTTTTTGACTATAATATTTTTGTACCATCATAATTAAGATGTCAGCATTAAATAAATAATCTTACCCAAGTTATTAGCTAATAAATGACGTTCAGGAGACAGTAGGTGTGTACTTTTCAAGTTATTACTTGAAGGGGTGTGGAGGGGGGTGGAGGGGGAGATGTGAGGTGGTGTTGAGGTAATCGACTTTTGGACAGAACGAAATAAAAATGCTAAAACAAACGGAGGTGGGCGGTTTTCCATGAAAAAGCAATTTTATTTTTCTAAAACATGAAGCGGTAAAATTATTTTATATCGAAATCGTCGGCAATACGCAGTTTATTTCGTTTATATATAGTTATTTAGATATCTATAGCGGGGGAGTTACCGAAGAAAACACCATTCGTCTTAAGAGATAATTGAACGTAGTATTTTGATTTTTCTTTTTCTTTTAAATAGGTACCAACGTGTTCTGTTTTTCAAATTTTAAATTCATATCATGTTTATCGGGGAAATGTAATCTAATTAATAAGAAAAGGAGGGTGTGTGATGCTGTTTTTCTCTTTTATATTTTTACGAAAAACAGAACAATTTAGAGTTTAGTATTGCTGCGATCGTCAAAAGAGGCAGTTTTGTCTGAACTTTACACAAACTCATCGCCATATTCTTAATTCCACATTTAAAAAAGGACACTTTGTAAATGATTTATCTTACAAAAAATACATTTTCGCTGTCAATTCGAAGTTTACTTATCAAAAATATGGACCTATATGTAACAACCTTCTTTACCGACAAATATCAACATGACATTTTGTATAAGAACATGGCGATTTGATCTTTTATTTTGACAACATCGATGGCGTGGATTTCTAATTTCATTTTTATTTTTAATTATAGGGTTATTATGAAAAACATCTAAAAAGTAAATTTGTTATCTAATATACTGGATGTTCCATAAACAGGAGTGCACCCAGTATTAATAATAATTTATAATTTCCAATACGTTTTTCAATAATATATTCCTATAGAGAAATGAAGGAAAGAGAAACCATTATATAGAATAACATTATTACATATTCAGTCAATTCGGTTTTATTTATTTGTAATTTCGACAATAATCCTAATTAAATATACAAATAGGTAATAATCATTCAATTTCCGCTTCTTTTCCTTTGTTTTCTGGGTATTACAAGTTGTATATGTATTTTAACACTAGTGTTATGTAATGTGATGTATGTGTAATAATTATAAAGTGGGGAGAAGGGGGTGGTGTATGCATTGAATGTTTCAATAACATAGAACGATAGGTAGTTTAATTTAATTTAAGAATTGAACCATTTTGTTTTTTTTAATTGAATCCTATTTGATAGATTGTTGCATTATGTATTTGATTTGCGACTGTAAGCTAAGGACAAGCGGACACTTAATACACGTAATAAAGTCATCATACAGAGCTTGAAATTCGATTGTGCTGCCATCTATTTCGATTAACAGCAAATATTGTGACGTTTAAACATAATAATATCGAGACGACAGCACATCGCATTTTCTTTTTATTGTTGTGTGTTCTTTTCTCTATTTTTATGTTTATTTATTAACAAGTATTAATTATAGTATTAACCTTAATATTGTTTCTCACTCTCTATGTTTGCGTTTTTCTTTTATTATTATTTCCTCAAGTTATTTCAGAAAAAACAGTACCCGTGCTATCACCTGTCATCTCTATTTTTTTTTTAATTTTTGTATAATATGGCAGTCATTCCGATTCGCACAAACACACCTTTTGTTTTAGTTATTTATTTAATTTTTTTTTGTAATAAAGAGGCTTCAGTTCTTCAGCGCTTGGCGGCTGGACGCTGAATCAATCGCTTATCGGGTTGAACGCGCCCAAAGTAACACCAACCAATCGCCTCGTTATAAAAATTAATAATTAGAGAATTTCCTCGCGCGACGCCTGCGTTCCCTCCCACCCCCTAAGAAGAAAAAAATAACATAAAATAAACGAGATGAGGGGACGGGGGGACGGTGCAGACGAACGTTTCGGAGAGAATTATTAATAAAGAATTTGTACTTTTTGAATGCTTTAACCCCTTGTTTGATATCTCACTCAGTCGTTCTTCGTTCGTTCGTAACTAACTTCAAAATTTATCAAATTAAATAAGGGGGTTGCTCGGTGATGGACGCCCGAGATCTATGCTTTAGCTGGTGGCGTCCTCACCGTGCACATTCTTTTTTTTTTTAAACACTGTACACAGGCTCTATTTATGTAATATTAGTTTTTCTTCTTCTCTATCTCAAATCAAAACCACTCGTTTTCGCCCTTCATTTTTTTTTCGTCTAATTTTATTATTTTTTGGATCATTATATCGGATTAGTTGATGAATCAATTTTGTTTAGGAATTTTTAAGGAAATATTGCTTAAATTAGTTTTTGGCAGTTTTAAAAATTATTGCCTCGAAAGAAATTACCGATTAAGCTATTTATTTTATTATTTTTTTTCATCAAATTCCCCGATATAATAGAAGCGTTTTACATTGTTGTTAAATGAGAATCCGTCCTGTTTAAAATTTGGACGGTATGTAAAACCTTTTTTTGCCTTAATTTAAGCTGTGAGAGGGTATCAATTAACCGGTTTTTAAATCGCGGCACTTTTCCTTACATTAACTTATTAATCTTCGATTGAGATAACGATTTTTCTCGCTGAGAAAAAGCAATGTTCGCTAACAATAATATTAAATTAAAAAACAATATTTATAAAATTTTTAAAATTCATTTTTTGTTTATAATTTGCTCAAATTTATAAATAACATTTAAATATATTTCTAACATTGATTTTCTTTGAACATTGCTCTATAAGACTTTAATTCGTTTCCTTAATTATTATATTTTTTTAATAATAATTAATGAGGTGGGGCTAAAAAATGTCGATTGTATCAAGGAAATAATTACAAAAAAAATTAAAGTCTCATTAATCGTTGATCATTATCGAAATAACCGACGTTCGCGTAATCATTTATTAATCCAATTATTATTAATATTTATATATATATATATATTTATACATAATATACAATCTGAAAACAATACTCAGACTGCCACTTATCTGTTCCATACATCATTATTGTATTTCAGCTTTCCACTTCTTGCCTATTATTTTTTTTTGTTTTTAATTTAAAATATGTACAATTTTACATATAAATAATTTATATATATATAATATCTATATATATATAGTGAATATGATATTTTTTTTTGTGTTAGTGTGTGTACTTTTTAGGGATTTTAATTTTAATTTTTTAAGGGGAGAAAAGATATAGGATGGGTTTATTTAAAGGAAGGCAATATTATTATTATTTTTTTATACATTTTTTCCCTTACTAATTGCAACGATTTTAAGAAAATTAATAAAGAAAGGATTTCTAGGCCAATAAAATAAGAAAAGGAAATTAAATCTGAAGATGGGGTAATTAGCGGGGTGGGAAAGATAGGGGGATTGTGTGTGTTAATTAAAAAGGAGGTTATTTTGCTTCCAAACAGACGTTTTCGCATGTTTCCCCGTTAGTTGTGTTTGTTGTAATTATTTTTTTTTTGTCTTTGGTTGACTAGAGTGTCTTAGACTGGCTCTGGTCGTGGCGGCGGCGGCGATTGGTCGTCTGATCGTATCGCAAGCGGCTCCCCCTTGGTCTACAGCACAACCATTTCGGAGAGGGTGAGGCGTCTGGTGTACATGGCCATTCCACTTTCGCTCGAAGTCGATTGCACGGATGAATGATCATCGGTGTCGCTCTGAGTGCTCGTATAGCCAATAACATCTACCTCATCTGTAATTTACAAGAATGGTGTTAGAGTCTTACATTTTTGTTATTGTTATCTTCAACAATTATGTTTCATTTTTATAAATGACCATTAATTTGATTATTCTTTGGTATAAACTTGCAGTTTATCTCAAGAAACTTAAAAGAAAGAAGTATTGATTAGATGTTTAAAATTTGCTTCAAATGATGACATAACTTCGGATACTCAGTTTTTATATATAATCAGAATATCAATCAATTTCATCAAATTTTGATATCATAGAGGGTTTGTTTTTTTAATATAATTGTATGCCTCATAATAAACATGAAGAGGTGCTTTATTATCCTCCTGACAACTTCGACAAGTGGAACAGACATTATCAGGCACCAGAAAGATGCTTACCTTCGTTAATAGCATCAGAAATTAACGTTAACTTGTCAGAACTAGGAATCGATGATGATATGTTAGTATGTAATAGGTACTATCTGGTGGACATTATATATTATATATTTTTATTATATACTCTATTATTATTATTATTAGCAAGGCCAGGAAATGGTCTTTCTCATACGAGGAGCTGTGACAGAAAGAATTGATAAAAGAAAATCATAAAAGCAACTGTCACTTTGTCCTAGGAATACTGACAAATTTTTACATTTGAAATGTATGTAATAAATAGTTTTTCTATTGGATGGTTTTGCCTGGAAAACCATAATAATTTTAAAGCATTTAGATTAGGATGCTAGTCTATGGACTTTTCGGTATCATTCTGTTCTAGAATGCTTTGGAGCCCAGACTAGGTTTACTGCGTTTTGCGCCATATAACAATACTTTTCGAAGAACTATTAACATGCTTTTATTTTATGAACTGACCTTATGTGTTCAAAAATCCTGCACCACAATATTATACTTCATTACAGCAGCAATGGGAGGGCTTCGAACAAAGAAAGGAAATGTAGCCCCCAAGGAAACTACCCCGGCAGAAGATCCCTTAATTTGCAACACGAGCAAGGTAAATACTTTCTCAAGTCCTAAGGAAATTGACAGCGAAATATCAGCACAATGGACCAAAGGAATATCAACGCCAACCATTAGACGTCAACTACCTGATGGTGACCTCCGTGAATGCATTGTAAGAAAAAGCCACATGTTTCCAAAAGAATTCATCGAATTCAGTTTGCAAAAGAGCAAGCCGAAAAGCCCTTAGATTTCGGGATGCAAATAATGTGAAGCGATGAATGGAAATTTAATTTGTTGTTATTACACATTTTGATTTTTTATTCTTGTTTACTTAAAATAGTCTCCTTCCGACTCAATACAGCGAAGGAAATAAATTTTTTGAAACAATTTTTATACTCATCGGCTGGAATGGCATTTAGTATGGTGGTCAGAGTCTTTTGGATGATCGGGATGGTATCGAAACGATTGCCTTTCATCACCAGTTTCACTTTGGGAAATTGTCAGAAGTTGCATTGATGCATTGTCGTGCAACAAAAACCAACTGCCTGGCTCTCGATATTCCGGCCGAATTCTGGCCCACAATCGTTGTAGAACTCCCAGATAATATTCTGCGTTTACAGTGTGATCTTCTGGGATGATTTCACTGTGAACAATTCCCTTTGAATCGGAGAAAACGGTCAGCATTGTCTTGATTTCGTACACATTTCGTAAGGTAACAATTTAGTTGTTAACGAGCCACTGACATCCTTTATGGTGGTCACTTTTTTTAATCTACTCCGAGTTGACTCAAGTCAAAAAGAAACAAAAATTCTTGTATTAGCACCACCAGGAACACACTACCATGGTTCTGTAGCATATTTTTGACTTTTTTTATTTTAAAAATATCGATAAATCAAACTTTCCTTATACTCTTATGGCTGTGTTAGAAGAAAACTCAATAAAGGTTGTATAATTCGTGTCATTAAAAGTGTGAAGTGATTCTCAATAAAAAGAGAAATGAATATTAAGGAGAAACAGTGTTTTTTTTTAATTATTATTATGATTTTTAATAAAGTTGTTTCCAATATTTATAATTCGAGCTGTTGTTGGCCTAAAGTACGAGGAGGTATTGAAAAATTAAATCTGCAACGCTTCTAAACCCTTCAAAAAGTAATTTTTATCTTGCTCTGCAAACCACCTCTCCACAGCTTCCATCACCTCTTCGTTGGAAGAAAATTTACGACAGTTGAGGGAGATACAACATACGATTTATGTGTAGCGGTTTTGTCCTGCAAAAATAAACATCTTTGGACAATTTTCCGCGTCTTCTCGCCATAATTTTTTCTCATAGAGTGGCCAGTAACGTCGAATAATAATTTCCAGTTATTAGTCCACCCTTATCCAGAAAATCAATCATGATTACTCTATGGCAATCCCAAAAACCTGAAGCAACTTTTCCAGTAGATTTTTGAACACTTCTTAGGCCTTGGAGAACCAGAGTGTCTCCATTCTATCCATTGTTGCTTTGTTTCTAGGTCGTAGAAATGTACCGAAGTTTCATCCATAGTGACAATATGGCTTAAGAAGTCTGCATCATTTTCAAACCGAGCACAGATCAAACGTGATGCTTACACCCTTGCTTGCTTCTTTTTCAAGATGAACTACATGATGGACGCATTCATGTGAAATATTCAGTGCCTCAGGTATTTGTTTTAGCTCAATTCGTGGGTCTGACAAAATCATGTCATGAACTGCATCAATATTTTCGGGGAAGGACTTAGAAACTGGCCTTCCCGGCAGTTTATTGTTTAGTGTGGGTCATACAGAATTTATAACAATCTCTGCGGTTTAATTTATGGACGACATCATTTTGATTATCTTTTTTAATTCTTGTTTTTTAAATAATTAAATGTGTCTTTGAAACTATTATTGGTACCACAATTGACATTTTTATGCTAAGAATCGTAATCGTTATTATTCCGGTCTTCAATCCTTGTTTTATTGAAAGTAACGATAAAAACTTTAAACAAAACTCCGCTAAATTTATGGACAGTAGACGTAAAAAGAAATGCAGTTCTATCACCGTTAAACGCGATTAAGTTAATGGTATGGAAAATTAACTTTATCGTAGCTCAAATCTAAAATTGAATAAATACCTACATATATAAAACAATATCAAACGAAATTAAATGATAAAAAATTAATCAAAAATCTATGAATCTAGATCTTTCATTGTAAGTCCTCAGAAATGTAAATCTTTCCCTTGCAGTTAACACACTTTTCCACCCCCGTGTATATAGATACTTTTAGAAACAATTTTCGAAATCTGGTCTTATAGTCTTCACAGCAAAAAATCTACATAACCCAAGCAATTATTACCATGGCTTATAATATATTTCATCCTAATCGCGACTAAACCCGAACAAATCTATTAGGGGCAAACCGCAACCGGCAAAAACAAGAGCATCGGCGTTACACGCTCAATTTCATTAACGCGTACTAGAGCCTACGCATTCCGGTATTCCACAAGGGTGGGTATGGCGCGGGGTTAAGGGGGACGTTTTTGCTGTACCAGAATTGGAGGGCAGAACTGGAATAATATACAAGCGGGCAAGAAGAAGAAGAAGTAGAGAACCAGGCGCAGTAGGCAAATAACAAACGATCCAGATTAGTAGCGGAGAATACGGTAGTAGTCTCTCCACCGATTCGTATTGGGCCCCCGTATTAATTAAATTCAATTAATTATGAGCAACGCAGGATCGGTTGTAATTTAGTATAAAAGGAGAACGCTTGTAGTACAACGGTAATGGTACAACGTAGTAGTTCGGTAACGAATTAGCAAAGAGGTGGTGCGGAATACGAGAGGATAAGAAAGGACACGCTGTGCTTATTTGAAACAAGTCCTCGTCTTGTACTGATGCTGAAATTAACCGAATTAGCATCATCGTTCTTCTTGCTTTAATAGAGTTAAACTTTGGAATACGCTATTCGGAGTGAAGTTTCTTCGAAGATATTTATTATAAAGTTTTTTATTGTCGAGTTTTAACTTTGATCAATTTAAAGGGAAAATCCACTGGGAGCCAGTTTATCGATTTTATAAATTGGTGGAGTCGCCATTTTGTTTTAAATATGTTGTGTACATATTTATTACAGCGCTGTATATAAGGGCTGTTTTACTCTTAATAATTTATACTAATTTTTTTAAAAGTTCAAAAAGTGTCTAAGCAATCACGTTGTGTTGTTTTAATATCTGGCGGCGTTACTTCCAACCTTGCAAACTAGATGGAATTGGATTAGAATTAGTCTATTGTCGGAGGTTGTTATACAATATAGGTTGAGAGGCGAACTGCGATGAAATCAGGTCTTGCATTTGGAGAAATGCTGACGAGACCGAAAAGATCGAAACCACGTGGTTCGTTGGGCGCTGGACAATTCCAACAATATACCATGAGCGCCTATTATAGGCAAGATGAAAACAATACTTTCAAAATCTTCTAGGAGGTAAAGAAAAACAATAAGATATAAGAGAATTAGAACAAACAAGCAAAATAAAGAAGACCACGAGAAAATAGAAATAGAAGAATTGGAAGAAATACTAAAAAATGGAAAAGCACTAGGAGAAGACAAAATCACCGTAAAAATAATAAAGAAAATAATGTTCTGAACTGCTGCTTTAAATAGAATAGAAATTCGATCTTTTCTTTGTCAAAAGAAGGACAAGGAAGGAACCAAAAACAAAATAAAGTTTACTACAACTTTTGGAAGCTAAGATTGAAACAATTTTTAACACTTCTACTATCTCACGTAGTTTAGAAATATTGTTTAGACGAAAGTAGGTTAATTTTTAATCAAAATGTCACTTACATAAACATTTAAAATGTGCTCAGTAGATCTGTTTCTAGAAGGCTGGTTTCACTAGTTTTTTCTGGTTTCCAAATTAATTCACATGATTTGAGAAACCAGAGAACATTAGATCATACCATCTGGTCTAGGAAACTACATAGATCAGACCAGTAAAATCTGGTTTGGAGTACCAAGTGGACTCATTTGGAAGCAGGCTCAGAAGTGTTTGACTGGCAATCTAATTTTTCCCTACTTTGCTTCTTAAGAGGAACTTAGTAGTAGTATTTTCAGTTGAAATTGTAAATCTAATTTCCAAAGATATGCCGAAAAAATTAATTTGCGAATCTGCGTTTTCGTTGGGAAATTAAAATCTTAAAGGCTGTTCCAAATAATTCCAGTTGTACAATGTTCAGAATATTGTACAACTTTCAAATCGTATTGAAAAAACCTAGAACAATCTGGAATAAATAAGAGAAAAATGGAGAAAACTTTTCATGAACTATCCATGGAAGGAGGGTAAAATTTAAGAACTGTGATCAGAACAATTAGAACAATCTTTGAAAAAGAGGGGTTGGTTGAAAAAAGTTTGTTATTTGGCTGTCTTCCTTTTAAATTGAGTTTAAAGTTTCTAATTCTGGCAGTTGTTCTAGGTTGTTATAGTTGGCCTAACTATTGTTCCAGGTTGTTCCTGTTTTCGTGAATATTACGGTCCTAGCTTTCGTAAGTAGTGGAGATATCGCGAAAAATTCAAAATTTACTTGCCGGGCATTTTTCGAATTTTTAAACTACGACGGGTGTTCCAGATTGTTCTGATGTCCTGAGCATTGTACCGAAGAAGAGCTCGTCATTTTCCAAGATTTTACAATTTAGCACATTTATATAGCGACACATTTATGTTTTTAGTATTCATTTCCGGTTCTTATAAAAAATGGACAACTAATATTATACCAAATTGTTTATAGTAATTAGTAGAATCGATTGTAATATTTTAATACTTCTATGTCCTCATTAAAAAAAAAACATAAGTTTGGTTCGTCACCGACTGATTTGATCACCCTGTATAAAGAAAATATTTTTAAAACGTAGCCCTATGTAGTCCTCAATCAAATTTGAAAAAGGTTTTTCGAAATTCCTTACCGTTTAATTATAATAGTCCACCCCATCATGGTTGCATCACACTGTATGTCAGTAATGTCACAATTTTAAAACGTAAAGGTCAAAAACGCTAAATTAATCATTAAAAATGTCTTCTTTGTAAAGTTTTAATTGAATGTATCGCCTGGAATCAACGGTTATCATAGATTCACATAACCAAATGTGGCTTGAATGAAATATTAGAAGAATTTAGATGAAGCCTTAGGAAATATTGCTGGTGACCTGGCAAAAAAATAAAACAGAGAAACAGTTCCAAATTTGGGACAGCTCATCAGATATGAAATAAAAAAGGACTATACTTACAATATCGCTTCTTGGTTCTAGGAATTGTCATATGGAAGGCTTCTGAAACCAATTGGTGAGTGGCTGCAGAAAATAAAAAAAAATGGAATAATCGGAGTTGTTAGAAATTTGGCTGTAAAATGTACAACAAGGAAAGCCACCTACACCTTTAATACAATAATAAGAACCACAATGATTCGTAAGAATTTTCAAAATTTAAAATCCAAACGCAGCCCAAGCTAGAGAAAAAAAAAATTGGCGATGTTGATTCAATACAAGAATGAGGAGGAATTTGTATGTACAGTAGTTTGTCGCTCTTACAATAACATCGTAATATACAAATGCATATACAGGGTGAGGCATTAGTGCCTCGAAGCTCAATATATTCATAGACAATCTTAAGCTACATATTTTAAAATTATTTCCATATATACAGGGTGTTCCATATCGCTAGGGTAAACCAAACATACATATTCTTGAATGGAACACACCATATATTATTTCAAATTTAAGCATCTCTTCCTCAATCCTTCGATATAAAGTCTGATTGAGTTATACCGAGTATTTCAGCAGTTAGGGGAAGGAGACTGTATGCACTTTCATTTTTGTTAACCACTCCTTATATCTAGAATTGTTAATTTCTGAGATATTTAAGTATTAAGGCTTAATTACAAGAGAACGAAAAGTGATAGTGGATCCTGATTTTCGACAACTGTAAGACTAAAATTATGGTAAAATTATACTATTTTTATGCCTTCAATAAATGAGTGACGTCATCAAGTGTCAAAGTGTAGTGACATCTGTCACTTTGGATATTATTTATACAGATTATTATTTATACTGGTCATTATTCATACTGGCTATAATTCATATTAGTCATACATACTGGTCATTGTTCATACGGGTCATTATACATACTGGTCATTGTTCATACTGGGTATTATAGATACTGGTCATTATTCATACAGGTTATTTTTTATACTGGACATTCGGATGATCGGAAGACAGCAATTTTTTTGGTAAGGACTTAACACTATAGAAGATTGAATTCCTTAATTCTAATATTTTAATTTATGCTATGTCTACGTATATGCGTTTATATAATTCAATGTTATTGTAAGAGCGACTAACTATGGTTATACTCAGCAGGTAGCAAGCTGGCCCTGCGGTCCTTTGGAATAAAGTATTGAGCGCAAAGTATTTCTCTATCTAGTCGTGTCCGGATACCTTTGAAGGTCGCTGTACATATTTGTGATTGTTAGAAATAATTGTTTAAGCATTTCCAACTCTAATCGAATATTATCCGCCAACTTTTACCGAAAAGGAGTTTCTGCACTAAACTGTCAGAATTGATTTTATGAACGGACCGGAAAAAGCCATAAGCCACAGGGAAAATCCTGCTGAAAATAACCGCAACAGTTTGCACTTTAACTCTCGCATAGCGAACCGAAAACGACAAAATCAATAAAGCTCGAGCCTTCGTGTGGGGTTTGAAGCGTTTCGCGTTTTTCTTTTTTTTCTCTCCTCGACGAAAAATCGTATTATAATAACAATTTTGTTTCGCCAGCAACAAGCCCGTTTAGCTGATCAAATCCCATCATCGCGTTATATTCCATAAGACTTTTGCTCCCGCCAATATATATACAGGCTAAAAACTTCTTTATCCCGTTTTCCGCGTTTTTTTTGTCTCCTTTCGTTCGGCGTGTCCCATTTTCCCGCCAGTCGACCAATATTAAACGCAGGCAATAAAAAGGTTTGAAAAACAAATAAATTTCAGTTACCCTTCTTTACGCGCGACTCCGTAATTTACTTATATGTTATCGGAGGAACGGAAGAAAGCTAGCAGAGCAAGGGAAATAACGGGGAATTGAAAATTCTTCGACCGAAGGAAAACAGGGCGGAAAATTAAGTTAAGCCGGACTACCAGTAAGTCGAAGGTCTCGATGTGTATACGCCGCGAAAGTGGCCTGCTTAGACCTCGATTTCGCCAAAGTATCGCAAGCCAAAGACGGGGATTCTTTGGCAAAACAAGAGAAAAACAAGAGAAAATCTCGTGTGTGTTGTACCATCCTGGCAAGAGAAGAAAAAATCGCTTTCCATTTAAATTATTGACTGGAAAAAAAGGGAGAAAAAGGAAAGGGAATAATACCCTACCCGTTGAATCTTTTAGCTTTTATTTTTTTTCCTGTTTTTGAAGTCAAAGAACAGCTAGTCGAAGGGAAATGATGTTAAAAGAGGTTTCTTTTTGTTTCGGATCTAATTCTGCATTTTCTAACCTAAAATTTAAATGTCAATCCATTTGTTGAGAATAGGTCTTCCAATTTTAAATAGGGATAGTATATTTATAAAATTATTATCTTTATAAATTTAAAAGCTTATCGCGTATCAAATTTTACCACCCCACTATACAGGGTGTGCCAATTATCTGAGCTCGGTCTATTAGATCTTACCTTTTAAGCGATTGAAAGAGAATTAATTTATCAAATAGCAAAAATTATAAAGTGTTCCATTTGACAAAAATGAGTTTTACCATATTAAAAATGCAATTATTAATTTTCAATTTTAAACAATCTATAGTAAAGATATTTGGCATGGATTGTTTAATTATATAGTTTCATAATTATTGAAAATTAAAACAAGCATTAGTACAGATGGAATTGATTTTCAAAGACTTTATGAAGATGAAATTTTTTGTTTTAAAATTGAAATATCTCGGAAGCGGTTAATTTTTAGTACCTACTAGGTTTGTTATACAAAACTGTCTTAATTTATAATGAGGAATCTGAAAATTTAATGCCATTTGATAGGGTGTCTCAGCTTTTCTCTTTCAATGCATTATTTATTTCCTCTAGCTAAAGTTAATACTTTTTAAGATATAGTTAATTTACTACAAAATTCATAAACAGAGCTGCCACAGCACTGTTCAACGTACCTACGAGGGAGCGTTTTTATATTCGCGGAATGGGGGATAAGGGGTGGAAATAAAAAAACCAAATTATTTTTCTTTTTCAATATATTCACCTGCAAGACGGATACATTTTTCACATCTTTCAATTAATTTATTTATACCCTCATAAAAAAAATTATTTCTCTTTATCTGCAAAATACGCCGAAACTGCATCCTTGACTTCATCATTGGCAGTAAATTTTTTACCCCGCAGCTCTTTTTTCATTTTCGGAAACAGGTAATAATCACTCGGGGCTAGGTCTGGGCTGTAGGGTGGGTGATTCACAATTTCGAAGCCCACCTTATGCAGGGCAGCTAACGCAACGCGGCTCTTGTGGACGGGCGCGTTGTCGTGCAAAAGCAGCACACCTTTCGTCAATTTTCCCCGTCTTTTCTCTTTAACGGCTTCTTTTAGTCGCTTTAATATTGAAGCGTAATATTCTCCGGTTATAGAAACACCTTTATCTTTATAATCAATCAACAATATTCCTTCCGAGTCCCAAAATACCGTTGCCATGAGTTTCCCAGCTGATTGTGACACTTAAAATTTCTTGGGAGGTGCTGTGCCCTTTTTATGCCACTGCATGGAGTCTTGTTTGGACTCAGGTTCATAATGATGAACCCAAGTTTCGTCTCCAGTAAGAATTCGACTCAATACACCATCCTTGTCTTCATTACAAAGGTCCAAAAATGCACGCGAACACTCTACGCGCTGTTGTTTTTGCGGCGACGTGAGCATTCTCGGCACCCATCTTGCGCTGACCTTAGACATGCCGAGATGATCGTGTAGGATTTTAAAAATGTTTGTATCGGATATTCCAACCATTTCTGCGAGTTGTTTCTTCTTTAGTCGAGCATCTTCGAGTACAATTTTTTCAACTTTTTGGATAAGTGCTGGCGTGGTCACCTCAATGCTCCTGCCCGGCCTCGAGTCATCGTCAAGGGATTCCCTTCCTTGTTTAAATAAACTATGCCACTTGTACACAATGGTTTTTCCTGGACAAGAGTCGCCGTAAACCAATGACATCTCATTCATTATGGTCGCGACTGATTTTCCTTGCCTGGTAAAAAACTTTATAACGGCACGATATTCGATTTTTTCCATATTTCACTTTTCACTCCTGATTATGTTACTTGGTTGACGATAGCTCAAAGACTAACTGTCTAATAACAATGAAGCTTCGTATTTATACTAATTATGAGTCGCTGCACAGGCCACGCCCCCAATGCGCCTAATCACCCCCCTACAACCCGCTCATTCCGCGAATATAAAAACGCTCCCTCGTATATCTCGAAAAGTATTAATTTTAGCCATAGGGAATATTATAAGCAATTGAAAGAGAACTTGAAGCACTATCAAATAGCGTAAAAATATACAGGGTGTTCCATTTGATAAAAACGAGTTTTGCCGTATTAAAAATGCAATTATTAATTTTAAATTAATTTTGAAACACCCTGTATACTATAGTGAAGATATTTGGCATGGCTTGTTTAACTTAAGGTAATGTCATAATTATGCCGAAGAATCGTTGCAAAACAAATATTAGTAGGTACAGATGGAATTAATTTTCAAAGACAACTATGAAAATGATCTTTTTTCTCTTAAAATTATATCTCGGAAACGGTTAATTTTTAGTACTAGGTTTTTTTATACAAAACTATCTTAATTTATAACGAAGAATCTGAAAATGTAATAATATACAGGGTGCTTCAGCTTTTGCGTTTAGAGGCATTATCTACTTTCTCTGTATATGTAGTTATCAAAAAACGTTTCAAATAAAAGTTACTTGATATTATGATATGTTGAAAACGACAAAACAGAGGATTTTATTTGCCCGTGACCTTGAAGGAGATTTAACGGGCAACTTTGTTTTTTTTAATGGATAGATGTATTTTTTAATGTTGCATCTCATTTATCAAAAACTAATAAATAACTTTTATTTGACAAATTTTTTATTTTGCCTTGTCAGTTTTGACACAATTCAGATAAACTTGTCAACAGCAATTTTTATTAACTTAAAGGAATACAATAATATTATAACTTAATAAATGTTCAAATTGGGCTCCATCAGCGTGGACAAAAGCTTCCAAACGACGTCTTAATCCTCTGTTGCAAGATGAAAGTATCATTTTCTGAGTTATTACCCTGCATCCCGTGCGAATTCGCGAATTTAAAAAGTTTGTTGATAACTATACAGGAAAAGTAGATAATGCTTGTAACGCTAAAGCTAAGACACCCTGTATAGGGTGTTCTATTTAATAGAAGAAAATTTTATAACGCTCAGCCAAAATGAAACACCCTGTATACACTAAAATAATTTTACGATATAGAGGAGTTGATCCAGAAGAACTTTTACTTAATTTTTTTTTGATTAAACTAATAGATAAGACATAATAGACCGAGCTCAGATAATTGGCACACCTTGTATATAGAGAGGGCACGTGGATATTGTACAGGCTGGGCCACTAAGAAAGGTAAGCGGCTGTATCTCGGAAAGTATTTGTACTAGGTTCTTCGGGAAAAAATATTGATGATAAAAGTATCCAAGAGAAATTTCTAGAAATTATTTTCAAGTTACAGATTTTACCGCTAGGGACGTAACTGCTATTATAATATCTAAAATTCCTATTATCTCAGAAAATCGCAGAATAAGATGTAACTTTGATATCATTACCTAATTGAAAGCCCATTTAATACCAGATAACTTTCTTTAGTGAAATTTTTTCGTATCTGTCGTAATAAGGGAAGAGGAAGACCATCTATTTGTCAATGTTTAAAGTTTAATATTTCCGTTACTATTCAACCTATTCGATTAATTTTGGACTCGTTTGAAAAGGAATTGTGCGGACTTTAAACAACGTTTATATGCTGCCTCCTGTGATGGCTGCCCGTAATCAGAATAAGCTTAATTTTCCAAATTTTAAGAAAATTTTCATATCATGCGATACATGATTGTGTTCAGGAATTTTTTAAAAGAGCCACAAAAATTGCACGGTTCCAATTTAAAATCTTGAGATTAGCTGAGATTACTAAAAATTTGCGCAAACGAAATTTGGTTTATTAAGCGTAAATAAAAGTATTTAGATTACAATTTGAATTGCTTCAAACCACATCTTAATATCTTAAGTAACAAAAAAGTTACGGCAAATAAAAGAAATTAGAAGATTTCAATTTTTCTTCAATATTAAACAAATGAAAAGTAGTAAAATTTGAAAATGGATTTTAGTGAGCTTTTGAATCTACACCTTTTTGCTAATTTAACCATTTATCTATCTTTTCAAATAAAAAAGTTAGCCATGTTGTCCCTACAAAATCCGGACACCCTGTATATAGAGAGGGCACGCGGATATTGTACATACATACATAATAACTTTATAAAGTATCCAATTTCTGTTCCGTCCTTCGTTCATTACGCAATTTCGTATTTACCTTCCACACCTATCCGGGCTAAACGCGCATCTTAATCTAAATGACCTAACATAATCGTTACGGGAAGAGATTAATCCGGGACGTTAGCAAGCGAACCGACGGCACCCTTGAACATGGCCCTCGTCATAATCGAAACCCATTCAATCGACGCGAATTATTTCTATAATTACGCCTAATTTCGCGAAGGAAATTTGCGATAACAACCCTGCTGGTGAGAGCATCCACGATGGCCTCATCTAACAACACCTGCACCTCCACCATTATTACGTTCAACCTTTCGTGGATGTTTTAGGGGTGAACTGCTTAAATTAAAAATAATGCAAAATCGATACAACGGGTGCTGTGAAGATTGTAAGATTTTTTCGTTTAATATTAATTAGTAATTATAATAATTTCAGGACTGCTCAAAATGATTTTATTCATTAAAGGTGTAATTTTGATTACTAAATGATTATTGATTATTAAATCAGCGCAAAGAAATAAGGACAACTAGATCGTGTAGAGTTCGCCAAGATACTGTAAAATCCGTTTAGTGCCCATCGATTTGATATTGTCGAAATGGAATTGCGTTAACTTTTTCTTCCGTTTACAATTTTAAACGTATCTTTCGACGATATCACCAATGAATTTCTCGCCGCGATTTCCCGAGACCCATCCACCCTTACCCCTTATTTTGTCCGACTCGCTTTCGGGCCTATATATATTTCTTTTTTTTTTTCCTCTCTACTTCCAACCGTTTCAATTTCCAAGTAATAAATTTTAAAGGTTCGATCGCACGAGGATTCGCAATCCTCGCCGGCAATTTTCCTTATTTTTTTTTCTTCCTCTCGTGCTTCTTTTATCGGCGCGAATACCAAGGGCATATACACATCAATACACCACACGCTATCCATCTCTTTCTATCGCGTTCCTTTCCGTTTCTTCGCCGTGTGAATATGTATGCTAGATATATGTATAGTAAGAGGTAAGGTAGGATAGGTACAATGGCTGTGCGCGCCCACGATTAATAATGCCTCCTTTTCATGTTTAAAATGTATTGAGCCATCGTTGGCGAATTTACGAGCTACCTTTTGTGACTTTATGACGGAATAAAATGAACATTACCTGACACGGAGTGCTAGAAGTATAGCGGGTGAGAGTTTTTATTTCTTTCTGCCGATCAGGGTTTAGCTTTATTCGATTTGGAAACACTCTAGTTTCTAATTGTTTGAACGATTTAAGTCAATATATTCGGAAGTGCTTTAATATAAAAACTCTTTCTCATGGAACAAAACAAAGAGCAATTAAATAATCATAAAAATAATGATAAAATATTATTAGGGGTAGTCCATATTTTTTTCCACAACGTATATAGAAGTGAAGTTAATTAATAAACAGTCATATTGTGAACCAGAAATCAGGACTCTAAGCCCCTGCAGAATCCTGGCATATTTCTCCTGTCAAATCTTTCAAAAATAGTGGAATCCATCATCCTTAACCGTCTTCAAGATGAGTTCCTCCTGCACAATATAATCCAGGATGTGCAGTTCGGCTTCCGAGAAGGGCTCTCCACCGATTATAAGCTCTTCCGCGTTACCGAGGCAATTCGTAATTCTTTTGAGATACAAGAGACGATGGGTGTGGTGTTTGTTGACTTTGCCCGGGTCTTCGACACTGTTTGGTATCGTGGACTTGGTTACAAAATGGTGGTGGCGTGGCAGCATTTGCAGCAGGACCGACGTTTTTCTGTCAGAATCTACGATTCCATGTCAACACCAAGAACTGCGTTCGCGAGCGTTCTCCAGGGTTCGCTTCTATAACCAACGCTCTTTCTGTTTTTCTTTATCCACGACCTTCTTAGGATTCGAGGAGTATATCCAGCGATTTATGCAGATGATACCACCATTTTCACGTGGCCCAGAAGTGAAGCCCAGTTGCCCCTCGATTTTGGGGCAAATGGACCCACCAAGACTAAGTTTCTTAGAAACACTGCAACACCTGGCTGGGGTATCTGGGTATGTTGCTGTACCCTTTATTTATGAGTACAAAATTATGATTTGACTGCAACGATGGCTTAAATTTGTCTTATAAGATTTGTAAGTGAAGCATCGTCAAACCGTGAGCAATAAAGGGTTAAAATAAATACTGCAGCATAAAGAAAAAAATGATAGATTTCGTTCGTAGACAGATGACGGCATGAATGCAGTGTGCCAACCGCATTTCATTAAAATCTCTCAAAAACATCGATGTAAATTGGCTATGGTCCAGTTACCCCACAACACCTTACCAGTTTGTATGCGCTAAAAGTCTGCACTCGTTAAGACTTAAACTCTTAATTTATTGCGTCTTCCTCCGTTCTGTCCTCATCTACGGAGCATTGTCGTGGGGTTGCTTCGCCAAAAGCCACCTCAAGAGAATGGAAGAACAGGATCCTGAGAATTATAGTGAGGAGTTGGTTTGTCCGAAATTCAGATCTTTGTCGCGACCTGGGGATCCCATCGCTCCATCAATGCCCATCACAAGTTTCACTGAAGACTCCACCTGACGTCGTTGTTAGAAGGGCTCAACAGGTCGTGACCCGGATTAGCTACAATTTAAATTCTCTGGACGCTGCTCTATCTCTGTATCATGTGAGAGAGAAAGGGCAAAAATCAGAAATTTCGTTTTCAAGGTTTACCAGAGCATTACAATATTGCATTCATTTTTCGAGGTCTGCAGGCAGAACTCTATGGGTTACCTGGATTTTGTAAGGATGCCATACATACATTGTTTTCTTGTCAAAGTTCTTGGCCTTTCCACCACATCATCATGTACACGGTCTGTATTTACTGTTGAACGAATTGTACGAGGTCTTCCAGAATGTAGTCAGTCAGCCGTAGCCTCAGTTTGTTGAAGTTTTGCATCTAAACGTTGAATCGTCACGATAATCGATAATTATTTTTGATTAAAAACTTTTACAATCTCTACGCGTTCTCGAGGTGTATATCGATATTCATAATTTCTTTCGGCTGCGTTTGGCAAGAATTACCCTTAAGTTTAAAAAAATATTTACGATATTTCTGGTAGGTATTGGGCGATTTGAATGTATTTTTCTGCATATATGAAAGCTATTTCTCCTTTAGTGACTTTATGCCTTTGTTAAAATATCTTTCTCCTTGACCAGTAAAAAAGCTGTAGACTGCCTCTTTGAAAAACTCATCAGAATTGAAACGACGTCCTCGAAGGTGTTTTTTTTTTAATAATCTGAAAAGGTAATGGATGCATGTTAAGACTATAAGGGGTGTTTGTATTTATCGTGGTTCCTTTCGGCATATATTCGATGAGGAGGGTGCTTTTAGTGTCCTATAAAAGAGTTGCCATGAATTTTCCAGTAGATGGTTGAGACCTTTTATGCACCCATTGCATTGATTCTGATCTAGTTTGTGGGTCCCAATGATGCATGAAGTCTCGTCTTCTGTTGCAATTTGTGCCAAAAATTCAGAATCTTTCTCTAAAGTTGTCAAATGGCTTTGCAAAATTTCCAATCTGCTTGAGTGTCAATAGCCGTGGAAGCCGCCTGGCTGAAATCTTACTCATGTTTAAATTGTCATGTAAATTGTTCATGAAGCTACGTTTAGATCTTCCTAATGTCCTACCATTACGCCCCCATCGGAACTGTTTTGACCAAAATTGAAATAATTAAAAAACGGCTAATTTTAGAGGCAAACTTTATTAGACAAAGTGCCAATACAAATTAATAAACAAAATTAAGTAATTCCACCTCTAAAAAAAAGAGCTATAGAAATCTCGTAATAAAATAAACAACCATACGACCTCTGTACCCCTAAAATTTCAACAAACAACTCTCAAAAAAAAGAGAGAAAAACATTCGTACGTTTATCGTTTCACAGTACTTAAAATATTTCCCGAGCATAGAATATAGGCGGCTGTGCACGCTCTCAGAAAATAAACGACATCTTGTGTCAGAGGTTTTGGTTAATTATTCACGAGAGTAGACTGGACTTGATTAATGGCGTTATTAATTCGGAAAACTCGCAATTTGTCTTTCTGGGAGGCCTTCCTTTCACAGCCGTGGAATTCGTATCGTGCACCGCTCTTTATAAGAACAATGAAAGAGACTTACTCGAGATATTCTGTAACGATTTCGAAATAAAAAGTGTATTAACGATGAACAAAATGGTCATTAATAGTAATTTTTCCAACTGATGTATTATGTAAACTTTTAAATTGCGTACAATCGTCTTGTGTAATCATACATAAGACGTAAAAATAGTGTCTTCTCCTCCGGTTTCTCGTTGTTGTTAGCGAGAGATACGATTGTTGTATATTAGTGTACTAGCTATCAAGATTCGGTAAGTAAGATAAATGTTTATGGTTAAGTACTGTACCTGATTCGGAAATTGGTGAAGGCGCGGACGAATGAGACGCCGTACTAATACCACTAGATACGGTCGAAGTGGAACATTCCGAGACGGATCGCCTCTTTGACAGGTTCTGCTCCAATTGTTGCAGCCTTCGTTTCAGGTACCTCTGTTCTCTATTCAATTGGTCTTTGTACATGCTATTTTTTCTATCTCGGTCTTCGAGATTCTGTAACAAAAGATTTGGAGATTAAATTGGTATTGTAATTACTGTAGGTCTCAACCTGTTCGATTATTGCTTGCGCAATTTATGATTTAATTAAATTGGAATTAACGGGACTGTAACTATTATTATGGTAGGCTCAATTTTCTTTTAAAGTGAATTCTTCTCGATGGATTCCTCACAATTTAACAAAAGCCAAAAACAAAAGCCTTGGTTTTTTTAAATTTAAAATATTGCTTTTTATTAAAGATTGCAGACAACATCATGGGACAAAACAGGTTAGGATGTTAATAAACAATATAACAATAGAAAAAATGAGGGATTTTTGAAGTTGAGGATTCTTATCAGCCGTAATAAAGGATACGTAGAACATGTGAATGAAAACTGGAATTCTAATGGGCATCCGAAATGGTGAAGATGCTATTGAATTCAAGACAATATATCAAACTAACATGAACTTATGCTAATACGATGATATCCGAAGCCCAAAATCATAAAATCCATTAGACTATTGTGATTAATATGCTTAGATCAAAGAGAAAGTATGGATCAGTACTGTCTAAAATTGAAAAGAACAGACAAATTGAGAGGAAATTGACAAGTTCAAAATTAACATTTATTTAACACATTTCTCAGATTGAGGAAAATAAATTTTCAATTGTTTAGCAAAAAATCATTACTATCTTTAATATCGTGTGCAGTTCGAGAAGGGAAATTATAATTTTAATGTAACTCAATTAATTACATAGCCCAGGAAAATAAAATGTTTATCTTAAAAGTAAAAAATGAATTTAGATATTCGTTTTAGACCTAGTTTTATGATACAATTTCATATCTAAAATTAGATTACACTTAGTCACTTTGACTTACTTGGTACTCCCCACCTGTACTTGAGCTGGATTCAGCTATTTTTTTTAGATTTAAGAGTTATTACTGTCACAGTACTTCTAATAGCTGTCAAAATGTACTTTTGATCGAAAAAACATACAGATGAGATATATTAAAAAATATGACAACATTGTCACATATCTATTTTGAAATTTTGTTTATTATTGTTTATTTATATTATACAGTTTGAGTCAGAGAAGTAGATAAATCGACCGAACCCTGGGAGCGGAAACTTAATGCTTTAATTTGTGTTAAAGGTTATGCGGCAGCATCGTCATATCCCAGAACTACATCTTAAATTGGTGGTAAATTTAAATTGAAAGTTGAATAATTTGTTGATGTTTTTAATTTTCATGTAAAATATATCACGAGTATTGCTTAACGCACGAATTTTAAGCAATAATCATGACATATTTTACATAATAATGTTCGTTACATAGAGATTATGGGACATTATAATAAATAAAATTATAGATAAAAGCACAAACGTTAAGTAAAATAGTTAATTTTATTAAAATAAGTATTTCCATAAAGTAGAAAAGAAGAATATAAAATACAACCCATATGATTGTCCAAAAGCGTAATACATGTCGAAGAAAATTGTTCAAAGTACAGCACTGAAAAAACCAATAAACTCTAAATAACACTGAACTTCACAAAATTTTCAAACGTTCTAGGCATACAACACTTAAATTCTTTTTTCAACATTGGCATAGGTAAATTAACCTGACACATTGCTACTTTTTGTAATAAGTCGCGCAACTTTTAATCAAATCGGCAGCATCTGTTTAGCATGTTGTTCTTCAATGGCCGTTGAGCATAACAAAGACAAAAGCGATAAACGATGCAAGCGTACACACCACATCAAGGACAAAATCGTACTGAATTGAATGCAGCTGATGGAACGAAATATGTTGACCGTGCTGACTGATGAAACTAAAAGCATGTTGAAAACTGTAGATATTACAGAATTCTTTTGGAATCATATTGACCAACAGCGCGAATCCGGTTTCTCCCGACTACTAACGCATCACGTGACTGAGACAACCAATAAAAAATTAGACACATTTTGTGCATTTAAGATACCGGCCCATGACCGAACCAGGTAAAAGTATCGCTATTTGCTCTGACAGTCAGGCAGCACTTAAAGCGATCAGTTGCGTAAGTGCTGACCCAAAGCTAGTTTGAGATTGCGTAAGAGCCCTAAATGAGGTGGGCACCCAAAGGAAATTAACTTTGGGCTGAGCCCTCAGCCGCACGGGCGTGAAGGTTCGTCAAGGCCTTTCATAGAAGCTGGCCCTTCCTTCAGCATCACTAAATCGCAAATTAAAAAGTCCATCTACGAATGGATATATAACAGGCTTGAGTTTACTGAAGACCTACCTACTGAATAAAGACAGGAAGACTGTCAAAGTGATAGTAGGTCTCTTGACCGGTCATTGCAGACTGAATAGGCATATATTTAACGTCGGCCTGACAGATGATGCTCTCTGCAGATTCTGTCAGTCAGGAAGAAGAAACCCCAGTTTATGTTATGTGTCACTGCGATGGCCTAGTGAGGACAAAATTTCTAAAAATGGGCGTAGAGAACCCCAGAGCTAACGCTCTCAAAAATAATAAGCCTAATTAAGAAGGCAAAATTAGAGAGCGTCCTCTGGGATAAAAGGGGATCACAATAGACCTGCAAGGGTCGCGGAGAAATAGGTTCGCATGGCCACGCTATTCCTAATCTAATCCAATCTAATCTAATGTAGACAGTTTGAACACTTGCAGGCTAAACTTTTTTTTTAATTGTCAAATTACAAACG
This sequence comes from Holotrichia oblita, assembly GCA_023690525.1. Taxonomy (NCBI): domain Eukaryota; kingdom Metazoa; phylum Arthropoda; class Insecta; order Coleoptera; family Scarabaeidae; genus Holotrichia; species Holotrichia oblita. The sequence continues at coordinate 9,558,412 of CM043021.1, forward strand.
CACTTATAAAATCAGTTATTTTTCAGTTTTGATATTTTTGTTACAATTTTGACAATTATCACACATTTTAAATATGTATCATGTGTCATATGTGTCATTTTTGTTTCGATTTGACAGTTACTACTGCCACAATACTTTGGACAGCTGTCAAACTGCAATAATAGTTAGCTTCCACGGTTTTAACACGTGTAGCTGTAAACAATTAAAACATCGGTATCACCAAACACCACAACTTTGATTAATTACTCGGGACACGTGTTTCGAGAACGCATGGGTCGAAACACGTGTCCCGAATAACCGATGTTTTAATTGTTTATTACGAGTCCACAGTCCTTGAGATCACTCTACGTGTAACTGTCATAATATTGTTGACAGCTGTCAAATTATAAAATAGCAGTACTTTTTACATTTGAAATTTGTAATTAAAACATTGAAAGATATGTGGCAGGTGTAAAATTCTAAGTCAGTTAGTTACCTGTCTTTCTTTATCATTCTGACAGCTACAACTGTCTTGCCTGCAATCTTTGTTAAGCAATGTATTGCATGTCAAGTACGAGAAGTGATGGTTTGACACTTAAGCAATTTTGACACATGCAATGCAAGAAAACGAATTGAAAAGGCAACGGCACCAACCAAATTAGTTGGTTGCTGAATAACTGCACAGAGAAAAGATTAAAGAACTAGGCCGACAAAATAAAACTAGATGTGTGCTTCTGCGTAGTGCATGCGTCAAATATCGGTAACACTTAAAATACATATTATTATGTACCACTATGGATAAAAAAGTCCTCAATAAGAAACGAGAAATACTAATTTCTACCCCTCTAACCACTAATTTCTACCATATTAGCTGTAATGTTGAACAATTTTAAACACTGTCATATTGTAAAAACATTAATTTTTGTTCGGATTTGACAGGTACCACTAACACAATGTTTTTGACAGCTGTCAAACTGCAATAACAGTTATTTATAACGGGTTTTAACAGGTGTAACTTTTATAACGTTTTTGAGAGCTGAAAAATTATAAAACGACAATATTCCTTCAATAGTCCACAGGCTTTGAATCAACAAGAAGTTTAAAAACAATCGTTTACTAAGCTGGGCAAGTTTTCGAAAGGTATTTAAATCAGGCAGAATCTTATAAAATCATGTACATACATATCTACTATGAAAGATCTAAGCAAGGTATCCAGCTAAATGTTGCATCTATCTGGCTCAGTCGTGGAAGAAGAAAGATTGAGAACCGCTGTTCTAATGCATTCATCTAAACGTCATTGTTTTCTAAATGGAGTAGATATGAACTTTAAGAGCATCCTCGAAATAGGCTTTTAGTCAGTCTATATTTGACATTTCCTGGCGTATAGTTCACTTATTACAGCAACATAGATTTTAAATCGTTCCCCGTTTTCAATTTATAAAACGCAGTTCCCCTAGTACAGGAAGCAATCCTCTCGCCATACATAATTCAATATTTTTCCAATATCCTGTTGCTCCTCGCCTTTCTACCAACCGTCTAAGGAAAAATATAAAAATCCACCCTATTCCATTTTATCCAATAATAAAAGGCACTCACGTGGCCATCCGTAACATTAGTTTAATAATTATAATTCGTTCCCCTTTTTAAAATTTATATTCGTAATTGTATTATTACGACAATATAAGACCTAATAAATCGTCTTTTAATACCGTATTTGTTTCTATTATCCATACATTTTTGCGCCCGAAACAAGACCGAGGCGAGAGCATGGTTTGAATTTTTAAGGTTAATAGAAACTAACCCACAACAATCTTGCGCCCTTTCCCAGCTTATGAGGACCAAAATAGAGAAAATGTTATTACGAACGATGACAATTTTTCGCGTCAATATAATCCGGGAAGATATTAGAATCGATCCCCGTCTTTATACATCGAGCTAAAGTACACATACATATATAAACGGTGAAGCGACGGGTCTCCGTCGGAGAGAATTGGAAGCTGGTACTCGCCTAGCCGGAATTCTGAGCGGGCGAGTCTTTGCCGTAAAGTACGACGCAGAAGTGAGCCGTTACTCGGAGAAGCTGTGTGAGCGCTTTCGCGAAATAAACACCAGTAATATTTTTGCGAGAGAACAATCTAAACGCTTCCTTTATGTAAGAAGTTTCAGGACGATCGTATTACATTATAGACGGTAGAGCTATGGCGACACACTGGGTTATGCAGTACTATAAAGAAATGGGAACGGAAGACAAAGACGTGCGCTGTGCGCACATGGGCTAGTGATATTGTTGCTTTGCGACTCTGAAATGCTCTGGGATTCGAGACTCTTTCTGCATAATAGGTACTTATGCAGAGCGAAGAGATGCTTACTACCTATATATGAAATCTTTCCTTGAAGAACAATAATAAGATTTTCTGTATATATTTTAATGTTCAAGGATGCAGATATATGAAGTCGTATGCCACAAAAGTACTAAACGAATGAGATTAAAAGAAGTAGATATATACAGAGGACACACCGGATATTCTTCCACACCATCAAGCGCACGTTTTAAAAATATTTGGTTTTATACAGGGTGTTCCAAATAGAAATGCCAGACTAAAGTAGCATTTTTTTAAATGGAACACCCTGTATATTAATAAATAAAATGATCCGTGCTTGAAAGCTGGTTACATCGATATCATGTTGTGTAGGTCTAAAGTTGATAGTTTCTGAGTAAATAGTTATTTTACTTGATAAATTGATACATTTCAGTAGGCTATTCTGCATAGTGAAAAACAAAAGATTCGAAACCAACAGTGTAGAATATTTTCTACTAGTATGGATTGTCATTGCTATGTGAAATAAATTCTGCAACTACTCGCTTTATACAGGATGTTCACAATTTTGCAAAATTGAAGAAATCTCGAAGTTTTTAAATGGAACACACTGTATATTTTTAGCTCATTTAAAAGCCCTTTTACTACTCCTTCTACTGATACCTCATTTGATGCACCTAGAACCCTAATTATTTCTTTTTAAAGTTGAATTAATGAGAAATGCTTGTATTTTTAGTAGCTATTTTGCACTTTTAAACTTTCGGATATTCCACGAATAATCCATAAATGGTCTATAACAAGAAATATCAACTGTTTCTCATACTAAACATATGAGAAACAGTTGATTTTCACTTAGCTGTGAAAGCAAACATTAAATTAACATAAAGTAATATAGCATTTTTGTTGTCAAAAGTTGTCAAAAATTTCGTTAGGTGTTATACAGTATTTCGTTCAATCTTTAAAAGAAATTGTTATAATGGCTAATTTTAGTACTCAAGAAATCGCAAACATGATATTTATTCTTGGGGAGTGTACAAGAAATTGTCTCCTAGCAAGTAGAGTATATGCAGAGAGATTTCCAAACCTTGAAAGAAAGCCAAGACAGGAAGCACTTGAAAGGTTATTAGAGAGATTTATACTGTTAGTGTAATCTACAAGAAGAGAGAAATAAATAAACCGGTAATCAATGAACAAAGCGAAGAAGTCATAAGTATCATCCGTACCATATGGAATTAAATCAGGAATTGCATGGTGATGATTTCATTAAAACATATCTCGAAAGAGAACCAACTACAAAAGTCTGATGGGGGGATGAGGCTACTTTCAAAAGTAATGTGGTTAATGTCTTCTACTTTTGAGGATATGTCAAGGCTTTAGTAGTAGAGGGTGTACCTGGTCAAAATATCATCAACTATGATGAGAAAAATGTAAGCGACGACCCTGGACGAGCAAAAGTGGTTTGCAGAAGAGGCACAAAACTTACGAGGGAGCGTTTTTATATTCGCGGAATGAGCGGGTTGTAGGGGGGTGATTAAGCGCATTGGGGGCGTGGCCTGTGCAGCGACTCATAATTAGTATAAATACGAAGTTTTATTGTTATTAGACAGTTAGTCTTTGAGCTATCGTCAACCAAGTAACATAATCAGGAGTGAAAAGTGAAATATGGAAAAAATCGAATATCGTGCCGTTATAAAGTTCCTTACCAGGTAAGGAAAATCAGTCGCGACCATAATGAATGAGATGTCATTAGTTTACGGCGACTCTTGTCGAGGAAAAACCATGATGTACAAGTGGCATAGTTTATTTAAACAAGGAAGGGAATCCCTTGAAGACGACCCGAGGCCGGACAGGAGCATTGAGGTGACCACGCCAGGCACTTATCCAAAAAGTACTGTAGTACCAAACTGTACTCGAAGATGCTCGACTAAAGAAGAAACAACTCGCAGAAATGGTTGGTGTATCCGATACAACAATTTTTAAAATCCTACACGATCATCTCGGCATATCTAAGGTCAGCGCAAGATGGGCGCCGAGAATGCTCACGCCGCCGCAAAAACAACAGTGCGTAGAGTGTTCGCGTGCATTTTTGGACCTCTGTAATGAAGACAAGGATGGTGTATTGAGTCGAATTGTTACTGGAGACGAAACTTGGGTTCATCATTATGAACCTGAGTCCAAACAAGACTCCATGCAGTGGCATAAAAAGGGCACAGCACCTCCTAAGAAATTTAAAGTGTCACAATCAGCTGGGAAACTCATGGCAACGGTATTTTGGGACTCGGAAGGAATATTGTTGATTGATTATAAAGATAAAGGTGTTTCTATAACCGGAGAATATTACGCTTCAATATTAGAGCGACTAAAAGAAGCCATTAAAGAGAAAAGACGGGGAAAATTGACGAAAGGTGTGCTGCTTTTGCACGACAAGGCGACCGTTCACAAGAGCCGCGTTGCGTTAGCTGCCCTGCATAAGGTGGGCTTCGAAATTGTGAATCACCCACCCTACAGCCCAGACCTGGCCCTGAGTGATTATTACCTGTTTCCGAAAATGAAAAAAGAGCTGCGGGGTAAAAAAATTACTGCCGATGATGAAGTCTAGGAAGCAGTTGCGGTGTATTTTGCAGATAAAGAGAAATCATTTTTTTATGAGGGTATAAATAAATTAATTGAAAGATGTGAAAAATGTATCCGTCTTGCAGGTGAATATATTGAAAAAGAAAAATAATTTGGTTTTTTTATTTCCACCCCTTATCCCCCATTCCGCGAATATAAAAACGCTCCCTCGTATTAACGGGATTGTCGATTCAAGTAAATCCAGCACCTCAATAATGATTGCGGCACCAGCGTCTGGAGAACTTCTAGCCCCATATGTTGTCTACAGGGCAACACATCTTTATCCTATTTTGGGTGGAAGGTGGACCGAAGAATACCGTCTATAACAGATCCAAAAGCGGTTGGTTTGAAAGTATAATTTTTGAAGACTGGTTTGAGAAAATCTGTTTACCATATTTCAAGACACTTGAAGGTAAAAAAGTATTGATCGGGGACAATTTGGACTGCCACCTTTCATTAATAAACGAATGTAAAAACAACGATATAGAATTTGTGTTTCTGCCACCAAATTCAACACATCTGCTGCAGCCTCTAGACGTGTCCTTTTTCGGTCCTTTTAAAAAGATCTGGCGAAAAAAGTTGGAAGTTAAAAAATATCGAAATCAGAATTTCCTCGACTTCTGGCTTTGTGTATGAAGGATGTAGAAAAAAAAATTCAGAAAAAAATATTCTCTCTGGATTCAAAGCATGCGCCCTGCAATCCTGGGATGGTCCTAAGTAAATTACCGGAGGCAGACAAAAATGCAGAAATGCGAGAGACAGATAAAAGCACTGGTCAGACAGTTTCATAGATCTTCTAAAAGAGACAAGAAAATTAGAGACAACAGTCCATCAAAAAAGGATCCAAAATTGAATGTAGCACTTGGTAAAGGAGTAAGCGCATTGTCAGAGAGACCACTTATTAGTGAAAGCGAAGAATCTGAATGTGAAATGGGGTATGGATTCCAAGAAAGCGAGGAGAAAGTAGAAGAGGAAGTACAGCCAGACACTCAAATAGATTTTTTCAAAGGCGAATTTGTGCTTGTTAAGTTTATGTGCCTCGTAACACATTCTTTTGTACACTACATAGGGCAAATAATAGAACGTAAAGATGAAAAAGTGTTGGTCAATTTCTTAAGGAAAAAGTCTTCATATAAAATTAACAATTGTTTTATTTCCCCGGAAGTTAAAGATGAAACAGAAATAGAGAAGTGTGTTATTATTATGAATCTAGATTAGTACTCTACCAGAAGGCTTCACAATAAAATAAAAACCGACTTTCTATTTTCAATCAAAATCCTATGATATTAGAAGTTACAAGGATATAGGGATAATTTTTAGTTGAATTAACAATAAAATGTATTCATTTTAAGTTTGACTGAGTAATGTTTAAGTTTAAAGTTTCTAACAATGACTGGTTCTCAACATATATTTATTTGTGTATGTTTAAAACAATTTATTAAGTTTAAACCATGTTAAATGGTTGCATTTTTATATTCTATAAATAAAATTAAAATATAAGACAGTTTTAATAGAATAGAATTTTATTTAAAAACTGACAATTTGGGGTTTACCTTCAATGTCACCCCTCCTATAGGAGTGACATCGAACACTAAAAGTCTTTTTAAAACATGATGCTAATTTTTTTTTTCAAAATCTACACATGACAATCAATTTACAAGGAAACTTAGGTTATATATTAATTTTTTCAGAATTTTTTTACAAAACTATGTTCGAATTCACCCCAGCTTACGATATGTATTGTTTCATATTAGGTATTCCTAAATACAAATTAATTACTGCAGATTTTTCATTAAACTGACACCAGATAGCTTGATCAGCAGTGAATCTATTGAAAATGCTGTAGTACTTATTAATTTAATGTTTGCTTTCACCACTAAGTGAAAATCAATTGTTTCTCATACTAAATGGGGGTTCCTCTTCTTATAGAGCAGTGTTTCCCAACCTTTTTTGTGCCATGCCCCACTTAAGCCTTTCTAAAATTCTTATGCTCCCCTATGTAACATATGTACATAATTTTTAATATTAAAGAATTGAATTGTTCAATTTTGGCACCGAAATCTAGCATTGCCTTCAAATGGCCCGGAGCAAAAGGGTTGCCCCTCTTAACAATCAAATTGTCCCCCTGTGGGGCGTGGGCCCCACGTTGGGAAACACTGTTATAGACCATTTATGGATTATTCGCTTCGTTGCTGAACCCTGTATGTAAAATGGCTACTGGAAGTGCATATACCGAGTGTACCAGTTTGAATCACTTGTGGTCGATTTTGTAGTTTCAATAATTAATGAATTCTGCATCGTATACCAAATGAAATAGTTTGGAGAGATTCTACTGGAACACCACATACAATTGTGGTGGTTGCTTCCTGAACTGTATTGCTTGATGTCCAAAATCCGCAAAACACAACACGTTTAAATCTAAAAGGTCGAAATGTTTCCGGTTATTTCAGCCAATTTTCCTCTCTCTTTCATAATGAATAGATGAAGGACAAATGCACAAACGTATTTTATTAAGAATAAAGTTTGTATTAAGGTTTTATTCGATTTAATCAATTGTCCCATATCGTCATGAGCGACAAGTATACTTTATACCTGCATTGTATTGGTACTTGCATTCGGACAAAGGGTAATAGCGGCGAATAGTTCCGGGCTTACAGCTGCTAGGAGTGCAACCCCGGTTCCGTAAAACAAAGGAACGACTTTATTGCCCCAATAAAGCCGATATGGTACGCTGGCGTGAGCGAGATAGAGATACCGGAGAGAATGGTTGGCATCGTTCACGTCGAGCCTTTGTCCTGTGTGTGACCGATTGGATAGCTCGCGGATCGATATGGCGGCTGGAAGGAATTTCCTCTACGAAGGACTTACCGGAAACGTAACTTTAACATAATTAGGATTAAGACGATATAATTGTAATCCCCGTATTGCTAGATCTGTATAGATTCCTCTTTGAATTTCAAATTTAAAATTTTTACATAAAAAATTCATCTGAATCTTCCTTCAGATTGTGTTCCTGCTAGAATCGTGTTTTATTAACAACATCCAGCAGATTTGACAGAAATAAAAGAAGTCGCGACGTGGAACAGCTGACGACCGTTGCAGAACACGCGTTTTCATACCTTTCCTTTCTCCTCATACACTCACATCCGTCGCGCTTTGACTTTTAAAATTCATACAGGAACATATGCCGTGTTATATGTTATATATATGTATGCTACCGGGAAAACAATAGCTAGTCATCCGACGCAAACTATAAGGTCATAAAGCAACAGCGTATTGCGTGAAACGAAGCTTTCTAGATGTATCTTCGCTATAATAGAAAAAACGTAGCGTGGCGGTACTTACTTTGATAAATCTTTTAGCTTTCGTTAATAATCCTAAGGTTGTATGTCTTGAAGCTTCAGGTCCCAAAGGCACCATATCCTTGAGCCTTTCTAGGCAATTTTTAAGTGTGCTCTCCTGAAACAAAAGAAATAGAAGGTATAAATAAAGAATGTCAGGGTAGTGTGCGTGCTATCGGGGGTACAGGTACAAGGTAGGATAGGTATGATGTAATAACTCATTTTTCTAATGTTATGTGGATGAAACTAGCTTAAAGTAGTAAAGTTAATCATAAATGATAGATTTCTGTATCGTGTACAGATTATTGCCTAATTAAACCTATCATACGACAGTGCACAATTAATAATAATAATAGAACTTTCTACTTGGATGCTTTTTTTTCAATATACAGGGTGTCAAATTTAAGTTTTTAAGAAGTGTGTTTATTAATATCTCAGGTATGTATTGAGGTTGATAAGTCATCAGTTTACTAAAGAAATGGATGCCTTCATAGCCGTTGGCTAAAAAAAGAAACAAATATATGTCAAAATAGAAGCCCTAAGAACATAAGGTTAACGGATTAATCTAGATTTTTTGTAACACCCTGTATAATAGAACATTAGTTGGAGCGATTCTGAAAGGTTCTGATATGAAAAAATAAACGAGAATATTACGCAATTACAAAACAACATAATTGGCATTTTCTTAGCGAAATTTAAATTCGAAAAAAAATTATAAAAATAACATAATTGACGACGTATCGTTTGCGTCCTATGGTTTGAAGACGACAAACAGAAGCAATTCATTAATTTAAGGAATTTTCTGAATATGTTTAGAGGCAACTGGATGAGAACAATTTACCATAAATGAACTTTCTGCAACATCATCATTTCGGAAACATTATCAGGAATATCTGCCTTAAAATATTTCGCCACCCCAACACAAACGTATCTTAGGAAGTCGTTCCTATAACGACTACTCTTCCGAGAAATTAGAGAAAATTTCGCAAAAGGTGGTGCAGGGAACGCTGAGGATAAGACAGGCCTGTAGGAGCTACCATTTTCTATTGTAACAATCTGTAGGATCCGTATGTGCCTATATATGTATTTCAATTTTAGACGCACAGTGTATATTTTTCAATTGTATATGCATTTTTCGGCTATGCCAATTGCTATTCCTTACTTCTAACCGTCCGTTTGGAGCCGACAAGTTGGTCAGCAGGTATATTGTTGGGAGAAAGCCGAGCAGTTGGCTTTCACGTTCTTTTCCCTAACCGTAATCTTTTATGAAAAAAACCGAACAGTTGGCTTTTATATTATTTTTCCTAATCGTTATGTTAGAGCTCAGTAGTTGACCAGCTGGTATCTTGTCGTGAAAAAGCTGAGCAGTTAGCTTTTGCGTTCCTTTATCTTAACCGTACTGTTGGAGCCGAATAGTTGGTCCACAGGTATCTTTTGGTGTGGAGAGTGATGAGTTGGTTTTGATCACCTTCCGGTAAGAGTGTCGACAGCAGTTGGCCTCTATGTATCACTAAATGACTGCGAGGCATTTACCCCCTTTATAAAACATTAGTTAACCGACAATTACGATATATGACTCAGTTAATGGCACATCATTCATTCATTCATTCATTCAGTTAGGGTTGGACACCTATTGTCCAGGCACTTGAGCTGGGTGCTCTTTGTACCACCCCTATTGGAGCCCTCATTTCCAGTTGAGAAGTTTACTGTCCTCTACAAAGTCCAGTAACTTGCCCACTGGAAACTTGAGTACCCTCGAAGGCTCCAGTAGATCCTTTCCGAAATGTTTCTGCCTGAGTACCTTCAATTCCTCACATGTGCCGATTACATGTAGACTTGTTTCCTCCTGTAACTCGCATCTCCTGCACCAGGGTTCGCTCACCCGACCCGTGTTGCATAGATGCTTCCTTAAGGGACAGTGTCCAGTTATTAACCCAATAATGGTCTTAACTTGTTTTTTACTGCGTCTAATTAGGCTTTCAAAGAACTTAACGTCCCCGTCCCCTATTAGCGCTTTAGTATGGAGTTGACCCTCTGTCGACCTCCATTTCCTTACTCTTTCCTTATCTAACAAAGACCAATTCGCCCTTCTAGTAGAATCCCTTGTGATTCCACATACGGGTTCTGGTCCTATGAAGTGTTTCCTAGAACCCTCCTTGGCTAGTTCATCGGCTATTATATTGCCTCTAATATCCTCATGTCCAGGCACCCAGACCAAAGATACCTTGTTGTCTTGTGCCAATCTATTAAGGTGCAGCTTACAGTCTTTAACCAGTTTTGATCTGGTAAGAGGATTCATAACTGCCTTGAGAGCGGCCTGACTATCAGTCATTATGTTTATTTTCCTCTTCGTGCAGCCTTCCTTTGCAGTCAGTTCTGCGCAGGTTGCAATAGCGAATACTTCTGCCTGGAAGACCGTTGCATGCTTTCCCAGGCTTAAGGATATCCTAGGTCTTGGGCTCAGACCATAAATACCGGCACCTGTGCCCTTATTGGATTTGGATCCGTCCGTGAACCAGTTATCAGAGTCAACGAAGTCACCCCGTGGCTGGTCTCTGTTCGGTATTAAGATTTTCACGTTTTCAGTGAAAATAATTCCGGGTGCCGTACTGTCCGTTGGCATTTGCAGCAAAGACTCGTCCAGTACCGTACCCGTAGTGTCAGTGTGCCCTGCTATCCCAATATTGGGGTACCACACTTTATTGGCTTTCAGTCTAAGGATCGCGGCCATAGCCTCCACCTTTACGTAAAGCTCCAGTTAATGGCACATTGCTGCTTCCTGATATCGTCTATAAGAACACGCATCTTTATAAAACGTGGAAGGGGGGTGGTTCACAATGATATCCATATTGCAGTCTTGATGCATGATAATGAAAGGAATAATTGACATTAAGGGATTGGTTTGTGAGTTGCTTGCTACACCATGCAAAACGTTTGTCAGGAGACAAAGCTATTACACTTGACTGTAATAGCTGGTAACTGTTTGTCGGGAAATTTTGATTTCGGGGAATTATCCTGTCGGGGAATTGTTTGTCGGTAAATTGTAGTCGGGGAATTTTCCGTCGGAAAATTGTTTTCGGGAAATTTTCTCCTAGATCCATAATTTTTATTATCGGTTCCAATTTCTAGTACTTACCGTGTACAGTTACATTTGTTAAATCGTATTGCGGTTGTCGTGTTTTTGAGTGTTCGTCGTAAATTTTACGAGTGAATAGTATTAACGTATATTTTAAATCCAGAAATTGAAATAACATTTTATCAGGTAAGTCGGTTGTTTAGATATCTTTTATTTATTTGGTGAGGTAAAACATTTGTTCCATAGAAAATGGAGTTTCGCAGTACGTCATTAACCGAACGAGAGCTACAAGACGAAATACGAAAGTTAATGGAAGGGAAAGATGATTCATATGTAGGGGCATGTGAGGATAAGGAAAGTGATTGGGAGGAGGCAGATAACCTGGAGGTTGAAGTTGGGTCTAATGACAGTGACTTGGGGACATCCTCAGGCAGTAGATTTAGACTAGAAGAAGAAAATCAACTTTCTAACAATCGAGAAGCAGTAAACAAAGAAGCCACTTCATCTGACGATGACGTACCATAGTTTAATTTTTCCGAAGCCAGAAAAAGGGAAAGGCGTATAATAACACCAAATTCCAAGAGCTTGAAAGGGAAGAATGGTTACAGATGGTCTAAACTTCCAGAAAGATCAAAAAGAACCGCAGCCCGAAATATTATTCATTTTGTCCCAGGACTTAAAGGTGGTGCCCAAAGATGTTCAACTATATCTCAATATTTCCTGCATTTTCTTTCAGATGAAATTTTAGACACACCACTCTAATGCAGAATTTACCAGGCAGTGTAAAAACTATGAACAGAGTACATCGTTTGTGTCACCATTCGTGAAAGAAGAACTTTTGGCCTTACTCGCAGTTTTGTTCATGCTTGGCTGTAAAAAAGATAATCAGTTGAGTGAAAAACAGATGTTTGATTCTACAATATCCGGTGCATGAGCCGCGAACGATTCCTTTTCTTGATAAACTGCCTTCGTTTTGATGATAAGACAATGAGAAAAGAAAGGACGAAAACGGACGTTTTTGCACATATTTGCCAATTATAGAAGGCTTTTATCACAACATGCAGAACATCATACACCCCTTCTTCATATTTGACAATTGATGAACAGGTTTCCGAGGAATAAAAATTGTGATGCTGTGCGACTCTTCCTCCCAATACATGATTGACGCCATACCTTACGTGGGAAAATCAACAGATACAAATGGTTTGCCATTGTGTGATTATTTTGTGAAAGCATTGAGCAAATCCGTCAATGGCAGCAATCAAAACATTACAATGGACAACTGGTTCACCTCGATCTCACTCGACAGATGAATTTCTTGAAGATCAATACAAATTAACTATTATGGGTACAATAAGAAAGAATAAGCGAGAAATATCGTTGGAAATGCGAAGAAGTGAGAGGACGAGAGCTTCATTCGACAGAAACAAAACAATAAAAATAAAGCAGTGTTATTGCTATCTACCATGCACGAACGAGCTGAATGAAACAATGAACAATGAAACAAAATCCGGAGTGGATACTTTTGACAAGATGTGTTCAAATACGTCATGTAGTAGGAAGACCAGACGTTGACCGTTATGCGTTTTTTATGGAATAATCTATGCTTCTTGTACTAATTCCTAAGTCCTGTACTGCTGCAACAACGTAAAAGAACTTAAAAAGCCTCTTCCTCGATTTCAATTTATGATTGATCTAAGTCATCAGCTTGTCAAACCTTGAATGGATCATAGATTATCAAAAATTTACGTCGTGATCTTCGCCAAACTATAGGAGCAATTCTTAAAATTGAGGTTAAATCAAACAATACGTTCTAGGAAGAAGGTAAACATACCATATGCTTTTACTGCTCCAACCGATTAAGACGCATGACGACTACATATTGTCCCCAGTATTGTCCACCGCGGTTTCAAGTGTTGTCCTTCGTATTGTCGCTAGTGTACATAAAACGCATTAATTGTGTGTATTAAAATATTTCATGACTGGGGGGTTGTCTAGTTCATACAGAAACCAATCGTAAACTTGTTGATTAATACCTAATCGTTTAGATTTGTTTTTTTCTTTCTTCTGTTATACATTAAAACTTTTTTTTGCAACCACCTGTATACACCACAATAAATAAATACAACAAATCTAGTTTGCGCTACTAGAATTTGCGGAAAACGCGATTACTCCACTATCGGCCGTACATATCTCAAACATTGCGTCCGTTCCGTGTTGCTAACACGCGATCCTATTTAGGATAACGAGTCACATCCAGTCGTACACTTAGTACGACGAGAATACCCTATGCAGGTATATAACGGTGCTCTTCGCAAATAAACGAGCAGCCGTTAGACAAAAGCAGTAGGAAATGTAAATGAGAAAAAATATCAAGAGAGTGTATGAGAAATGATGGCTTATTACCTCCTTTATGTCATGGCTCCCAGGTACAACGTACAGGGTTGGATGTATATTCATATATATCTCTGATGCATCACATTAACGCTTGCAGTTCTTCCGCGCACCTCTTTTATTTCCATTTTTCGGTTCGTTTCGTTCCTTGTTTGTGTATAAACGCGGATAATAATCATAAATAACTGTTTCAAGTGCGCACGGAACTGTAGATGTTTTAACGTTATTTTCGAGATTAAATATTCCCGGTTAAGAAAACGCAAATTATAGTGGAGCATTGATATTAAGTGATTTTTGATTGTGGGTTTGCTTTTATGGTTTTCTAAAATTAATCCTGACATCCATAGATATCAGGATTACTATTGGACATTCTGTGCTATTTAGGAACAGAAACAATATTTAAAATAAATTGGTGGTAATTATAACTACGAGGGAGCATTTTTATATTCGCGGAATGGGGGATAAGGGGTGGAAATAAAAAAAACCAAATTATTTTTCTTTTTCAATATATTCACCTGCAAGACGGATACATTTTTCACATCTTTCAATTAATTTATTTATACCCTCATAAAAAAATGATTTCTCTTTATCTGCAAAATACGCCGAAACTGCCTCTTTGACTTCATCATCGGCAGTCAATTTTTTACCCCGCAGCTCTTTTTTCATTTTCGGAAACAGGTAATAATCACTCGGGGCCAGGTCTGGGCTGTAGGGTGGGTGATTCACAATTTCGAAGCCCACCTTATGCAGGGCAGCTAACGCAACGCGGCTCTTGTGGACGGGCGCGTTGTCGTGCAAAAGCAGCACACCTTTCGTCAATTTTCCCCGTCTTTTCTCTTTAATGGCTTCTTTTAGTCGCTCTAATATTGAAGCGTAATATTCTCCGGTTATAGAAACACCTTTATCTTTATAATCAATCAACAATATTCCTCCCGAGTCCCAAAATACCGTTGCCATGAGTTTCCCAGCTGATTGTGACACTTTAAATTTCTTGGGAGGTGCTGTGCCCTCTTTATGCCACTGCATGGAGTCTTGTTTGGACTCAGGTTCATAATGATGAACCCAAGTTTCGTCTCCAGTAACAATTCGACTCAATACACCATCCTTGTCTTCATTACAGAAGTCCAAAAATGCACGTGAACACTCTACGCGCTGTTGTTTTTGCGGCGGCTTGAGCATTCTCGGCACCCATCTTGCGCTGACCTTAGACATGCCGAGATGATCGTGTAGGATTCTAAAAATTGTTGTATCGGATACTCCAACCATTTCTGCGAGTTGTTTCTTCTTTAGTCGAGCATCTTCGAGTAAAATTTTTTCAACTTTTTGGATAAGTGCTGGCGTGGTCACCTCAATGCTCCTGCCCGGCCTCGGGTCGTCGTCAAGGTATTCTCTTCCTTGTTTAAATAAACTATGCCACTTATACACCATGGTTTTTCCCGGACAAGAGTCGCCGTAAACCAATGACATCTCATCGCCGTAAACCAATGACATCTCATTCATTATGGTCGCGACTGATTTTCCTTGCCTGGTAAGGAACTTTATTCCGCGAATATAAAAACGCTTCCTCGTAGCATATACGATATCTCCGGTTTCATTCCAGAAACAAAAATGATCAAATTTATCCATAATTTCACAACAAACTCCTAATTACAAGCAAAATACACATTTAAATTTAACTCCTCTCGAGTCTAAACTCGTTTTAATTGAATAGTCCAGCCGACCCCTGCCATTAACATTTATCGAAAACAAGTTTATTTAACGCAGCCAAATATGTTTGTTAAAGCTGTTACGGAACTTTGGCCGTCCCTCCGACAATACAGTGGATATTTAATACAGTTTCCGGGAGTAAGGGGGTATTTTACCGCAGTATACGCGCATAGTTTTCCAGTATATCTGTTCCGAAGGGAAAAAGAGAGAGAGTTTGGTGTTTAGGACCTATATATAGGCAGAGTTTGACCAACCCAGAAAATTGCAATATCGAATTTCATTAACTTGCCGGCTTCCTCACATACATTATACATATATGGACAGGGCTGAAAGGTCAGCCTCAGTATTTCTTCGTCCGAGTAAAATCTCTACGCTTGGGTGATCGGAGACTCCCCATATATATATATATATATATGTTGGTAATTGATTTCGGCGAAAAGCGCCCCCTAGTTTTCTAACAGCGAAGAAGTCAAACCTTAGAATTTTTTTGTACGTGAGTCTTATTTATTTTTCTATTATAGTACAGTGAAAAGTGGATATTTTATCATTTTTTTCTGTCGGGTGATGTTTTATTTTCTTTATCTGTCACGGCGTCTCTTTCGTGTAATTTCCTATTTTATTTTGGTTCTGGCAAGATTTGCCATAAATTTTCGTTGTGGTTTTCTCCGTGATAAATTAGAAGATATCACGTATCGACTATTTGAATTATTTTCCTCTATCCGTTTTTATTGTTCTATTTAATAGGAAAATCAGATTGAGCTTTAGTTTTTTTTGTCAGTAGAAAGAAAACAGAATTAAACTGCCAGAAATGGATACGGCAGAATTGTTTGGTGTTTATTCTATTTTATATTAGAACTTTATAGAAATGAGAATCCAGATTATTGATTTTCAATTTTTTTTTATAAGAGCAAGAAATTGTTGTCTTTTTGATTTCAAAAGTTTCTCCAGAATTTTCAGAAGATTCCTGAAAATTATTAAAGTATTTGATGTTTTATAAGGTAATTTCCAAAACTTTTCAGAACTTTCAGAAGTTTCCGTTGAAAATAAAACATAGTTATGGATTTGATGTTTCTATAAATTGTTAATCGGAGAAAAAGTATTGACGGTTTCTGTGCGAAGACTGTACAAAATGCTCCTCATAATGTCAAATTTGAAAGCAAATTCAAGCTTGAAGATAAAATATTTTGATGCGGTGTGCCATATTAGAGCTTGCTGTTTTACGATCGCATGTTGGACGTGTTCGAGGTGAAACCATCAATGCAAACATTTTGGACAAAGAACTTTCTGTTCTGGGCTGACTTAGACTCGTGCCATTACGCGATAGATAACCCTCCAAATGTTCCTTGCGAGGTTCATTAAGGAATATTGATCTCATTTGAGCAGTGACGAGGAGATTGAGGATCCGAGTCGAAGAAACGCTGACCACTCTTGCCACCCTGGAGGGTGAACCTCTCCCCGAGATTTCTAGGGTTGAGGTCAAACAATTTATTCAATCCCCTGGCCCCGATCAAATAATTTACAATGCCCTCTCGAAGTTGATGATCTGATGATTCTTAGCTCGACAGACTGGCGAGACTAATCATTTCCATCTTTCGCTTAGAATATTTCCCCAAGATCTGGAAATTTGCTCATGTAGTGGTCATCCCAAAATCTGGTAAGAATCCTCGATTCCCCCAGAATTATCGTCCCATTGCAATCATCTCGTGCTTAGCCAAGACAGTTGAAGCTGTTGCCCTGGGTAGATTAAAGGAAGACATCTTTGTCAACGACATTATTTAGGACGAACAATTCGGGTTCCGCGAGGGATTATGTACCGACTTCCAACTGCTCAGGACTACTGAGGCTATCCGTAACACCATCGAGGCTCTTGAGACTCTGAGAGCGGTTTTTTTGGATATCGAAAGGGCCTTCGATACTGTATGGCATGATGGGCTGATTCATAAAATGGTTTCTGCAGGAATCAACCCACTATTGGTACGTGTCATCTCCTCGTTTTTGTCTGGCCGCTCTTTCTCTGTAAGGGTCGAAGAAGCTATTTCCACCCCTAAACAAATAGCCGCCGATGTTCCACAGGGATCCCTTCTTGCACCAACGTTGTTCTTAATATACATGGCAGATCTACCTAAAATTCCTCAGGTGCAATTAGCAATATATGCAGATGATACGGCCCTATACACCTCATCTCGCAGCGAGATCTTGTACAAACGTCTGCAGGCACAAATTGATGCCATACTTGAATGGGGATCCGATTGGAGGTTAAAGCTAAACGAAACTAAATGTATAGCCATCAGGTTCACAAATAGGCGTAGGCTGCCTCCAGAGAATATCTGTGTAGGGGATGTCAGGCTACCTTGGAGCCAATCAGTCGTATATTTGGGTGTTATCTTGGTTCGGAGGCTTGCTTTTCAGCAGCATTTGAAAAGAATATCAGAGACATATCTGGCAGCAAGATCAGCATTACTCCCACTCCTTTGCTCCAGGAGTACTTTATCCTTGAGGTTGAAAATGTTGATCTACATAATTTCATATGAAGTCCTTTGTTGGTTAAGCCTAACGAAGACAAACCTACAGAAGCTAGAAGTCCTTCAAAATAAGATCCTTCAGATGCTGGTTGGAGCTCCTTGGTTCATAAGGAATGAACAACTCCGAGTTGACCTGAAAATCTCAACTCCTTAAGGACCATCTGTCAACTTTGGCAAATAAGACGAGCGACCGTACAACCACTGTTGCCAATCGACCACCGCCCAGGGTAAGAGTCGGCAGAGTGCTGAACATCGATAATCCATAGAAAGCCTACACTTACGAAGATCGCAACATCTTAGCGATCGCAGACTCCGGGATTGAGGGACACTTTAAGGGCCGGATGGGCCCAACAGGGAGATAAAAAGGCTAAAAAACTTTACGTTCAACCCTGGACGAGAACAGAAGGACCACTGGAGTGAGGTATATGTATGATGGGGGTTGGGAAGCTAATGTTGCTAAAGTCCAAAGAGTGATGGACCATGTAAAAAGCAAAACGTGGCATACAAAAAGATCACGACTTAAGACATTTGACATCTTCTTTGTATTGTTTTCATATCCTGGGCATTCTTGATGTGTCCATCACGCACACACCAACTACCTCATGCCATACTAGCAATTTTTTTGAATTTTCAAAAAAGGTTGCAGCTCTAGCTATGATCTAGTCTTTGACAATGCTAGATAGTTGATAAGCAAAAATGTCTTTGATTAACAATTTAGTGTGTGTTTTTTAAAAATGAAGGATTTTGTTTCAAGGTGGTGGATAGTTATAAGAACGTTAACGTTTAAGAATCCTTCAGTTAAGTCCCAGTCTTCATTTGAATTATTTATTATACATATTCAGGAGCTCTGAAGCTACTATTATCATAGGACCTACATACACTTACCCCATTCCTACATAAAAATCTCAGAAAATCTTCATTCATTCATTCTAGTTTGTTCAAAAACTGCACACAGAAGTGGAAGACGCTTTTAAGAGGGCAGTTTAGATATTATTATCCCTTAATTGCAATAAATCAAGTGAGTCAATCAAAAAGGCAGAGCATGAAAGGAAGGAATGTTTCCTACAACAGCATCTGCGGGGAAGATCATGGTCACAGTTTTTTGGGATGCCGAAAGAATTATATTTATAGACTTTGTACCATGGGTTCAGACTAATGCTGCTTAAATTTTAAAACTGCAGTGAGGAGGTGAAAATTCAGACGTGGTGTGCGGCTTCGTCAGAACAACGCTCCTACTGTTCCAATGCTCGCAATTCATAATGCAGGCTTCGAAATTTTCCAACAGCTGCTCTATTCTCCAGATTTAGCCTCTAGTGATTTCCATCTATTCCCCAAATTCAAAGAACACCTTCGTGGGATTCACTGATAGAGGTGAACGAGTAGTTTGCAGCCCAAGACAAACAAATTTTTGTGGGTGTCAGTTTTGACGTTTCAAACACACCTGATGATCTGTTGTTTATAAAATCTTTTAATGTTGTAAGTAATGAACGATCAGTTATCGTTATAGGATAAAATAATTCCAACCACGTTTTAGAGGTTATTGATTACATTCTATTTAGAAAGAAAAATATATGACTGGATGCTTTAAAGATAAAAAAAGGAAATGTTAAAATTATAATTTCCTTCATCAGCTTAAACACCTCAACCGAGTCAGCGAAAGCTGATTTGCAATTCGATCGCGAATTATTATTGTATATTCCCCAACCCACCATCCCCTCCACCGCATCCAAAAAAAAAATCACTCCCAAAGTGGAAAAAGACAGCTGAAAACTCGATCGTGACTGCCATGTATATCTTTTACCCTATATACAGCGACAGCTTCGCACCACCACTACCACCATTTCAATATTAATTGCGGCAGACTTCAAGCTCGGCCTCGGCGAGAGACGCCTTATCAATATTCAAGTCATTACGCAGACACCGGGACGCGCTATCATCCCGAATTAATCGACGAAACGTCTTCGAATTAACGTCTTTATCGGCAGCCGGATTCTGCTACGTCGGTCGTGTCGATGAGTTAGGGTCCGTCGAGGGATGCAACTCTGACGCTAATTTCGTTACGATGAAAATGTAAAGTAACGCAGTACCCTATAGTCCGTCAGTTATATTATTACCGCTGATTATTTACTTATATTTTTCGTCTTATATATAACGCGAAAAATTCGGGTGGTAAATCTAATTTTGAATTTCAAATTTTAAATTTAACGAAATTTCAAATCAGTCAATATCGTTTCCTCGTATTATATCGAGATAGATAGTGTCCGTTATGTATGTAATAAGTTTGGCAATATCGAACAGTTCACGTTTTTGTCGCTATCCTTTCCGTTATGATTATGGAGTTCGAGAGTTGGGTATGCGTCACGTCATTCCTAATCCTTCGCTAGACTGCTCCTTGCAAAGCATCTAGTAGATTATGTTGTCATGTCGGTGGGGTTATTTTCCAGTGGCGTACACAATTATTAATCTTTGCGCTTGACGATCTTTGAATTCGCACCTATTGTTAAAAGTATGATTACAGGGTGCTCCGTCATAGTATTCAGTCTTAAAATGATGCTTTATTTCAATTAAGGCTGTGTGTGGGTATTGATTGTAATACGAATAAATAGTAGGGCGAAGAATGGGATTTTATTCTGCATTTTTTAGAGGATTCAACTTTATGTGACGTCAGTATTTAGTACATCGCCGTCATATTAAATGTTTCTAAATCACAACTAATCTTTTTTTCCTACTCTAAAGAAAAAAACATTAATTGTATTAACCTATTTTTATTTTTACTCTTTACTGATTCATCTCCCACAGATGATTAATTTAACACAAAAAAATAGCAATAGACTATAAAAAAAATATATCAAAAACAGAGAATTGGCTCCGTATAAAGTGTCAGGACCCGCTAGGATCGGGACACGAGGAAGGTACGAGGGTGGAGGGAGGGAGGAGTGAAAAGACCCCGATAGAATCGTAAGGTGGTCTAGCTTGTGGGGCGACACAGCCCCGTTAGGATCCATGATGATCGCAGGGTGATTTGGCTCTATTAGGACCGTGGGTTGATCCGGCCCCGTCAAGGCCGAGAGATGATTTGGCTCCGTCAGAATCGTAGGAAGATTCGACCCCGACAGGATCATGAGATGATCTGGTCACGTCAGGATCGTAGAGTGAACACTGTTCCTTCAGGAACGTGGGGTGGCCCCTCAGGGTCGTGAAGATTGTGGTGTGACACGGCCCTGTTACGGTTTGGGCTGAACTTAGGCGATGAAATCTTTCTCCATGCATTTTTCTGACCGCTCCAACATTTTCTTCATTTTCATGTTGCATCTTATGCTTTTATACCTACCAGGAAAATAAATCGTTGACGATTTATAGGTAGTTTCTCGCTTTGCAAATCTGCTTAAAAAAAGTCGCTGCTTTTTCTATTCAGGGTAGGGTCATCATCGAAGCAGCTGTCTATTCTCCATTTACACTTGTACAAGAAACCACACTTGTATGCTAAAGTACGCGGCACAAGTGTTAGCTAAGTCGAGAGAATTTCAGATCTATGGTAAAGTGGGTCTTAACGAAACAGAAAGCATGCAACACTTGCACACAGGTTTTGAAGACGAAGTACCACCTCGGGATACGATTTTTAGATGATTTGTAGAAAATCACCGTGGTCACAGTTATTTGCTTGTCGAGGAACATGAAGGAAGGTCCATATCCCCCTTCCACCCCCACCCTCACCGTAAAATGTGCCAATTGGCTAGAAAATGCGATTGGCAAAGTTTTTTAATCCTAGTTTTTCGTCCTTAAAATCGAAACCATTTTTTCTAGGAATATAACTCGAGTGTTATTTGATAGGAAATTTCATTCTTATTAATTTTTAATTTAATAATTTGTAACTGATAGATTTAATGGCATTTAGCATTTACCAGTTCAGGTCGTAGTGAATATCGTCAAATATGACTTTCCACGCAAAGGTTAAAGAACATTGTAATAGTGATTTTAATTACTTGTGGCGATGAAGAACAGTTGATAGGCGTTCCAGTCCTTGGGAATAGTACGGAGATTACACAGACAAAAGCTGCATTATCAGCAATAGAGCAGTGGAGTAGTTGGAAAAATTGAGGCAATATGTTTTGACACCACAGCAGTAAATACTGGTCGCCATAGGGGAACCTGAATTGTGCTAGAGCAATTATTAATTGCAAAATGGGCAGATCCTTAGCTCTTCAACCAGAAAATTTTCGAAAATTCCAGACTGGGTGGTCTAAGCTAGACAAAAATAAATACAAAACAGTTATAGAAGATAAAAATTTTAGATATATAATCCGGAACAAATTTCAAATTATCTTTTTGAACAAATAAAAATTCGCCAGCCCAGTATGATTATAAAGAATTCATCCAACTTTGCCTAATTTATTTAGGACGTCTACCACCGGAAAAAAATACTTTTAGAGTACCTGGAGCTATTCATCACGCCAGATGGATGGCAAAGACCATTTATTGCCTCAAAATATATCTTTTCAGGGATCAATTTTCATTAACTGATTTAGAGAGAAACGCTATTGAAGATATTTGCTTATTTATAATCAATCAACCAAAACCTACAATTATTAAAATCTTTAGTTCAATAGAATAATTGATAAAGAAATTGCAGACACGGTATTGTCTAAAATAATTAACCATCTATGGTATGTCAATTCGGAGCAAGTTGCCTTTTAATTTTCCGATGATACTTTGGACAAAAATGTAAAAACAAGCATGGTTAGAAAATTATGGGCCGAAGAAGAAAACGACGACTTTAATTTTGATAACAGGGATCTAAAAGCAAAACTTAATTTGCAAGAAGTTGATCATTTGCTAGACAAAGAAATTGATTATTTTGTTTCTTCTCGGAGATTGGAAATCGATACATATTGTTTAAATACCAATCCTGATCTATGGTGTGAAAATTAACATTATTTAAAAGCTAAAACAATAGTGGACGGTTTAAGAGTAGTTAATGAGACATCTGATAGAGGAGTAACATTAATCCAAGACTCTTGACCTTGACAAAAGATGAAGAACAACGACAGTTTTTATTACAAGTTGTATCTGAATGTAGGCATCTTTTTCCGGACTCTTCAAAAGCTACCGTATGTCATTAATTACCACCATAAAATGTTATTTTTTATAATTATAATTTTATGATATACAATTCAAAATTATAATTAATAAAATTTATTTGAACACTATTCAACAATAGAATTAATAATATACATATATTTGAAACAGATATAATTGATTATTACAACGTTCTTTAACCTTTGCATGGAAATTCATACTTGAGGACTTCGTAACTTTAACCTCAATGCGGCATGTGTTAATATTATCAGATTGAGCTGAAACTTTGCTAATCACATTCTCTAGCTTGTTGGCACATTTTAGGGGGTGAGCCGAAAGATAGGATCAACATTTTTTCTTATACTGGGTGTTTCTGAATTGATACGAAAGATTTCAAAGGGTGATTCTTTAGCAAAAATTAAGGGAGGTCTTTCATATAACTTTTTGTTGAACAACCTTTTCCCTTCAAGTTACAGCCCTTTAAAATTAGGTAAAAAAATTGTTTTTATTTAATATATCCACTTTGGAAAAATTTATAAGAATGAAATTTGGCAGATAATTGATGCTAATAAAATGGTAGTTTTTGAGTGTTTTTGTTACCCTAAAATGTAATCACAAGAGGCTGAAAAAGACAACTCCTATAATATTTTGCATTAGAACTTTTTAATGCGCCTATATTTTCCTATTTAAAAAATTGATTTAGGAAGACAGACTCAATCTGCAACTTTTTTGTGTCTTGACTTTTTATCATAAAATTGTTAGTTTGATCACAAAAAAATAAAATACTGCTCAGACTCTTTTCCCATAAATTCACAAAGAGGTTTTTATTTATTTAAGAAAAATCAAGTAAGCTGCTGTTAAATGAAGTCACGTAACAAATAGTTTTATTGTCCTGATTTTCTCTAATTTCTAGACAGTGTTATAAGGACTTCAAAGATTTTTCACAACTAAATAAAACTTTATTGGAAGAATGGCAGTCCTTATAAAACTGTCTAGAAATTGGAGAAAATCAGGACAATAAAACTATTTGTCATATGACTTTTCATTTGACAGCAGCTTACTTGATTTTTTAAAATAAATAATAACCTCTTTGTGAATTTATGGGAAAAGAGTCTGAGCAGTATTTTATTTTTTTGTGATCAAACTAACAATTTTATGATAAAAAGTCAAGACATAAAAAAGTTGCAGATTGAGTCTGTCTTTCTAAATCAATTTTTTAAATAGGAAAATATAGGCGCATTAAAAAGTTCTGATGCAAAATATTATAGGAGTTGTTTTTTTCAGACCCTTGTGATTACATTTTAGGGTAACAAAAACACTCAAAAACTGCCATTTTATTAGCATCAGTTATCTGCCAAATTTAATTCTTTTACATTTTTCCAATTTTTCCTAATTTTAAAGGGCTGTAATTTGGAGGGAAAAGTGTATTGAACAAAAAGTTATATGAAAGACCCCATTAATTTTTGCTAAATAATCACACTTTGAAATCTTTCGTATCAATTCAGAAACACCTTGTATATCTTGTAGCCACACTAAGTCCACCAGTCACCTTCTAAAATGTTGTTCATGTACACAAAACGTTACAACATGATGGAAGGCATACATACGAGATGTTAAAGGCCACTCTTGATTCCGCAGCAGTAACACAGAAGATCGAGTGTGTAAGAATTAGCCCTAAAACGCTGGGCGTGTTAAGAAAGATGATCATTGCCTTATTTCTAAAATCGTCACGGGTGATAAGATCTATATTCCTTGTTATGACATTCTTACGACTTAAGAGAGTAGAGTATGGATACATCGCATCCATATTCTACTCAGAGGTCAGTCTGAGGTCAATTTTTTTAACGAGTACCTACAAGACATAATAGTTTATAAATCTATAATTGAAGCTTGAGACAATATTATTGGTTTTGATGTAACCGTATTAAGTTACCATCAGTACCATAGTTCATTACCACGAGATTCTATAAGCAACACAAAACAAACACTCCGTATACAAATTCCTTCCGTAATATTACGAAGCAACACCCACCAACGCAGCGACAATTTTCGTGTGACAGTATTTCACGGCGGCAAGATCTACTCCTACGACAACTTTAATCATTCTTAGGGAAACTGAAAGGCGCTTTATGCCTGCAGCTCAGCAAAGGTACACACAGGCTTCTAGTACCTTCGCTGTAATACTGTTTTAATTATATACCGGGGGTAGACGGTAGACGGGAGCAAGAAACACGGTCGTCTTATGACACAGCCAGGACTTCAAACTTGTATTTATGAAAACATTAATTAAAATTTAAGTATAGTTGGGAGCGGAGTTGAGGTGTCTTTGGACATTGTGCGCCGTGTAAGGCCTAAAGAAATAGGGAGGCTTTCGCCCCGCTTTTGTTTTTTATATCGTCGTAAAAAAGTTGAAGTGAATGGAGGAATTGTAATTTTGGCGCGAAGTTAGAGTAATACGTTTTGAAATACATCTTAATAATATTTTAATATTGTTGCGGGTTTATATTGTGGGTTTTGATGTTGTTCTTGTTGTCGTTGTGTTAACCAACTCTGGAAAGATATCGATTATATAAAGGTCTGTATTTAAGCTTATATTTTGTTGTTATTTTATACGAGACCCTCGTATATTCTCAACTGACGTAAATTAATACCTTATCGGGTTGTACGTACAGCCATCTAGCACAATGTAAATTTAATTAAAATATGCCGACAGGAACATCGGAGACCCGTTAACTATTGGAAAACTCATCCCGTTAGCACGAGTAACTTGATACTTTCTATCGAGTACACAAGTAGGAGTAATATGTTCCTGCGTCGAGTTGAAGCGCATTCAGGTCCTCACCGCACCGCCGCCACCATCATCATCGTTTTACCAACCTTTCATCCTTACAACATAATGAGCGTATCTAAAATGCGTCTAACGAGCGTGAATAATGAAATCGACACTCGGGACGAATTATTAACGAACTGACGCCCCTAAAATTTCTTTCCACTGCACACACGCCGGTACACGCCCGGTGGTTTCGTCTCGTTCCGAACCACCCTCATCTTTGTATATATAGTCCGTAATCGGGGTAGCGCCGGAAAAGCCTTCGTCTCGCGCTAATCCATTGAGGTCACGAGACACGCACAACGCCGGTCACATCTCACCCTCTTGCGGAACGTCTACCTACTACGGTTTCTACACCGACGTAGGTAGTAGCTGCAGTAGGCACAACCTTATTCAGATAGGTGTTATAAATTCACCGAATTCGTTCAAATTGTAAGAAGAATGGGATTTTATTCTGCATTTTTTAGAGGATTCAACTTTATGTGACGTCAGTATTTAGTGCATCGCCGTCATATTAAATGTTTCTAAATCACAACTAATCTTTTTTCATACTCTTTAAAAAAAACATTAATTGTATTAACCTATTTTTATTTTTACTCTTTACTGATTCATCTCCCACAGATGATTAATTTAACACAAAAAAATAGCAACAGACTATAAAAAAAATATATCAAAAACAGAGAATTGGCTCCGTATAAAGTGTCAGGACCCGCTAGGATCGGGACACGAGGAAGGTACGAGGGTGGAGGGAGGGAGGAGAAAAGACCCCGATAGAATCGTAAGGTGGTCTAACTTTGGGGCGACGCAGCCCCGTTAGGATCCATGATGATCGCAGGGTGATTTGGCTCTATTAGGACCGTGGGTTGATCCGACCCCGTCAAGGCCGAGAGATGATTTGGCTCCGTCAGAATCGTAGGAAGATTCGGACTCGACAGGATCATGAGATGATCTGGTCACGTCAGGATCGTAGAGTGAACATTGTTCCTTCAGGAACGTGGGGTGGCCCTCAGGGTCGTGAAGATTGTGGTGTGACACGGCCCTGTTACGGTTTGGGCTGAACTTAGGCGATGAAATCTTTCTCCATGCATTTTCGACCGCTCCAACATTTTCTTCATTTTCATGTTGCATCTTATGCTTTTATACCTACCAGGAAAATAAATCGTTGACGATTTATAGGTAGTTTCTCGCTTTGCAAATCTGCTTAAAAGTCGCTGCTTTTTCTATTCAGGGTAGGGTCATCATCGAAGCAGCTGTCTATTCTCCATTTACACTTGTACAAGAAACCACACTCTTATGCTAAAGTACGCGGCACAAGTGTTAGCTAAGTCGAGAATTTTAGATCTGGTGGTAAAGTGGGTCTTAACGAAACAGAAAGCATGCAAAACTTGCACACAGGTTTTGAAGACGAAGTACCACCTCGGGATACGATTTTTTAGATGATTTGTAGAAAA
Source organism: Holotrichia oblita (assembly GCA_023690525.1). Classification (NCBI taxonomy): domain Eukaryota; kingdom Metazoa; phylum Arthropoda; class Insecta; order Coleoptera; family Scarabaeidae; genus Holotrichia; species Holotrichia oblita. Next base: position 9,585,719 of record CM043021.1, read on the forward strand.
TCACCGTGGTCACAGTTATTTGCTTGTCGAGGAACATGAAGGAAGGTCCATATCCCCTTCACCCCACCCTCACCGTAAAATGTGCCAATTGGCTAGAAAATGCGATTGGCAAAGTTTTTTAATCCTAGTTTTTCGTCCTTAAAATCGAAACCATTTTTTCTAGGAATATAACTCGAGTGTTATTTGATAGGAAATTTCATTCTTATTAATTTTAATTTAATAATTTGTAACTGATAGATTTAATGGCATTTAGCATTTACCAGTTCAGGTCGTAGTGAATATCGTCAAATATGACTTTCCACGCAAAGGTTAAAGAACATTGTAATAGTGATTTTAATTACTTGTGGCGATGAAGAACAGTTGATAGGCGTTCCAGTCCTTGGGAATAGTACGGAGATTACACAGACAAAAGCTGCATTATCAGCAATAGAGCAGTGGAGTAGTTGGAAAAATTGAGGCAATATGTTTTGACACCACAGCAGTAAATACTGGTCGCCATAGGGGAACCTGAATTGTGCTAGAGCAATTATTAATTGCAAAATGGGCAGATCCTTAGCTCTTCAACCAGAAAATTTTCGAAAATTCCAGACTGGGTGGTCTAAGCTAGACAAAAATAAATACAAAACAGTTATAGAAGATAAAAATTTTAGATATATAATCGGAACAAATTTCAAATTATCTTTTTGAACAAATAAAAATTCGCCAGCCCAGGTATGATTATAAAGAATTCATCCAACTTTTGCCTAATTTATTTAGGACGTCTACCACCGGAAAAAAATACTTTTAGAGTACCTGGAGCTATTCATCACGCCAGATGGATGGCAAAGACCATTTATTGCCTCAAAATATATCTTTTCAGGATCAATTTTCATTAACTGATTTGAGAAACGCTATTGAAGATATTTGCTTATTTATAATCAATCAACCAAAACCTACAATTATTAAAATCTTTAGTTCAATAGAATAATTGATAAAAAATTACAGACACGGTATTGTCTAAAATAATTAACCATCTATGGTATGTCAATTCGGAGCAAGTTGCCTTTTAATTTTCCGATGATACTTTGGACAAAAATGTAAAAACAAGCATGGTTAGAAAATTATGGGCCGAAGAAGAAAACGACGACTTTAATTTTGATAACAGGGATCTAAAAGCAAAACTTAATTTGCAAGAAGTTGATCATTTGCTGGACAAAGAAATTGATTATTTTGTTTCTTCTCGGAGATTGGAAATCGATACATATTGTTTAAATACCAATCCTGATCTATGGTGTGAAAATTAACATTATTTAAAAGCTAAAACAATAGTGGACGGTTTAAGAGTAGTTAATGAGACATCTGATACAGGAGTAACATTAATCCAAGACTCTTAACCTTGACAAAAGATGAAGAACAACGACAGTTTTTATTACAAGTTGTATCTGAATGTAGGCATCTTTTTCCGGACTCTTCAAAAGCTACCGTATGTCATTAATTACCACCATAAAATGTTATTTTTTATAACTATAATTTTATGATATACAATTCAAAATTATAATTAATAAAATTTATTTGAACACTATTCAACAATAGAATTAATAATATACATATATTTGAAACAGATATAATTGATTATTACAACGTTCTTTAACCTTTGCATGGAAATTCACACTTGAGGACTTCGTAACTTTAACCTCAATGCGGCATGTGTTAATATTATCAGATTGAGCTGAAACTTTGCTAATCACATTCTCTAGCTTGTTGGCACATTTTAGGGGGGTGAGCCGAAAGATAGGATCAATTTTTTTTTCTTATACTGGGTGTTTCTGAATTGATACGAAAGATTTCAAAGGGTGATTCTTTAGCAAAAATTAAGGGAGGTCTTTCTTTTTGTTGAACAACCTTTTCCCTTCAAGTTACAGCCCTTTAACATTAAGTAAAAAAATTGTTTTTATTTAATATATCCACTTTGAAAAAAATTTAGAAGAATGAAATTTGGCAGATAATTGATGCTAATAAAATGGTAGTTTTTAGTAAAATGTAATCACAAGGGGCTGACAACTCCTATAATATTTTGCATCAGAACTTTTTAATGCGCCTATATTTTCTTATTTAAAAAATTGATTTAGGAAGACAGACTCAACAAGTCTTGACTTTTTATCATAAAATTGGTTTGATCACAAAAAAAATAAAATAACTCAGACTTTTTTTCCCATCACAAAGGGTTTTTATTTTTTAAGAAAAATCAGTAAGCTGCTGTCAAATGAAGTCACGTAACTAATAGTTTTATTGTCAGTTTTATAAGGACTTCAAAGATTTTTCACAACTAAATAAAACTTTATTGGAAGAACAGTCCTTATAAAACTGTCTAGAAATTGGAGAAAATCAGGACAATAAAACTATTTGTCATATGACTTTTCATTTGAACTGATTTTTTAAAATAAATAATACTTCTTTGTGAATTTATGGGAAAAGAGTCTGAGCAGTATTTTATTTTTTTGTGATCAAACTAACAATTTTATGATAAAAAGTCAAGACATAAAAAAGTTGCAGATTGAGTCTGTCTTTCTAAATCAATTTTTTAAATAGAAAAATATAGGCGCATTAAAAAGTTCTGATGCAAAATATTATAGGAGTTGTTTTTTTCAGACCCTTGTGATTACATTTTAGGGTAACAAAAACACTCAAAAACTGCCATTTTATTAGCATCAGTTATCTGCCAAATTTCATTCTTTTACATTTTTCCAATTTTTCCTAATTTTTAAAGGGCTGTAACTTGAGGGAAAAGTGTATTGAACAAAAAGTTATATGAAACCCCCTTAATTTTGCTAAATAATCACCCTTTGAAATCTCTCGTATCAATTCAGAAACACCCTGTATATCTTGTAGCCACACTAAGTCCACCAGTCACCTTCTAAAATGTTGTTCATGTACACAAAACGTTACAACATGATGGAAAGCATACATACGAGATGTTAAAGGCCACTCTTGATTCCGCAGCAGTAACACAGAAGATCGAGTGTGTAAGAATTAGCCCTAAAACGCTGGGCATGTTAAGAAAGATGATCATTGCCTTATTTCTAAAATCGTCACGGGTGATAAGATCTATATTTCTTGTTATGACATTCTTACGACTTAAAAGAGTAGAGTATGGATGCATCGCATCCATATTCTCCTCAGAAGTCAGTCTGAGGTCAATTTTTTTAACGAGTACCTATAAGACATAATAGTTTACAAATCTATAATTGAAACTTGAGACAATATTATTGGTTTTGATGTAACCGTATTAAGTTACCATCTAGTTCATTACCACAGGGTTCTATAAGCAACACAAAAAAAAACACTCCGTATACAAATCCCTTCCGTAATATTACGAAGCAACACCCACCAACGCAGCGACAATTTTCGTGTGACAGTATTTCACGGCGGCAAGATCTACTCCTACGACAACTTTAATCATTCTTAGGGAAACTGAAAGGCGCTTTATGCCTGCAGCTCAGCAAAGGTACACACAGGCTTCTAGTACCTTCGCTGTAATACTGTTTTAATTATATACCGGGGGTAGACGGTAGACGAGAGCAAGAAACACGGTCGTCTTATGACACAGCCAGGACTTCAAACTTGTATTTATGAAAACATTAATTAAAATTTAAGTATAGTTGGGAGCGGAGTTGAGGTGTCTTTGGACATTGTGCGCCGTGTAAGGCCTAAAGAAATAGGGAGGCTTTCGCCCCGCTTTTGTTTTTTATATCGTCGTAAAAAAGTTGAAGTGAATGGAGGAATTGTAATTTTGGCGCGAAGTTAGAGTAATACGTTTTGAAATACATCTTAATAATATTTTAATATTGTTGCGGGTTTATATTGTGGGTTTTGATGTTGTTCTTGTTATCGTTGTGTTAACCAACTCTGGAAAGATATCGATTATATAAAGGTGTGTATTTAAGCTTATATTTTGTTGTTATTTTATACGAGACCCTCGTATATTCTCAACTGACGTAAATTAATACCTTATCGGGTTGTACGTACAGCCATCTAGCACAATGTAAATTTAATTAAAATATGCCGACAGGAACATCGGAGACCCGTTAACTATTGGAAAACTCATCCCGTTAGCACGAGTAACTTGATACTTTCTATCGAGTACACAAGTAGGAGTAATATGTTCCTGCGTCGAGTTAAAGCGCATTCAGGTCCTCACCGCACCGCCGCCACCATCATCATCGTTTTACCAACCTTTCATCCTTACAACATAATGAGCGTATCTAAAATGCGTCTAACGAGCGTGAATAATGAAATCGACACTCGGGACGAATTATTAACGAACTGACGCCCTAAAATTTCTTTCCACTGCACACACGCCGGTACACGCCCGGTGGTTTCGTCTCGTTCCGAACCACCCTCATCTTTGTATATATAGTCCGTAATCGGGGTAGCGCCGGAAAAGCCTTCGTCTCGCGCTAATCCGTTGAGGTCACGAGACACGCACAACGCCGGTCACATCTCACCCTCTTGCGGAACGTCTACCTACTACGGTTTCTACCCCGACGTAGGTAGTAGCTGCAGTAGGCACAACCTTATTCAGATAGGTGTTATAAATTCACCGAATTCGTTCAAATTGTAATTAATTCCGCCACAACACGCCGACGGACTTACTAACCCCGGCTTTGATCGGGAGGCGTGCTCCGCTTCGAATAGGACGACCCTCTTCTCTGGCGATGTACAGTAACTGTCAGAAATTTATTTTCAACTGAAGATAGTTAGGTAAATTGGATGTTATATAGTGTCACATAGAATTGTATAAGTACTACTTAATATATTGCTATTTCCGGAATTTATTCAATTATTTTGGTTGCCTTGAAACAACATTTTTGGCAATTAACAATTAAGATTTAAATTAAATTAATATTTAATTTAAAATGTATTACAAACATATTTGAAATTGAAATACTTCCACTCAGGAGAAACTTTAATGAAAAAGGACGATTTGAAGTACACAATCAAAATTTCGAGTTCATACTTTTAATAAGCGTTTCAGAATGACCTCGTGCACTTCCTTTTGAGATAAAATAAAATTTTATAGGTATTCTTGATAGCACAATAACATAATATTGCGGATTTTACTTAATCAACTTGGAGAAAGACAATGTGAAAGCGAACAACTAAACCACGCCTCACTTCCTTTATCTACCCAACTTTTAATGGCACTATGGATATTAGATACCCTAAATAGTTACAGGAAGTGCTGGAGAAAGATTTGATATTGCTAAAAGAACAGTACATTTTATATATCTAAATTTAATATCGTCTTTAATAATATTTTGACGGCGAAAGATATTTTATTTTCACGGAAACTTTAATATTGGGATAAAGAATTTATTCCTAACAACTACAGTGTGTTCTGATGTAACAAGTCACTGACGTCAATGACGTACTATCAGCTACGGAAGTGAATCTAAAAACTTTTCAATAGTGCTGAAAAATATTGTTGCTTGCAAAATACTTTACCCCAAACTCGTCACTAAACATCGAAAAGATTCGGGAACAATTTTATAAGCTTAGTCAATAAAATGTCATTTGTAATATTAATAACACAGAACAACAAATTTTTATTTTAAGAATTATATACAAGCTTATTTTGTTTTATATGCATGGTCCGTTCTTAAATCGCTGGTAAGATACAAACAAATCAAATTCTTGATCCTATTGTAACAGATTAATCTGCGGACGTATAGAAATCCCTCTTTTCACTTTTCTTTTCATTGGGATGAAGAACATTCCGAAATTAAAGTCCAACAGTAGTCAGCAAACATTTCGCTATTCCACTTGCCCTGATAGCGTTTTTCAATAGTGGAAATATCCTGATCAAATCTTTCTCCATGCTCGTCACTAACATCGCCAAGATTCGGGGGAAAGAAGTTTTGCAAGAAATGTATTTTAAGACTCATATTACAGCCTAAATAACTTCTAACAAGTTCACTAACAATTTGTCGTAATCTTCAGATTTTTGACTAAGAAATTCTTTTCACAATTTCAAATGCATCCCTAATCCGTTCTAAATCGCTCGAGTAAAAATATTTGATGTTGCTAACAGATTAACGAATTATGAAACTACGTTCTTTTCTCAGACATATTAGGAAATTTTTTTTGTATTCTGGTCCCTCTTTGGCCATTGCCTTAACGAAATTCTTCATCAGAAATTTTTGTGTAATGGCTAAAACTATCCATTCACAAAGGAAACAGCAAAACTTTGTGAATCCAGGTATTTTGGCCAAGTAGAATTGCAACTACTTTGAGATCAGCACTGATGTACCATTTATAGGTTGTTTTGTAATTAATTTTATCAAGGAGACGTGTAATATTATCATATGTTTCCTCCATGTGTACGTATCACCAACAGGAATGGAGGGGTAGATGTTTCCTATATGTAGAAGGACAGCTTTCAAACTCAATTTAGAAGCATCTATAAAAAGACGCCATTCTTCCGGTTGGTGTTTGTAACCTAATTCTCGCATTAAACCGTCAACATTTTTGCAAAATGAAAGACCTTCTTCACTTGAAAAGACTGTGACAGTTCTTTCTGGCGATTTCGATATACAGAAATACGCGTACCCGGAGCTAACAACTTCCATCCTTGCAGTCTTAATCCTAATATTTCTGCCTGAATTTTTGATAAATTGAGATCTCGAACTAGGTCATTTAATTCCAATTGATTTATTAAATGAGGCGTGTCCTCTTCAGATGGCAAATATTCTTCATCTGTATCCAACAACTCTGAAATGTATTCTTCTATCTCGATTTCATGTTCTTCGTTCGAAACATCCATATGACTTGGTACTGGCAAAGCTTCCGAATGAGGAACTGGACGAGTGGCAGAAGGTAAATTAGGATAGGTAATTTTATCCTTATTTTTACAGGAAAACCCGAAGGTCTTTGTACAGCAAAAGTAGCAGTCTGTCGAATGATCCTTTTGTTCTCGCCGAATCATAGGCCTACCAAATGGCATAGCTCTGCTCTTACACCACCCACCATTACGTATAGGTACATCTAGAATGCGCAATAAAATCTCATGTTCAGTTTCTGCAACAAGAACAAACTGGATCATATAACTTCAAAAAAGCTAATTTCCATCACATGTACGAAATGTTCGTCAATACCGATTGGAGTGTACTTTTAAACACTGATTCGGTGCTGTGATGCCCTCTATCAGAGAATATATACCATATTTGACCTAACAACTCCCCGCCAGTCACCTCCATATTTTAATAGATGTTATCCTCCTTGGTATAGTGTGCATATTATTCGTCTGCTTCGACAAAAGGAAGCTTACCATAGAAGTTATAAAAAAATATGGAACGGCATTTCATTATAATCGTTTTAAAGAATTAAGGACGTTATGCAAATCTCTTATAGTTGATGTCTACGACAATTATATCCAAAATACAGAGAATCTAGTCCTCAGTGTTCCTAAGCAACTATGGAGCTTTATAAGCAGCGAACGAGGGCATTCCAGAATACCTGGTGTAATGAACTACAATGATATTTAACTTGATACATCACAAAATATTATAAATGCTTTTGCAAATTATTTCTGTAGTGTTACCTTCAATCTGATGAAAGCTATTGTGATTAGTTAAGTTTTAAGTTATTGCAACCATCTACGATCCATGCATCCTCTATATCCGAAGATGAAATACTATTCCATTTAAAGAGATCGAAAAATAGCTTCATAAGTGGCACTAACCTGGTACCCAGCTTTATTTTACGTGACTGTGCACTATTTGTTCAACAAGATTTTAATATCTTCTGAATTTCCCGCAAGATGGAAGACCTCTCGAGTATGTCCAGTATTGAAAAGTGGTAGTGCAGAGGATGTCCATAAATACAGACCTATTTTATTTTATGTAACTTTGCGAAGGTATTTGAATCAATCCTAGGTGGGCATATTCAGAGATCTACAAAATCCATTATTTCACCAACTCAGCACGGCTTTATGGCTATGCGTTCTATGGTAACAAATTTGAGTTGCTTCACACAATATGTGTCAGAGAGTTTGGATAAACGGGGGCAAGTCGATGCAATATACACGGATTTCCAGAAAGCTTTTGACCAAGTTGACCACCACAATTGGCTTCTCACCATCGTTACTGCTGTTATTTAGAACTTATCTGTTTGGTAGAGAGCTATTTGTAGAATATTTTCGTGTGAGATCTGTTACGTTTTGCCCTTCTTCTGGATTACCGCAAGGATCAAACCTTGGTCCTCTTCCGTTTCTTCTTTTTATTAACGGTATCGTCGATGATATTGAAAGTGATCACCTGATATTTGCCGATGATTTAAAAGTGTTTCGTGAAATAAGATCTACAAACGATTGTGTTGTGTTACAAAACGATTTATTATTTGCCATTGGTGTGAGCATAATTACTTGAATAACAAATATAAAGTAGCATCGTAAACCTAATTATGTTTATACGATTACACTTTGAATAATCAAATACTTCAACGTCACCGTATTATAAAAGAACTGGTGTTCATTTGATTCTAAACTTTTGTCAATCATTAACTTAAATGCAAATCGTATGGTTTTAGAAACTGTGACTTTAGAAAGAGTGCTTAGTTCTTTTATTTCTAACATTTGTCAGGTCTAAACTTGAATACGCATCGCTAATTTGGTACCCAATATATGGTATATGGTCCATATCAACAATATCGAAGCTGTGCAAAGACGTTTTTTAAAATATCTATTTTTTAAATTAGATGGTATTTACCCGGAGAGAAATTTACAAATTGTTAAATAATGGCATTGACTGTTGTTGGTTATTGAGTAAGATCAACTTTAGTGTACCCAGATTAAAGACTCTCAATCAAGCTTTATTTTATTGTAGCAGTAATAGAACAAATATTTTAGTTAAATCTCCCGTGTCGACAATGTGTAGCACATACAACAGTATTGCACATCTACGTGATTTACATTTTGATTCCTTTAATATAATTTCATAAGTGTTTTATAATGAATATTCCTTTTTTTTCTTTTCTTCTATACTTATGTATCTTAGTTAATGGATATTTGTATTACTCGCTTGTAAACCATTTAAATTTATAGCATTTCCTGTTTTTGGGTGTAACCTGTAGGAAATAAATGAACTATTATTATTATTATACTAGGGAGCGTTTTTATATTCGCGGAATGAGCGGGTTGTAGGGGGGTGATTAGGCGCATTGGGGGCGTGGCCTGTGCAGCGACTCATAATTAGAATAATACGAAGTTTCATTGTTATTAGACAGTTAGTCTTTGAGCTATCGTCAACCAAGTAACATAATCAGGAGTGAAAAGTGAAATATGGAAAAAATCGAATATCGTGTCGTTATAAAGTTCCTTACCAGGCAAGGAAATCAGTCGCGACCATAATGAATGAGATGTCATTGGTTTACGGCGACTCTTGTCCAGGAAAAACCATGGTGTGCAAGTGGCATAGTTTATTTAAACAAGGAAGGGAATCCCTTGACGACGACTCGAGGCCGGGCAGGAGCATTGAGGTGACCACGCCCCAGCACTTATCCAAAAAGTTGAAAAAATTGTACTCGAAGATGCTCGACTAAAGAAGAAACAACTCGCAGAAATGGTTGGAGTATCCGATACAACAATTTTTAAAATCCTACACGATCATCTCGGCATATCTATGGTCAGCGCAAGATGGGTGCCGAGAATGCTCGCGTGCATCTTTGGACCTCTGTAATGAAGACAAGGATGGTGTATTGAGTCGAATTGTTACTGGAGACGAATCTTGGGTTCATCATTATGAACCTGAGTCCAAACAAGACTCCATGCAGTGGCATAAAAAGGGCACAGCACCTCCCAAGAAATTTAAAGTGTCACAATCAGCTGGGAAACTCATGGCAACGGTATTTTGCGACTCGGAAGGAATATTGTTGATTGATTATAAAGATAAAGGTGTTTCTATAACCGGAGAATATTACGCTTCAATATTAGAGCGACTAAAAGAAGCCATTAAAGAGAAAAGACGGGGAAAATTGACGAAAGGTGTGCTGCTTTTGCACGACAACGCGCCCGTCTACAAGAGCCGCGTTGCGTTAGCTGCCCTGCATAAGGTGGGCTTCGAAATTGTGAATCACCCACCCTACAGTCCAGACCTGGCCCCGAGTGATTATTACCTGTTTCCGAAAATGAAAAAAGAGCTGCGAGGTTAAATAATTTACTGCCGATGATGAAGTCAAGGAAGCAGTGTCGGCGTATTTTGCAGATAAAGAGAAATAATTTTTTTATGAGGGTATAAATAAATTAATTGAAAGATGTGAAAAATGTATGCGTCTTGCAGGTGAATATATTGAAAAAGAAAAATAATTTGGTTTTTTTATTTCCACCCCTTATCCCCCATTCCGCGAATATAAAAACGCTCCCTCGTATGTACTCGAAGGTGGTATTTTGTTGAAGCCCAGTATCTCCTGAATTAAAACAAATTTTCTTGACTATTATAAAATATCAAAATCATGAGCTCAGGGGTTAAACTTTAAAATGGCACACAGAATTATGTTGCAAATAATCTCAAATATTGCAGGAATAACACCGCTAACAATACCAATTTGACCTACACACATACTTCATCAGGAACCCACGCATAAAAATTATTATCAGACATAAATAATAGCCCCGCCATCATCCTGTCGTTACATTTATATATCCACGAAACGTATCCAACCGTGGGCAAATGAAAATATATTCCCATTATTTCCCCGAAGCCCCCGCATTACTTACAAATGAAGTATTATCTCTTTATGGCTATGGCGGAGAACACGGGGAGCAGGTAGAAAAAATCGCGGAAAAAAGTCAGTGTACCGCAAGAGAAGATAACTAAAGAGACTTCAGAAGACAGCGCACAACCTACAGGTTAACTTGCCCCGGTGAACGCGGGCAAAAAGATTAACCGCATACGGGTATATGTATGTATACGCGATAGGAGGTGGATTTCGTAGCCGTACCGACCTCTCGGATCTACCCCTCTCCCTATATATGTGTTAAATATAGTCGTAGTCGTCGGCGGCTCGTCAGCCGAAATTGATTTTGCGCTTAAATCTAACGGAACACCGGTTCGTTCTCGTGTGACACTCCGTGAATAATTTACTGGCGCAGCGCTCTAGGCAGATTCCGGTTAGGTTCCGGGTTGGGTTTGCGGCAAAAGAAATATACATATCGTGTTAAAAATACGTGTACCTATATTCCGGACAGATTTTAGAAATTAGGTGTGAATTTAGATAATTTAAAAACAGTTTAATAAACCAAAATATGTATGTATTGTTCATGGTATATTGTTGGAATCGCCCTGCAAACGAGTTCAATGAAAAGAGATCAAGCATTAGAAACGGATTGTGTACTTTCGATCTTTTCGTTCTCTTCAGCGTTCCTACAAATGTAAGACCTAATTTCATCGCAGGTCTCCCCTCAACGAATATTGTATAACAACCTCCTACAATAGACTGATTTTAAACTTATTCCATCTTGTGGGTAAGATCGGAAGTAGACTAGCAAAATTTAAAGTATTTATATTTTGGCTCGTGTAGTATGGACCTTTATGGAGCAGCAGGAGATAATATCTTTAATCTTACCCAAATTTTTAGTATTATTGACGAATTTATAAAACATTTGTGGATAAGATTTTCTTTCAAACGTAAACATTCTATCGTTGGTGTGGTATATAGACCACCTAAACCTAGTTTTAACTTATTTTTAAATTATTTTGATGATGTTTTGGCTCTTGTGTTGCCGTCATGTGACGAGGTAGTGTGTTTCAATTTATTAGATTCCACCAATGGTTATTAACTTTTAATCGCGATTACCTCTACCAGTCTGGTGGTATTAATGCACATTTTTAGTTTTCTGTGAGTTTAGCTTGACGGTTCAAAAGTCTTCTCCGATTGAGCGGTTACAGAGGAATTATAAATATTTTGACCACAAAACTTTCAATGAGCACTTGATGACTATAGGTACCATGGTATTGCATATTTGATGCTAATAATATAGATGATAAGGTAAATTAATAAGTAATAGAGCTATTTGAGTATCATTCTCCTTTCAAATTGCATCGATTTAACAGACCATTCACACCATGGCTTAACAGATAATCTTAAATTTATGATTGCCCTAAATCAGTTCAAAAGATCAAAATCGATGTCAGACTGGCAATATTATAAAACACTTTGTAATTATACAACGTCTGCTGTGAGACAAGAAAGACAGGTTTACTTTGAACGAAAGTTGGGATCTTGCAGAGCTGGTGAAGCATGGAAGCATTTGAAAATGGCTGGGATTTTTAGAATTGGGCGAAATTCTAAATGTCTAATGTCAAGAAAATCGATTACAATTTAATACAATTTTATATGTCAAATGTGAAACCAACGATAACTTGTTCCTTGTCATTTAGTGAAGTCTCTCTCTCACATTATAAATTTTTGTATTTCAAATAGTGTTTTCCCAACTGTATGGAAGGAAGCGTTGATTACTCCTGTTCCAAAGATAAGTGAAGTGCTTAAATTAAAAGATCTCCGTCCTATTAGTATACTCCCTACGATCTCTAAAATTCTTGAGCGTATTATACTGACCCAATTATCAGACCATCTTGTCAAAAATGATATTCTACCTAAATTTCAGTCTGGGTTTAGGAAAAATTATAGTTGTGAAACTGTTCTTGCATGTATTACCGATGACATTATCAAGGGAATCTATGCAAATAAAATTCCTGTCTTCATTGCCTTAGATTTTTCAAAAGCTTTCGACACGATGAACTTTACTTCATTATGTAGGTCTTGGTGAAAGTGCTGTGAGGTTTTTTGTGAATTATTCGTCTGGTAGAACACAACGTGTCAGAGTAGGTAATAATCTGTCCGATGTTCGTGTATTAGAGGCTGGTGTCCCTCAGGGTTCAGTTCTCGGCCCCATACTTTTCTCAATCTATACGTCATACTTTCCTACTGCACTAAATACATGCCGTTATCACTTTTACGCTGATGATAGTCAAATTTACCATTCCTTCTTCATGGATGATAGGAAAAATGCAGTAAAAATGATTAATGACGATTTGGAGGCATTGTGGGTTATCTCGGAGCAACACTATTTAAAGCTTTATTCTGATAAATACTCTGTTACTATTTTTGGTAGATGACTGAAATAGACTGTTATATAATAGACGTCTTTTTCATCAAAAATTGAAATTACTTTTATGCTATTCATTTAGTGCTGTCTATTTTTACTCATCATTACTCGTCTGTTGATGGCCCTTGCCTAACAAAGTTTGATTCAGATCGTATTCAAAGAGTGCAGAAATCGTGTCTGTGCTTCATTTATGGAATAAAAAGGAGAGAAAAAATCTTATACTTTGATGTGGGCTAACTGGTTGAGTAAATCACTGTTCTATTTCTTCTTTTTGTTTTCCCTCTTAACATTGCTTGCTTCAGTCGCTGTAACTGTGTAGTAATGATATACATAGGTTTGTAGTAGCTGTGTTGAGCTGTTCAATATTGTAAGCTCCTTTTTTTGCCTGTTCTGTTCATTATTTTAGAGTATAGTTTCTATTCTTGGTGTATAATTATTAAATAATCTCCTGGACAAAATTACCGCATCACTGTTTATTTTTACTACTACTTGTCATTTTCACAGTTTTTATTCGTGAAATATAGTATCTAGGTAGCTTAGGATTTCGTCTGGCATTATTGCAAAGAAATGATGTAATTATTTGACGTCTGTGAGGTTATATGTTTGCAAATACGTTTATGTGGTGTTGATTTAGTAAAAAGCTGTTCCAACAAAAATTGGTTAGTTTAATTTTGTTGATCATTAGTTTGATTATCATTTGTTTAAAATAATAAAATACACTGTCTAGTATAGTTAGAGTGGAAGATAAGGATCGTCAACGCAATTTAATTGAACATGAAGCAGCGCAAGCAATAACTCTGGTTAACACAAGAGGACAAGGTCGTAGAAGATCTACAAATGAAAGAGATGCTTGATTTCTCAGATAACTTGCCTAAAGAACGAGACGATCGACCAGTTCCGAGTTAAGCAGAGCTCTAGTAGAAGTCCGAAACGTAGAGATTTCTGGAAGAACGGTCAGGAGAAGGCTTAATGAAGCAGGATTGAAGAGTAGAAGACCAGCAATTGCACCACTGCTCACCAAGGAACATAGAGTTGCGAGATTGCGTTTTGCTAGAGCTCATGCGAATTGGACTATTGACGACTGGAAACAAGTTTTGTTTTCGGATGAAACACGAGTCAGTCTGAGGTCACCAGATGGACGTGAGCGTGTTTGAAGAGGAGCAGACGAGAGGTTTGCTGATTGCAATATCTCTCCAACAGTTCCGTTTGGGGGTGGGTCAGTAATGTTCTGGGGAGCAATTTGTTTTGACGCTCGTACGGAGTTGACCTATTCACAGGAGATCAATGAATGCAGATTTTTATATCGAAAACATTGTAGAAAAGCATATTATGACTTTTGGTCCATTTATCGGCGACAACTTCCTCTTTATGCACGATAACGCTCGACCACACGTTGCTGGAATGGTCTACCTTCGTGAGGTGAATATTCATGTTTTAGAATGGCCACCTAAAAGCCCGGACATCAATCCCATAGACCATCTATGTGATGCACTGAAACGAGCAGTTAGGCGCCACATATTTACTCCTAGGACTCTTAAAGAACTTGAAGAAGCTGTGATTGTTGAATGGAAAAATACACCTCAAGCCACCATCTGTAACTTAATTGGTAGTATGCCAAGACGAATAGAAGCAGTTATAACAGCAAGTGGAGGCAATACCCGATACTAATTTTATAAAATTAAAGTTTAATTTGATTTTAGAAGAACCTTTTATATCTGCTAAGTGTTCACTGTGCAATCAAATTTAGATATTACTGTAGTCTTCAGCCTTTCATGGCTGCTGTTGATGGCTGCTCTTCGGTTCTCGGGTTCTCTGCCGTGTAGAAAGGTTGTGGTACTTGACGTTTCTGAAGAAGATCACGACAATATGATCGAAACGTCAAGTACCACAACCATTCTATACGGCAGAGAACCCGAGAACCGAAGAGCAGCCATTAGATGTTACTGTCACATTTTTGTTAAATTCATATTGTATCAGGTTGAAAATGGTATTAAAAGATAGTTAAAGTGTTTTTTGATACAAGTCATGCGTTTTAATTTCAATAATAAAATTTTTTGGCGAATTTTCTCACTTACAATGATGCGTTAACTGACGTATTCCTTTTGATATATGTGTGTGCACATATGTAGATTGAAGAGCTATGGAGTGGAAATGAAATTTTAATTCAGACATAAAAAATTATTTTGATGCCATTGAATAATGTTTAGTAGCATTCGCACGGATGCACATTTTAAAGTCATGTACTAATTTCCGGAGCGTAAAGAATGTATTCCTTTAAGAATCTACGATTCCGTGCTTCTTTTCATCCTATCCAGAGCGAGAGAGAAAAATCTATTGAAAATGAACCGGTACATAACATACAGGAGTAGCTGCTACATACATACATATAGCACACCGACGAGCCTTTATCCTATTTCGAGGACATGAACTCTGAATAGCATCCACCTACATCTGTACATACGCCCGTCGTTTGAACAGTGCTGGAAACGTTCAAAAGCTTAACACCCCAGATACACCGTAAATTTCATACGTTCCGTTTTAATCTACTTTGAGTTATATGGAAGACCCTCGAGCCAAGGAACCGCAGGCTCGGCACTTGTATGACTATATATGTATCGGTGTATGTATATATCATGGATTTATTCAAGTGCTATTAATACGAGACGTGTTATTATGTCTATACGTACTAGCTAGGTGTATGTATGTACCGAGTTCGTGAGAGCAAGTTTGAATGATCGTCGAAAGCGTTTTACACCGTTTTGTGTCAAATATAACAATGGGAATATTAAATGTTAGGTTTGATTTGTAACAGCAAACAAAAAAATTTTTATAGCGAATATATCGAATCTGTCAAAATTTCTCCCGAACTTCCGCTAACATAAATAGAAAAGCGTGAAATTTTAATTCGTCTCGTCATGACCTTTTCGACAACAACGACCGGATCGTTTCCCATCTCGTCGGGCATCCAACTGTATGTACTTACACTAAACCCCATCGCCTGGTGAAACTTTCAACACTTCAACGTACGAATTCGGTTCACCATTTACGCGTTTCGCGGCAATCAAAATTGCGAAACTTAAATTCGAAAACAAGTCAAACAACAATTTACCCGGCCGATAGCGAGACGGCATCATCGGCCGTCTAGCGCCCGCTAGAAAGGGACGGACGGAAAGTACATTTCCACGGAAAGTTGGCGGTGGCGGCTGTGTGGGAGGGGAAGGAGGCGTCCGGAGATTATCTCGTGAAAATTTAACTCGTCGCCGACGTGCAGTTGGCATCCCTGCGCGCCGCGTCCGACGGTAATTTACGAAAGGGTCCGGACCTTCCATTAAAAACAAATGACGTCGCTCCGGAGAGATAAGGCCGCCGCAGCTAGTCGCCTTTTTGGGTGCGTGTGTACGCTGAATGTATGTTTACGGGGCGACGAAGGGTGAAAATCAAGTTCTCCGGGTATAAACTTAAGCTGATGGGTTAGAACATGCTATATAGACGAAGGGGTTGAATACTGACGTCATACTGACGTACTTGCTGTTGTTGTTGTTGAATGAGTAGATGTTAAATTTTAAATCTCGCTTTCGCTGTACTGTCTGGTTTCAACAGCGATGCCGCTTTAGTGAAAATTTTGTGGAAGTAAATTAGTAACTGTACTGCTAACTACTTGTGTTGATTACCAAACTTTCATGCGCAAATGTTTCTAAAATTTAAATGATCAATGATTGTATAGTTAAATATTTCCGCTTGATATAAACTTACTTGAAATAGCTGCAATTTTTGGACGGTTACTCATTAAACATACAAATTAGGAAGTCGTGTTGTAACAAAGCCTACAAAGCACATTTACACACACAAAATACACATCAAGAGAATGAGCACGAACTTGTTTTGGTAGCTAGACAAGAGAGGCACGACCTTCGTGGGCAACCTTTGACTATGGCGGCTAATGAGATGGCTCGAAGAAACGAAAAGAAAATCAAGAAAAGGCAACAACGACTTTTATCCATAAACAAGAGTTGGCAGTGTCGACTAATACGCCTCAGTCCACAATATTAACTGAAGATATTCCCGCATGTTGGTCTGTTAGTCATTGCGAAATGTTTAAAACCTGTAACGAATGGTTGATAGTAAAGAACGAAGCTTTAGGTTGTTTAGTGTGTAAGAAAATACAGGCTTTTTGTGTAACTAGTGAGAAAAACCTAAGGATTTCAAAGGCATGGCAGGAATGCACAGTTACAGATAATGGCATGATTAAAGACACTCAACAGTCTAGTTTACGAAAAAAAAAATTTTGAACACAAAAAATCTGAAGCTCATACCAAAGCACTTGAAATTTTGCAAAAATCTGGTGATGATGATGAAATGACTAAAATACAATTTTTTACAACTGAAAGGGTGTTTAGAACTACGCGTTGACATAGATCTTCAAACTTTAAATGGAATATCAATGGGAAAAATACTACATTTGGATAAAACATGTGCTGAAATTGCTATTCATATTACGTCAGAAATAAAGAAAAAAATTGTTGGGAAATAGTTTCTTCAAAGAGAAAAATTTCGATCTTCGGTTGTTATTAGGGCCTTTTATGAAGATATTCGTGGAGAAGGTTATGTTTTCGACTTGGATTTGATAGAGCTTTCAGGCACATCTGCATAGAATATTACAAAACAATTACTAATTTGTTTAAATGAAAATGGATTTGACGAGAATTTTCTTCAAGAATGTTTCTTTGGTTTTACATGTGATGGAGCTTCTGTAGTGTTGGGGAAAATGTCAGTCACCAATTTCCTCAAATAATTATTTGGCATTGCTCCTATCACTGACTAGACTTGGCAATCAGTGATGTGATTGACGAAGTGGTTGGTGTAAATCATTTCAAAATTTTTATGGACAAAATTTACACCTTATACCATCAGTCGCCTAAAAACCAAAACGAACTGAAACACAACTTTTAAAAAATGGTCGAATATTCTCAGTTCGTTGGATCGCTTCTAGTAAACGTAGTGTCAACGCTGTCTTACAAAATTATTTGCCACATTGTGAGCATTTTAAAAGTGCTTCAGAAGATTTAGGAAAAGATGGAAAAGAGAGGAGTAAATACAAAGGCCTTCAAAACATGATAACGTCAGTTGAATTTGTCAGAAATTTAAATGACATATCTGATGCTCTAGATGAATTGTGTGATAATCTGTGACTGGGCACCTATTGCGAATATTGTTTTCTATGAGTAGGTCCTCATTCTGCGAGTGATACCAATAGCAGGAAAATGACACGCAAAGAGGATACATGGTATCAAGAACTATGGAACCTTTTATAAGTTTATTAATCCTTTTTTCAATGCTGAAGATTTATTAAATTAAGAAATCTTAAAAGTTTTTTTAGTATTAACGTTTTGTTACATATTTTAAAATATTTTATATTCCCTTTATGGTAATAAAAAATATTAAATAATATATATCAGGGTGTGCCAATTATCTGAACTCGGTCTATTATATCTATATTATACCTATTAGTTTAATTAAAAAATTTTTAAGTAAAAGTTTTTCGGGATCAACTACTCTATCTCCTAAAATTATTTTAGTGTATACAGGGTGTTTAGTTTTGGCTGCGCGTTATAAAATTTTCTTTTTTTAAATAGAACACCCTATATATTATTACATTTTCAGATTCCCCGTTATAAATGAAGATTGTTTTGTGTGAATAACCTAGTACTAAAAATTAACCGTTTCCGAGATATTTCAATTTTAAGAGAAAAAAGATCATTTTCATAGTTGCCTTTGATAATTAATTCCGTCTGTACTAATACTTGTTTTGCAACGATTCTTTGGCATGATTAAGACAATAGCTTAAGTTAAACAATCCATGCCAAATATCTTCACTATAGTATACAGGGTGTTTCAAAATTGAACATTAATCACTGTATTTTGAATACGGTAAAACTAGTTTTTTTTTTCAAATGGAACACCCTGTATATTTTTATGCCATTTAATAGTGCTTCAAGTTCCCTTCAAATTCCTTATAATTTTTCCTATAGCTAAAATTAATACTTTTTGAGATATAGGTAATTTACTATAAAATACAAAAACTTTTAAGTTCCTTTTAATGGTAAGATGAAGTCAACAGTGCTGTGGCAACTTTAGTAATACGTAGATATAAAGCCATATACCTAAAGAAAATTTTATAACGCTAAGCCAAAACTAAACATCCTGTATACACTAAAATAATTTTATGGTATAGAGTAGTTGATCCCGAACAACTTTTACTTAAAAATTTTTTTAATTAAACTAAAAGGTAAGATATAATAGACCGAGCTCAGATAATTGGCACACCCTGTATATATATATAGGGTGTTTCATAATATATGCGCAGGACTTCAGGATGTGATACTTTGTCAAAAAATTTGAAAAAAGTTTCCATCAACTTACCCTCTAAAATTCACCATTTTCGAGATACAGGGTGTTGAAATTTAATTTAAAAAAATCGTTTTTTGGAAATATCACCGGAACCGTTAATCATAAAAAAAACAGCTTTTGTAACCATTTTCTACTTATAATAAGCTAAGTTGTGTGCGAGAATTTTTTTTAAGTCATAATTGGTGAAGATTTTGAAGGGGTAGCGGTTGTTTTTCTCCCCAACTTCTACGCCACTGTAAAAAGTACGGTTTTGAGACGTTGAAAAACATGGTAAATTTTTTGCAATAGAAGTTTTATTTTACTAAAACATTAGAACAAGTAAGAAAAGCAAACGTTAACAACATAAAAGTTGATTTTTCTCGAAAACGGTCAACTTTAGAGCTCATGACCAACAGTACCTTTTTTGTGTAGAAAACATTGGCGGTTCAAATGGGCGTCTCAAAACCGTACTTTTCCAAGTGGCGTAGAAGTTGGGGAGAAAAACAATGTTCCCAATTCCTCTTGTCGATGAAGGGTTTGGAAAGAGTACCATTTAAAAATATATTTTCGTTTTCTTTTTATATTACAAAAACTCGTAAGGTTGCATTAACAGATTCAAGTATTGGAAAAGTAACAATCTGTATAGAATCCAATACTTACAAAAGGACGTACATGAAATAAAAGATTCCCTCCAACAGATTCTCAATCCAGTACTTAGACTCTATCAATGGAGTACAAAAAAAAAAGAGAGAAGTAACTAAAGCGAAATTTTCGAAAGAAACAATGTCGCTAATGCACCTCGCTATGTGCGTCGCTTCATTAGGGACCATTCGCCTTTCAAAAAAACGGCGAGAAATTCCGCGCGGAGCGCCATACTTCGAGAGAATGAATGTCTCGTTTTCGTTTTTCCCTTTTCCCTGTCTTGTTTTTTCCCCTTTTTTCGCATCGCACCAGGAACGGGTACATTGTAACGATGTCTTGCTGTTATTTCGCTATACTATTATTCAGGACGAACTTTGTTTGACGCTAGCGCATATAGCGTACGGTCCTTCTCGTAAAGTAAAGCTTCTGTGTGTCGTCCGTGTATAGTATGGCTTGGGCGCTTTTGGTACTTTATAGAATCGTGTCATACAAAGGATCTGTTCTAACTGAGCTCAGAACCGGATTAGGGGAATAATATTTGTCGTATATACATACATAGATGCATTTTATAAAATATATTATTGCCAGTACAAGTAGGAATTAGACTTTTCTGTTTTTTTTTTAACAGCTCAAATTATTTTGAGTTGACTTTCGTAGATGTACCATTATTCAGGAAATTCAGGAAACTTTCAAATTCTCTAATCTAAATCTAAGGAAGAAATGAGGGTGTTGGCAGAAAATCTTCTTAGAAGATTTAGAGGATGAGTTTATTGCTCTCTCTTTGCAGAGCTAAGTTGTTGGCTCTGAACTCCTCTTGCCTTCCTGGAATAGCCCATGCTAGTTATGAGGTGTTGCTTGAACTTAGGATAACCTGTTGTTCTCTAAGATGTTGTGCTGTTGCTAATTGGCATGTCTCTGCGCGCTCACCTGCTAGGTCCTCTTCAAAATAAACCGCGAAGGTGACCTTTTCTCGAGCCCAGCTGTTTCCGCCACAACTGGTTTAGTGGTGATCCTATCCAAGATCGTATCCAAATCGCGTCGAAGATTCGCATTCCGGACAAACCACAGCGCCCCCGCAAGCATACGCAGAGTTCGATTTTGTTGGGGTTTTAGATGTTTGAGGTGAGTTTTAGCAACACAAGACCACGTAAGAGGGTAGGTGAGGATGGGTCTCATGCCCAAATAAACAGCGGAGGGACAGTAATTCAGAATATGTTCATACATCCGAAGAGGATTCAGGTGATGAGGTTTTGGGGTCGTTAACAAGTAAATTTAAACCAAAAATAAAAACGACGTGGAAAATAAAGCCCTCAAAGTAAAAAAGAAGGAAGTCTTCAGGAAGCCCGTTATCTAAAGAAACTGAGGATGAAGCAAGTGAAAATATCACCGTGGTAACTTTAGATCGGTAGAATCCATTCCATACCTTCCAACCTGTACTTCGCTCTGAAACTCGAAGTGACAGTATTTTTCAGCGTATTTATGGGATTACGCCAAAATTGAAGGAAAGGAAAGTGAAATGTGATTCGAAAAATGGTTGAACATACGATTTCAATATATGTACAGCTTGTTCTAAGTTTAATTACGCACCATTGCTAACTTTGTTATTAATAGAGCTGTAGAGTTGGTTAAATGGGAATATGGAATTTCATTTTTGATTTTTTTTTTAGTGATATCTTAAAACTTCTTTGTTCAGAATTAAATTCTCTATCAAACGGCAATGAAATATACAGGATGTTCCATAAAAAAGGAATATCTTGAAAGCGCGATGTTCAATTGCTTTTCTGTTCCCACCACTACAACCGTCACATAGAATCTGTGAACTGCGTCCATTTAACCGACTTTGCAGCTCCAATAATAGCTAGGTTAGTAATGAAACGCATTTAACTTCTGTAAAAAGCTGTATATTTAGGAAAAGATGAAAATAGAAGCCAAGACTGCACCCTAAAAGAGGATCTTGGGCCATGGGCTATGGTCTTCCATCTCTTTTCCAAGGCTGGACAAAAATCTTTTAGTTCTTTAATCTCTGATATTCAACTCTTCAAGCTGAGGGTGTGTGGATTCTGAATAATTTCTATGAGGAATCTAGGATGGGTAAGATTGTCATCATAGAACAGGTGGTGGTTCTTCTAATTTTGATGGACGATCAGGATCAAGACTAGTTAGATCAGAAGGGGATTCTCGGATCTTTCAAATCGTCTTAGTTGATAGCTAGTCGTTATGGATTGCATGTTAAGATCTTCTCGAAGCTAACTATTGCGAACAAATCACGAAACATCTGCGATCAGACGAAGTATGCGGTTTTGTGATGTTTCAAGACGTTTCATATGTATTTTTGCCATCTTCGATAATGAGAAGGAGTCATCTGTTATTGTCAGTCTCAGGAATGAAAGACAGATGAGCAGCTTGATCCTCAGCGACATTAAGCTTCTACGACGCAGAAGAGGAATTACCCAATTGACTAGGCGCTGTTGAATTTTGAAATCGTACTATCTACGTGTTGTCCAAAAGTACCTCAAAGTGTCTCACTAAAGGGCTCAGGGGAAGCCTGAAGTTGTCAATCATAAGGTTTTCAGGTGCAGGTCTTCGTCTTGTTGTAAATCTTACAGCTACAGGTGTATCAGGTTTTCATCGCTGGACCATTGGGATATTGAGCTGAATTTAGCAAAAACTATTCGAGGCTCCAGAATCTAATTGTTGGTACAGCAATATATATCAGAAGAAAACATGCCAAAATTTGATGTAGAGATAAAAAACGTGAATACATGGAGGGAATAGAGAACCAATATAACCAAAAATTAAAAGTGGTAGCGAAAACGTTCATAAAAAAAACTTCTGCTTCAAAACTTTGTATGTTGTTAGTATTATATGACATAACCTCCATGAGTAACAAAATATCTAGATCCGATCCTGAAAATTCTAGCTTCCTCTATCCGAGGCGGAGGAATTCCTCTTCATTCGTAATTATACGTTGTCGACCTCTTAATAATTAATTAGTTCTAATTGAACACGCAGATGGCGTGTTTGTAGTCGTCGCGAATTCGCGATGTTGAGACATCGCGGCGACTATGACGACGCCTTCTTTTGTTCTCGTATAAACCAACCAGCGTCACATTAACGCTTTATTTAGAAAGGGAGCGCGGCAATACGCTCGAACAAAGAAAGCGTGCGAGAGATACGAGATTCTTTGATTGAGTTCGTATAGGCGCGTGTAAAGGTCTCAGTAGGTAGTCTCGATTCTTGTTCTACCTTTGATCTTTAACTTTGCAATTGAAATATGTTTGAGATATGTAGTCGTCGTAGATTGTAATTAGTTTTAAATTGGTATAAGGGTGCTTTCGTACGGAAGTTTCTGCATTTGTTTTTAAAGCTGATGCTGTTATTTGTTTTATACAAATATACAATTAAATCATACAATTCTTGAGCATAAATTTCTCTCATTTAATTTTTGTATCTCTCTCGAAACAAAGCAGTAATTTAAAACCCACGCTGTGGAGGAACATTTTTGTGAAATAATTTATTTTTTTCATTTCGATTGTGGGTGTTATATTTCACCGCGAGGCCAAACCTGAAAACCACATTCCGCAGAATTACATTAATGGTATTTGTATGGGGCTCTGTTAATTTAAAACAACATCAGAAATAATAAAAGAATTGGGGAATTGTTCCTGTTTATATTTAATCTTACTTATAACTACGACAAATAACTTTTACAAAACTTCGATGATTAGTACCTCAGATTTAAGGGATCAAAAGAAGAAGGATAAATGAATTATGCGTAGCGGGGACGGTGGTTCCTGCTGGTTTCGTGATGGATTACGCCGTTGACGTCACTTCCGATCGAACGGGAAGTAACAACAACGAACTCGCGTTCGAGACCCCGATAAGGGAAATTATTTCTTCCAAAGTAATAGAGATCGTAGAAGTAAAGTTTTTGGGGGAAAAAAAGGAAAGAATAATTATGCACCGGTATTAGAAGTTTTCGGTTATTACGATTTAGTCGACCGTAATTTCCCGTTGTCGATGTGAGTGAAATTAAGGAAAATTACGGTATTTAAGATCCTGGAAAATTGATAAAAACATGTATAGGTATAGAAATATTTTCATGGTGAAATCTAGATATCAATCTGAATAAAATAAAAGAAACGTATATATAGACTTTTAATATTAGTGAGCAGATATTTCGACTAATGTGCTTCGTCTTTATGGGCAATATGGGCATTATTATATGATAATGGATATTTGATAGGAATTTTTAAACTCCGGCGAGTGTTCTAGATTGCACTGATTTCATTGCAAATTATAGTCCTATCTCATAATGGTAGAGATATTTAAAAAAAACTGAATTTTACGGGAGGACATTTTTCATAAAATTTAATTTTACTAGCCGGCCATTTTTCGAATTTTTAAACTCTGACGGGTGTTCTAGATTGTACCGATCGTCTAGTGCATTGTACCGAAGAAATTATGGTCCTATCCCTCATAATAGTGGAGATATATAAAAAAAAATTGAATTTTACGACAGGGCATTTTTCATAAAATCCAATATTTACTAGCCGGGCATTTTTCGAATCTTTAAACTCCGACGGGTGTTCTAGATTGTACCGATCGTCTAGTGCATTGTACTGAAGAAATTATGGTCCTATCCCTCATAATAGTGGAGATATTTCAAAAAAACTGAATTTTACGGCAGGGCATTTTTCATAAAATCCAATATTTACTAGCCGGGCATTTTTCGAATCTTTAAACTCCGACGGGTGTTCTAGATTGTACCGATCATCTAGTGCATTGTACCGAAGAAATTATGGTCTTATCCCTCATAATAGTGGAGATATATAAACAAAAATTGAATTTTACGACAGGGCATTTTTCATAAAATCCAATTTTTACTAGCCGGGCATTTTTCGAATATTTAAACTCCGGTGGGTGTTCTAGATTGTACCGATCGTCTAGTGCATTGTACTGAAGAAATTATGGTCCTATCTCTCGTAATAGTGGAGATATTTAAAAAAAAATTAATTTTACGACAGGGGATTTTTCATAAAATCTAAATTTTACTACCCGGGCATTTTTCGAATTTTTAAACTCCGGTGGGTGTTCTAGATTGTACTCATCGTCCTGAGCATTGTACCGAAGAAATGATGGTCATATCTCTCGTAATAGTGGAGATATTTAAAAAAAGCTGAATTTTACGACAGGGCATTTTTCATAAAATCCAATTTTTACTAGCCAGGCATTTTTCGAATTTTTAAACTTGTTCTAGATTGTACTCGTCGTTCTAAACATTGTACCGAAGAAATTATGGTCCTATCTGTCGTAATAGTGCAGATATTAAAAAAAACTGAATTTGACGACAGCATTTTTCATAAAATCCAATTTTTACTAGCCGGGCATTTTTCGAATTTTTAAACTCCGGCGGGTGGTCTAGATTGTACCGATCATCTAGTGCATTGTACAGAAGAAATTATGGTCCTATCCCTCATAATAGTGGAGATATTTCAAAAAAACTGAATTTTACGACAGGGCATTTTTCATAAAATCCAATTTTTACTAGCCGGGCATTTTTCGAATTTTTAAACTCCGGCGGGTGTTCTAGATTGTACTCATCGTCTGAGTGCATTGTACCGAAGAAATTATGGTCCTATCTCTCGTAATAGTGGAGATGTTTCAAAAAAACTGAATTTTACGACAGGGCATTTTTCATAAAATCTAAATTTTACTAGCCGGGAATTTTTCGAATTTTTAAACTCCGACGGGTGTTCTAGATTGTACCGATCGTCTAGTGCAGTGTACTGAAGAAATTATGGTCCTATCCCTCATAATAGTGGAGATATTTCAAAAAAACTGAATTTTACGACAGGGCATTTTTCATAAAATCTAAATTTTACTAGCCGGGCATTTTTCGAATTTTTAAAGTCCAACGGGTGTTCTAGATTGTACCGATCATCTAGTGCATTGTACCGAAGAAATTATGGTTCTATCTCTCATAATAGTGGAGACATTAAAAAAAAAACTGAATTTTACGACAGGGCATTTTTCATAAAATCTAAATTTTACTAGCCGGGCATTTTTCGAATTTTTAAAGTCCGACGGGTATTCTAGATTGTACCGATCATCTAGTGCATTGTACCGAAGAAATTAAGGTTCTATCTCTCATAATAGTGGAGATATTAAAAAAAAAACTGAATTTTACGACAGGGCATTTTTCATAAAATCTAAATTTTACTAGCCGGGCATTTTTCGAATTTTTAAACTCCGACGGGTGTTCTAGATTGTACCGATCATCTAGTGCATTGTACCGAAGAAATTATGGTCCTATCCCTCATAATAGTGGAGATATATAAACAAAAATTGAATTTTACGACAGGGCATTTTTCATAAAATCCAATTTTTACTAGCCGGACATTTTTCGAATTTTTAAACTCCGGTGGGTGTTCTAGATTGTACCGATCGTCTAGTGCATTGTACTGAAGAAATTATGGTCCTATCTCTCGTAATAGTGGAGATATTTAAAAAAAAAAGTAATTTTACGACAGGGGATTTTTCATAAAATCTAAATTTTACTACCCGGGCATTTTTCGAATTTTTAAACTCCGGTGGGTGTTCTAGATTGTACTCATCGTCCTGAGCATTGTACCGAAGAAATGATGGTCATATCTCTCGTAATAGTGGAGATATTAAAAAAAAGCTGAATTTTACGACAGGGCATTTTTCATAAAATCCAATTTTTACTAGTCGGGCATTTTTCGAATTTTTAAACTCCGGCGGGTGTTCTAGATTGTACTCGTCGTTCTGAACATTGTACCGAAGAAATTATGGTCCTATCTGTCGTAATAGTGGAGATATTAAAAAAACTGAATTTTACGACAGAGCATTTTTCATAAAATCCAATTTTTACTAGCCGGGCATTTTTCGAATTTTTAAACTCCGGCGGGTGGTCTAGATTGTACCGATCATCTAGTGCATTGTACAGAAGAAATTATGGTCCTATCCCTCATAATAGTGGAGATATTTCAAAAAAACTGAATTTTACGACAGGGCATTTTTTATGAAATCCAAATTTTACTAGCCGGGCATTTTTCGAATTTTTAAACTCCGGTGGGTGTTCTAGATTGTACTCATCGTCCTGAATATTGTACCGAAGAAATTATGGTCCTATCTCTCGTAATAGTGGAGATATTTAAAAAAAACTGAATTTTACGACAGGGCATTTTTCATAAAATCTAAACTTTACTAGCCGGACATTTTTCGAATTTTTAAAGTGCGACGGGTATTCTAGATTGTACCGATCATCTAGTGCATTGTACCGAAGAAATTAAGGTTCTATCTCTCATAATAGTGGATATATAAAAAAAAAAAAATTAATTTTACGGCAGGGCATTTTTCATAAAATCTAAATTTTACTAGCCGGGCATTTTCGAATTTTTAAACTCCGACGGGTGTTCTAGATTGTACTCATCGTCCTGAACATTGTACCGAAGAAATTATGGTCCTGTCGGTCGTAATAGTGGAGATATTAAAAAAAACTGAATTTTACGACAGGGCATTTTTCATAAAATCTAAATTTTAGGTACTAGCCGGGCATTTTTCGAATTTTTAAACTCCGGCGGGTGTTCTAGATTGTACTCATCGTCCTGAACATTGTACCGAAGAAAATGTATATCGAATAAACTAACCGTAATTTATTTACCTCGGTAAAGCACAGAGAAATAAACGATGTTTCTTCGAATTAAAATTACCTGTTCTTCCATAACGACTAAACCTGAATCTCTCCCCAAATACCAGTACGATAAATTTACAAATTACTCCACGCAAAACATTAACGCCGCTACTTCCCCTCCCTATACACGGTTACACGGTACACATAGATATTCATTTTACCAACATATTCAATGGATAATCTACACGCTGGTAGAAGACCCGGAAACTCCATTAGGTACACGCTATTCTACACGGTTTTCCCCCGCAGTTCCAGCGCACACATACATAGGGCGAAATGTGATTATTAGTTAATTCCCCAATGCATATAAATTTGACGAAGTTATTTCTAATGTAAGGCAAATACTAGTCCCGTTCACGCCACCCATTTGAACACACATAGCGTTGCTTGTAACTGTCTAACTTAATTGTTGAACTTGGGATAATAATCCCGGACAAAATTTTGCATGAGGAACGCTCCCACTATACTACATACTGAAGCGTATTATTGTGTGATAATAGTACATAAGTTGTATTTCCACTAAAGCACGTCCTAGATAACATCGTGGAAGTAGTACTAATTAACTTTGTTAGATAGAGCGTACTACTGTGGATTAACTAACTTTCAACCAGTTGAATATTGAAGAATTAAAGAAATTTTTTAAAAATGTACAAACTAGAACATTGCGGGAATATCTAACAATAAGAACAATATCCATCCTTCATCATCAGCATTCAAACCCGAAAAAGAAAGAGCACAAAAGAAAAAAAGAACGCCGGTACGGCCGATTTGTTCGGATAAAAGAGACAAGAAAAGGTCACTGACTCGATTGTTTGTCAACAACTCCTACTTTCGAGTCGCGCGTCAAGCTGGCTATGACGCTTACGGCGACAACGTACCGTCCATCAGTGTTACCAACCCGATGCATACGACCGCAACAGCAGAGAAAAAGAAGCCGGGATAACGCGATTCTATCGTGGTTAATAAGGGCTATAAAATTTGGCGTACAACGTGTGTAGTATATATTCCATCCCTAGGATTAGGCTTGTTTCGTTGAGGTGTAGCTTATCCCCCCGATTACAATCTTTTACCCCCTTCCACACCTATCGAGGAGATGGGAGATTGTGAATTTAAATTGCATATTATACGGACGGTTATTACGATTTAAATTCAATTTGCATCTCGATATTAAGAATTAACAAGAAATCTCTTTCCGCGTCGTTTCCGTTAACTTCAAACTGACTATGCTTGCGCGGTGGAATCACTGAAGTTAAGGGTTCGTTCTTATTGGATGGGAGAAGAAGGATAGAAGACACACACACACACATACACGTCAGTTACGTGAATGTAAGTCGGTTTTTCCGTTCGCGTGGAAGATTATTGGATTAGGAATCATCGGCGGAGATGGAATTGGAATGGAAAATTGTTAGAAATTGTCGTCCAAATTCGGAAGATAACTTTAGCTTATGTTCGGTTAATTAAGTTGTATGTTATGCTGATTGTGTCGAGGTTTGGTTGCCTTCAAGAAAATACGAGATGGAAAAAGTATTTTCTACTTTTGTTTGTTATAAATTTGACGACTTGTGTTTAATGAAGGTCTTTGTTTGAAAAAAATATGTTGCAGATATTTTTCTTTGGTTTACAATTTTTAGACGTTGGATTATTCCACATATTTCATAACCAATCTATTTCAAACCTCATCCCTTGTCGGTCAAGCTTAATATAGTCAAATAGCCAATAGTAGCAAAGTTAATCGACCTCGTAATCTCATTGAATATTCTAAGAGAATTATTCAAACGTAGCAATTGGAGGAAAAAAAACTAAAGAAATACAATCTAAATAGAGAACTCCATAAACACAAGATGTAATTTACTACTGACCACTGGAACAACACTAATAGTAACTAGAGCGAAGACAAAGGGAAAGGAAGACGAACGGAAGGGTACCAACTTACATCTACGTAAAAGGCATAGACCAGTAATGCGCGTCCTCCATAAAACGTGTGTAATCGCAGCGCAGGTCACGTTCTACTGGCCGAACGACCGGTCGGGCTAGGAGGTTGGGACAGAAATCGTGTTCCTGATGTTGTTCTCTACTTCGGCGATGCTCACGATCCGACGTTATAGTACGGTTCGGCTGAGGGAAAGGTACGATCTCTTCGCCGTTAATGGCTGGTGAAGTATTGTTAATTGTAAATTGCGCCTTGTTCTTGGGCAATGTTGGCGGTTACGAAATGCTTCCTTGCACATGGAATTGTATAAACAAAATGAAAGTGTAAACGTGGTCTATTTAGGTTTTGTGTAAGCGTTCCGAAGATGTTAATTTAAGGAAGGAAGACAATTAGTTACAAATAGAGATTCTATCTCTGTTTTTCTTGTATTACACTATAGTTTTAAGGTCTTTAATTTTGTCCAAAAAGTCTTTTTGTCTTCTAAGCTCAATGGCTTTCTAATCAGAAGATGCTTTTTCAGAATGATAAGCAGGATTCATGGAAAGAACCGTCGTGTATACCATTCTTGAAGAAATTTCGTGAAAGCCGTCGAAAATGGCTGCCGAAACGTGATCCTTATGTCTAGTATTAAACCAAGATAATCAAGATTTGTCCTAGTATCGGCCTCAGAGTGGGAGGTTTCGGTGACACTAGGGTGATGTTGGTTGTATTCAAGTATATTCCAGGTGTTGCAACTGTTAGCTTGTTTTTCTGGAGCCTCTATTAAGATTTTGGTACATGCAGGTCAAAATTTGTTGATCCTAATGACGTTCAAATCATTTGTTTATTGAGTTATCAAGGCGTTGGCGCTCGTGACTCGTATTAGTTCTTTTTTATTGTTGTGAGTGCATCTGCAACGGCTTGCCAAGCTGAATTGCTTATCGAAACTATCACCACAGCAGCTCTTCCTCTGTAAATTGTGTGTGTAAATGTGTTTCACTGGCTTTGTTACAACATTATCTTGTTGTAAACAATGTTGTGGTGTTAATTATACCTAGTATCGAATGGTGGCACAACCGGAGTACCGATGCAGTGAGACGGAATGAGCGAGTTGTAGGGGGGCGATTAGGCGAATTGGGGGCGTGGCCTGTGCAGCGACTCATAATTAGTATAAATACGAAGTTTCATTGTTATTAGACAGTTAGTCTTTGAGCTATCGTCAACCAAGTAACATAATCAGGAGTGAAAAGTGAAATATGGAAAAAATCGAATATCGTGCCGTTATAAAGTTCCTTACCAGGCAAGGAAAATCAGTCGCGACCATAATGAATGAGATGTCATTGGTTTTCGGCGACTCTTGTCCAGGAAAATCCATGGTGTACAAGTGGCATAGTTTATTTAAACAAGGAAGGGAATCCCTTGAAGACGACCCGAGGCCGGGCAGGAGCATTGAGGTGACCACCAGCACTTATCCAAAAAGTTGAAAAAATTGTACTCGAAGATGCTCGACTAAAGAAGAAACAACTCGCAGAAATGGTTGGAGTATCCGATACAACAATTTTTAAAATCCTACACGATCATCTCGGTATGTCTAAGGTCAGCGCAAGATGGGTGCCGAGAATGCTCACGCCGCCGCAAAAACAACAGCGCGAAGAGTGTTCGCGTGCATTTTTGGACCTCTGTAATGAAGACAAGGATGGTGTATTGAGTCGAATTGTTACTGGAGACGAAACTTGGGTTCATCATTATGAACCTGAGTCCAAACAAGACTCCATGCAGTGGCATAAAAAGGGCACAGCACCTCCCAAGAAATTTAAAGTGTCACAATCAGCTGGGAAACTCATGGCAACGGTATTTTGGGACTCGGAAGGAATATAGTTGATTGATTATAAAGTTAAATGTGTTTCTATAACCGGAGAATATTACGCTTCAATATTAGAGCGACTAAAAGAAGCCATTAAAGAGAAAAGACGGGGAAAATTGACGAAAGGTGTGCTGCTTTTGCACGACAACGCGCCCGTCCACAAGAGCCGCGTTGCGTTAGCTGCCCTGCATAAGGTGGGCTTCGAAATTGTGAATCACCCACCCTACAGCCCAGATCTGGCCCCGAGTGATTATTACCTGTTTCCGAAAATGAAAAAAGAGCTGCGGGGTAAAAAATTTACTGCCGATGATGAAGTCAAGGAGGCAGTTTCGGCGTATTTTGCAGATAAAGAGAAATCATTTTTTTATGAAGGTATAAATAAATTAATTGAAAGATGTGAAAAATGTATCCGTCTTGCAGGTGAATATATTGAGAAAGAAAAATAATTTGGTTTTTTTATTTCCACCCCTTATCTCCCATTCCGCGAATATAAAAACGCTCCCTCGTATCACCGACAAGATTCGAATACTGAACCATAAATACTGCCCTATCAATAGCCAGCTGCTCTGGTCTCTGCACACAAAAAATCTCTTCTTAGTACAAGTATATTAATATATTTTACTGGATAAACTTGGTTTAACATTGCATATTAATGCAACAAAAATATTATATTCGTGCGAAAACTATGGTTATATTTACTCTGAACTTATTGCCTTCTTGAAATATATGATCAAAATGAAGCTTTAGTAGCTTTAGCTTTTAGTACTACATGGAACGCACATTATATTTTCTTTTCTACTGCCATACTTTAATTGTATTATTAGATATGCTGAACCTGTACTTTAATGATGTCCATTACGATAGAGATTTTCATTATGATACAAGTTGATAGCCACTCTGTATCTATTTAAATATAGGAAAAATTAAAGAAATACGTATGATGTTATGGGGTCGTAGAAAAAATAGTGTAGGTATGCAACTCGAATTTAATGGCTATTAAGACACTCGTATTCATTACAATACTCGGCTTCGCCTCGTATTATAATTTTCATACTCTTGTCTCAATAATAAAATGTAATCATTGGTATAATTATAATGCCGACAAAATTTACTCACGTAGTTGTAGGCAACGTTTGCTTTTTTTCTTCGGTACAAACATGTCGAAAACACAAGAAGCAATAAAACTAAATACAGCTGATTTACAAAGACTTGGTGAGTTGGCTTATTGGACCAATTTTTTTTTTTTTAATGTGTGGTGGGTGCTTAGTTGCAGTGACTCCGTAAGCTGTATTACTTGTCTGGCTATCACTGCAACTCTTGCGGTGTAGTTTAGTGTGTGTAAGTTGTGTTTAAATGGCTTTGTGACAGCATCATATCGCCTTTTATGATGCCGCGCTGTTAATCACTTTGCTCCCAACAGCGAATGGCAAGTCGATCCGGGATTAAACTCTCTGAAAAAATGTCACCGGCCCTCCAGAGAATTGAAACCCGGCACCTATCGTCCTCTCACAACAATAGTCAGCCGCCTAACCACTGCGGCCATCGACCCGTTAATTTGGCTAATTGGAAGTGCGTACTTGAAATACTAATGCACATTTATAACGATTCTAAATTGGGGTGGTAGACCAGATTCTTTTGTTTTTTTTTTGACCAAATACTTTCCAAAATTTTCCATTAATTGTTCAATACGTGGAATCTGAATTAAGGTTTCTGAACTTATTTCGTTGTTTTCCCAATAAACTAAGATCGTAGTCGCTAGTTAAAACTTTCTCGAATAGCAATCGTACTGAGGAACTGGATAGAATAAAAAAAGGAAACGAGTTACACAAAAATATTCGAAATCATCGTAAAATTTTAGTGCGCGAGCAAAGTGACTGAGCAATCGATCGTAGCGCCACCTATAGGCGCCGTTAATTTCGTCGGAGCACGAACTTAGAAACGCGCGCGAGAGAGTCGGAAATTAAACCGAGCGCTTTCGGCGCTGCAAATTATGATTGGGAAAGTTTCACGCGTGAAGTAGTTTCCGAACTCGTTTTCATTTACTTTGATGATGACTCCGTCTCTTCTTGCGCGCATCTCTCTTACTCTGACCGTAGAAGAAGAGTCTATCTATCGTAATACAATGTCCATCCTGCGGTTGTAACCGCACGTGTTCCGATACCCTACGTTTTTCTTCGCTTTAAACTCGGTCGAAGGTATCGGCAAAGTTGAACGACATCTAGCGGTGAATGCGTGTAATTTTCTAGTTTTGGCGAGAACGGTTATTTGTCAAGATAATATCTCTTCTTCGTTTCCCGCGACCTGCGAACTGGTTTAGTTAAGCAGGATTACGAAATAATTACGGGTACCGGAGGATATTTACGAAAAGTTCCCAACACGCGAAATTATTTCTAATACGAGATTAAGTTTAGATTGATCTGACGTTTATGTAAATCTTAAGTTGGAAATTGTGGGTTTTGGTGATTTTGATTAATAACTATAAATAGGTGTAAATGGAACGACTAGTAAACAGGAACTGTATTTTTTTCGGAATTCTCTAGATGAAACAGGAAGTCTGGTCCCCGTAATTACGCACAGGCGCTTATTTTGTGTTCGCTGTAGCCTAACCCAGTGACACCTGGCCATGTCCATCCACGTAGAGTAGTTGTAAAGCAGTAGAAGCCTAAAAATGGATGTGTATAACAGGGTTATCCAGGGTTGAGTACAGCTTCCCTATTGATGCCTTTTTTAACACCATTTTTTATGTTAATTGTAAACGTGCACCTTGTGTCTACTTGGTGCTGGGATGTGTGGGTATGTCATAGAGGAAGACGAATGGCCCTAAACATGGTCGTTAGGGGACTCCAGCTTCCGCCGATTTCTCGACATGACAAGGCCTGTTCCACTTTAACGGAGAAGATTCTTCCTTCGAGGTAGTTAGTTTTACTAGCGGTATTGGAAGATTCGTCGCTACCAATTTCCAAATCAATGCTTCAATGGCCGTTTGTTGTTTGCGATTGAAGGCTTCTACGATGTCTGTTTTCATTTACTGAACGGTAAATTTTTGTAAACCGCTCAATGTTAGAATCTTCCTTCTCAAGGTTAACTAATCCTGTTTCAATTATATGAAACACTTCAGTTAAAACTCTTCTGTCCTAATCCTTCGTGACTCTGGATTTAGGGTCCTCATGGTTTATTGCTCGTGAATGAAACTCTAGGAAATGTTGATTTCCTCTCAAGTAATCACGAGTAATGCTTTTATTGGCTCAAAAGAATAAAAAACTGGATCCTGAACGTCCCGAATAATCCATCCCATCCTGGTTGCACCACTCTGTATGTACTATCATGGACAGAGAGGATGTCCGGGTGTATGCAGTCCACACTGTGCTCCTTGTTTTAAGTGGTTGTCGAGGAAGAGAAGAGGGCATTCTGCGGTTAATTTTTGTAACGAACGTATTAGAATCATCGTTTGTAAGTTAAATAAAATCTAACTTAAAACTCAGTTATGTTTATTTAATATAAAAAACTCCAATCAAAGGAATCAAAGAAATCTTGTCAAGTTCCAAATCTCCGATTAAACGTGAAACTTAACTTATGTATATCTCTCTCGTATCATGCCAATGGATATTTTTGCTATACCTCGTCCCTAACCTCTTTAAAAAAATAAAAATTATTTGTTAGCTAATAGTCGTATCTAAAATAAGATTTGCAAATACATTATTTCGAGTTGTATACGTTGACATTTGAAAGAATTTTGAAGAATATTATTCTTTAGTTGTAATTTGTAAAATTCACCTCGAATGTTATGTGATGCAGCAATGTAATTTTTCATAATTTTATAAAATCTGATATACTGAACAACAGACTATCAGTCAAAGTTGGAATTAAATCATACAAATTTTTGTGTTACTTTAGAAACAGAAAAAGACAAACTAAAGATTTGGTATATTTTTATAGATATTTTTCAGATGAGACTTAACAATTAGGAAGTTAATTTCATTTAACTTATTGATCTCTACAGCAATAAAGGACTATTATTATTATTATTATTATTATGTAAGGTGCGGAAAAAACGCTACCACACATTTCTGAGGGCAAAATATGGCGATCTAATCCAATTTACCTCAGTCCAAAAGTGGATGCTTTCGGAGATGCAGAGTGTCAAAAGTTCAATTTGGTTTTAGTTTTTTATAAATAATTTCTGTAATAATTGGTATATTGTCACAATATTTGTGTAGGAGGGGGTTTTGTGGGGTAACAATTTAATTTAAATCTGCTCTCATTTTCATAGTAAAATGTAGAGGGCGCCACCTGCGGCATATTGGATCAATTTAAAACGTAATAACTTTTATGAGATACACTGTATTTAACTTTTAAATAAAAATTCTTATTCTCCAATGTTTTTTACCAAGAAAAGGTATACCTGGTACGAGTTGATTGGATCAGTCGTTTATGAGTAAATTGGATATAAAAAATTCAGAAATTCAATTCTGAGGGCAAAATATACAGATTTTAGAGACAGCTTGTATATAGCCATGTACTCAAATCAACGATCGACGAAGAATATATTTAGAAAGAAACATATAAGTAAGTAATTAAAACAAAAATTGAGATACAATTTTTTTCTATGATGTCATTGGTTTTTAGAGTGATGACGTTATCAACCCTTTTTTTAAACGGTAACCATATTATTTTTTTATCGTTTTTGGTAGATCTTTATATCCTCCAAATAGTGATATAAAACAATAATTGGTATGTTGCATCACAATTTTTTTTAATAATATAAATTTAGAAAAAAATAAGAAAATTTTATTTTTGTACAAAATTAAAATTAAATTAAAAAAATACATCTGAACTTAAATTTATTGTAACAGTTAAGGTAAATTTTCAAAATGGGGTCCATTTTGAAAATTTACCCCACCAACCAACTGACATTGTCTCAGCCGAATGTAAACACTTCTTATAGTTGCCTCAATTATGTCTGGAGATATTTGTGTAATTTAAAATACACTTTCAATTTCAAATAACCCCACAAAAAAGGTCTAACGGAGTCAGGTCAGGTGAACGAGGTGGCCATTCTATGGCGCCTCTCCGTCCAATCCATTTATTAGGAAATATTTCATCAAGATAATGGCGAACCTCTACACCATAATGGGGAGGTGCCCCATCTTGTTGAAACCAAATATTTGGATGGGGTACATCACCATCCTCGTGATTTGGGAAAATAACAGCGAGGGCTGGAACCAGTTCAAATCTTAAAAGTTCAGCAGTCAAATTTCCTTCAAAAAAATATGGTCCTAAAATGCGTCGTCCAATCATTCCAACCCATAAGTTAACTTTTGATCTGCGCTGAGTATGACACGCTTGCCAATATCTGCAATTATGGCGGTGAACAGATCCATTTAGGCAGAACGTAGCTTCATCAGAGAAGACGGTGTTTTCCAAGAAATTTGCATTTTGGTCACAACGTAACATTACGTCTTCACAGAACTGCAGTCGACGATCTTCGTCATCCTCATGTAATTCCTGTACAAATTGAACTTTGTAAGGATGATAGTGTTCTTTTTTAAATAAGTTGAGTGAGCCACATGAGTGAGCCACCTGATTTGCTAACGCAAGTTGTCTGGTGAAAACATGATGCCTTTCTTCTGCTTCTACAAGCACATTTAATTTCACCTCTTCTCCTACTTGAGGTCTACCTTGCCGTGGTCGATCTTTGACGGATCCAGTTTCGGTAAACTTTCCAATTAGTTTTGTCACCGTAGATCTGGCAATTGGAGGTCTATCAGGATGTTCATGGTTAAACTATTCGCCTGCTTCTGCATGCGTTCTTTGTCTGTCCCCATACTCAATCATAATTTAAATTTCGATTCTTTCTCGCTCAGATAAATATGCTATTTTTTATATTAGCGAAAATGAACAATTTTTACGCAATGACTAACAAATTTAACGTCAAAAATAGAAGTAAATAATTCAACAATGTTGTCGCCATAGAAACAATTTCAAAATGTTAGTGTTGTACATAATTTGTATAAAAAGAAGAATGAATGTCATAAAGCCGTATATTGCAAAAAAGTGCGTATTTTTGTTTTTGTAAATTTTTTGCAGAGTAACATGAGTACATGTGCTTTCTACGATCAGCTGTGTTTGTTGGTTGTTTTTTCTGTTGTTTTGATCTGGACCGAATAACGCAGATTATTATTGATCGCAAAGCATTTACACTCGGCTGGGACAGTGTCAGTTGGTTGGTGGGGTCCATTTGAAGAATTTACGTTAACTGTTACAATAAATTTAAGTTCAGATGTATTTTTTTAAATTTAATTTTAATTTTGTACAAAAATAAAAATTTTTTTTTTTCTAAATTTATATTATTTAAAAAAAATGTGATGCAACATACCAATTGTTTTATGTCACTTTTTGGAGGATATAAAGATCTACCAAAAACGATAAAAATATAATATGGTTGCCATTTAAAAGAAGGGTTGATAACGTCATCACTCTAAAAACCAATGACGTCATATACATGGAAGTACGAAATTCGCTTGACGGTAGAGCTAAATATTGTATCCTATCACGGACATCCTCTCTGTCCATGATAGTACATATATATCATGACTCTTATTTTTATACACGTCCACGCTATAGATCTTATACGTGATTATCATCTCTGTAGTACAAACTGACTGTTTCAAGTCGAAGAATATAAAACGTTTTCATTCAATTGTAAGCAAAACGTTCCCCATAAATCAGACGAAACACGGCTGACCCGTTCTGCGTGTCGTCTCACTTTATCCTGCCACCTTACCGATCTACTATCTCTTACTATCCCATCGTATTTCCCTCGTTCTTTCTTTCGAGCGTTTCCTCGTTCATATTTCTCGACTGAAAATCAAAGTGAAGTGCTCGCGCAAGCCCCCAGCTTCACGCCAAGCCTTTACTTATACATTGTGCGTGATAGCATTTAAATGATATATTCGGGATACATTTGAAAATCGCATGTGTTGTATGTGTATAGGGGAATGGATATACGTTTAAAGTAGACGATCTCTTCTTCGGCTTTCAGACGAACAGATTAATCTGAATGGAGTATTACATGAGATGATGTAGCGGTACCCAAAATGTTATACGATGTAGAAAGAGGATTATGGACATAATTCTACTATTTAAATAAAATGACGTGGTCATAAAAGAATTGTGATTTCTTCCGAGTGCTGAATCTTTTTAATAATCATTACCGAACAGCGCCCTCTACTTCGTTTAAACGCTACCTTTGTAGATTGTCTGCACTAACATCCAGTACGGCAATAATGATAAGGATTTTTTCCGGGACTTTGTATTTCGTGACCGCTACAGAATTAAACGAACTAGTATACCTGTATAGCACTTTTAACATCGGATCGACCCGCACCCATCTACTATAGTTCAGCTAACAGCACACCATGGCAATTTTCACGCGTAAAACTGTCTCGACCCCATTGAAATATGTACCGGTGTTGACGTTTATTGACCAATTCGTCTTTTTTTATTGCTACCGTGCAGCCGCGACGTCCGAACACGCGTACTTTATACTGTATCATATTTCGTCGATCGTATATGTCTTTCATCCGCAAGGGGACCGTATCGAATAAATGACGTACCGAATCGATTACCCATTGTTTTACAATTTGCATACCTTAAAAAATGACGCAGCATCATTATTTCGTGGGCCAGATGGAGGCGGAGATGGATATTAATGTTTCATGGTTGAATTAAATTTCGCTTCTTCTCGATGTACAGGAAATTATCCTTTATTTGAGTACCTAGTATAATTGCTGGAAGCTTGTCTTCTAGCAATTGTATCAAGTCTTGGGCCAACCAGGTCATATTGGAAATTTAGGAAATGTACAATTATTAGAGTCGTCTATGAGCAAAGACCATCAGGGTCTGAACAAAAACCATGCAAGATTGGTGAGACTTATTGCAACTCAGTGTCACACATAAAATCCGTATTAAAACCTTTCGTTTCATTGTGTTGCATTTTTGCAACATATTCTGAATTTACTGTTAAATTCAAATCAAGTCAGTGTTTATATCAATGTACATGTTGCAGCATATTCGCAACACTTCTTTTACGATATGTAATTCAACAATTTGCCGAAAGATTTGGTCGGTGTTCCAAACGTGTGGTGTATTGAAAAAATGAATATAATTGTTATTATTCGTTATAAATGTCTAGTAAAGGTACGTATTCATTCTATAGATGTCTTACTTTGTGATTTTTTCTATTAGTGTTTTTAGATTCAGGTGATGAAATATTCTGTTGCAAATTTTGCAACTTCATGAGAATTATTCCCAGAAAATAATATATTATTTTCAGATTGGAACAGTCGAATGCCGTTTACCTATGAAGAGTTATTACAAATTATAAAAAAAATCACTGCAAGTGAAGATGATAGCGTTGCTGATGACTAGAGGAAGAAGAGATAATACTCGAAGACGAAAATAATGTTCATCTAACTGATACAAAACCAAAGCCAAGTTGATGACCAGAGTGGTAATCAATCAACACAAGATGATCAAGGATTGACAACATATACTACTTCTAAGGTAGGATCAAAAAAACATCTGATAGAATAATTTGGAAAAAACAACATTTAATTATTGATGACGATGCTCTTGCATTTAGAGGAAAATCTAGTCTATCAAAAACTGTATTGGAATTGGAAACGCCATATTATTTTAAATATTTTTATACTGATGATTTAGTAAAACATATCTCAGATCAAAGTAAGGCATATTGGAAACATGATATTGGGGTACCAAATATTAGAAATACACGGATAATTAATGAATTTGAAACCATAAAATCCAAGCTGCATTTCAATAACAATGAATCTATGTTAGAACGTGATCATGAAAATTTCGATAGTCTACATAAATTGCGACCTATTATTGACAAGCTATTTAAAATATTTGCATCAGTACCAGTAGAACACAAACTTTAAATTGATGAGCAGATCTGAGCTACCAAAACACGCCATCATCTGAAACAATATAACCCAATGAAGTGGGGTTTCAAGTTATTCATGCTTTGTGGAACTGATGGATTTTCTTACGTTTTTGAAATCGATCAAGGTTCCAATCATTATTTTACCACAGTGAATGAAGATAAAATGGCTTGGGCATGTATGGAGGTCAGGAGAAGAATCCGTAATCAAATTATTAATGGAATGGAAACCAGGTGGGAAAAAGAGAAGTGGTAGGCCGAGATCAAAATGGCTAGAAGAGGTAGTAGAAGATGTAAGAAGAGCAGGCGTTAACAACTGGCAGGAAAAGACGAAGGATAGGAAACAGTGGAAAGAAATCAGCCAGAAAGTATGAGAACCTAGGATGGGGATCGATCCCCCCCGAGAGAAAAGGATTTAGAAAGCTTCCTGAAGCGGTGAAGCCCCACTATGGGGTGTTGCCGCCATTGAAATGATGAACCAAGTTTAGGATCGAGTGCTAAGATTTGCACGTGGAATTCCAAAAAAAACCTAAGTCATCAGTTATACTGTGACAACTATTATACTTCCATACCGTTATTTGTACCTATGGCTCAACAGGGAATTTACATGTTAGGAACTGTATGAAAAAATAGAATTCCAAATAACAAACTAACATTCAAAAAACAGCCTCGTGGAATGACACCAAAATTGTAAACATGCTACCTACATGTCGTGGAGAGGTACCTGTAAGTAAAGTAAAAAGTTATTACAAATTATTAAAAGAAAAGATAGAAATTAATCGGCCAAATGTGATCACAGAATACAACCACCATATGGGCAGAGTAGATCTACTTGACAGCTCTATTGGAAGATACTAAATTCCGTTGCGTTCCAAAAAGTACTACTTCCGAATTTTTTCTATTTGATTGACAAAGCGGTAATTAATGCATGGTTGGTTTACAAGAGAGTGAGGTTGCAGAATGTTTATGCCTTATGGCGACAAACTCAAACAATAAAAGAAAAGGAAGACCAAATAATCAACTAGGCGAACAGTTATCTGCAAAATGTCGAAAAGGGTTATCAGCTCACACTGGATTCAATACGACAGCAACCGACAAAGGTGCAAACTGCCCCAATGTAAAGGGTATACACACTTATAATGTGACAAATGTGAGATGCACTTAAACCTCACTAAAGAAAAAAACTGCTTTAGATCATTTTATTTTTTATATATTGTGTTTACTTATTTATGATGTTGCATATTTCCAACATCGACTTTTTTTTGAATAAACAAAAAAGTTCTGAATTTAGATTTTTTTATTTATTATAATAAATCTGTGTTCAACTATTACACCAACAATATATTTTTTTAATAAAATCAAAAAAAAATCATGAAACGATGGGTTTAAATGGAATCTCAGTGGTTCTTGCTTAAAAAATCATATCAAATAACGGGCATAGGAGTGATTACATGATTTTTTTAAACGGCCAAATTTGACTTTTAAGCAAAAAATTATGAAATATGGCATTATTTTTCAAAATTTCGAAAAATATTACGAGAACAAGTTGTTTACTTTTGAATCTTGTACCCATATACCAATTCTCATACTTTTTTTTGTGAGAAGTGGATCTTTGGTTTCCTTTTTTGTATCCTGTTATGAGTCACTCACACATGAATTCCTAATTCATATAAAATAAACACGAAATTTCCGGTCAAGCTAAGCCAAACCTTGTTTTCGTAGAAATCAGTACGATTGGCGTTCCACAAAGATCTTGTCTAGGACCAGTCTTTTACAGAATCTTTCTTCACGACATCTTTTGGCATATCAGTATTAAAAATCCTCATCGATTTCCTAAATT
The DNA here is from genome assembly GCA_023690525.1 of Holotrichia oblita. Lineage (NCBI taxonomy): Eukaryota > Metazoa > Arthropoda > Insecta > Coleoptera > Scarabaeidae > Holotrichia > Holotrichia oblita. The sequence goes on from CM043021.1 coordinate 9,628,184, forward strand.
TATCTTACTCCTTTCGCTCCGAAACTACTCTTTAACAACTTAACCACCATATCCCACTTGTTCAGACGTTCATTGAAATTGTAGGATAGAGCTAAACCCTGCCAGGTCTATACTGACAGTACCGGCCAAAATATATGTAGGGGTGCAGACACGAATTAATGGCATCTGAGTTAGTCAAAAAGTATCCTTGATTCAAGGTCACACCATCAATTACATCCTTAAACCTTTAGCTATCATCAGAAAATTATACTGACCTAAAAAACTATAATACGGTCCTTGCTACTTTTCAATGCTCCAACCTGATATGGTGTGGCCAAATTCCATTACCTGAGGCTGCAAAGGGTACAGAATCAGTGCAGAGAAGAACGACAATACTCAAGATAACGTAATTCGAAGTTAATCTCCATAAGCTGTTCAACTGATGAACCAAACCAACCATGAAACGCAAACTTGAAAGCTTGTATCTAAAGCAAATCGTGTTATAATTCGTCTTGGTGCATTCCAAAAATTTACAAAATAATTCAATGCTTTTTGTAACCTCAACGAATACAGATAGTTCATTCATTCGCAAGAAACTATTAGTAATGGCGGCCTGAATCTAAGTTCTATTTACCTTGGAAGGCACTATCCCTTTTATTCAGACATACAGTATAAAATTTACTAACAGAGTGGTCCCTGTTTTCATTAAATTTAGCTTGTACAATAGCGTCAGCAATCCCTTCTTCACAATTCACCCCCATATTTCATACACTTTACGATGTTCATTTCGAAGAGGAACGCCCAGTCGTATTTTCACACCGCCCACGCCCAAAATTCGTACGTACTTATGACGAAAATAATTTCATTTCCTAGAGCATGTTTTCTATATATACAGAAACGTACATATCCTGATATGCACAGCTTGTACCAAAAATAATGTCCCTGTTTATAAGATAAAACGTAAGAAACTTACATTGTTTATAAGAAATTATATTCTTAATTATAAGCATGGTATGTATTTTCCAGAAAAATTAATGTTTAAAGCCAAACTTTTTTTATATGGAGAAGAGTAATTTTTAATCCTTCGTTCGGGGGCATTATTTTTACGAAATATTGTACGTTATATTATATAGATATATGCATTCAGAAATGTTGGTTACTCCTCTCTTTTTTCCTATTCGGTTACGCTACACGTAATACATAGGCGTCCCGTAAAACACCAGAAAAGTAATATCCGCTTGAAAGAATCGTAAAATTTTGACGCGAGATTTATTTATGGATTGCAGGCGCTTTTTTATGTCCGCCAAGGGCGTTATCTTTTCATGGCTTCGGGGGTGAGAAGGGGGCGGGAGGGTAGTCGCAACGAAAAAAAAAAAACGAAGGGAAAAGGAAACGCGAGCTTGGGTCTGACCTGGATTCAACGCCGCAAGAGGCTACGTATTGAAAATATATCGAAGACGCTTTTCCTCGTACCCTGTGCTCACCAGCATAAGAGCGAGGGCTCTATTTACTCTTCATGTTTTAGAGTAAATAGCACGTTGTACCCAACGGGCATGTAAATTGGAATGTATCGGGACATTTTTTTTTTTTGCTACTACTACACTAGGACGGAGGTCTTTGTTGAATAAACAAAAAGGGAAATGTAATATTTATGTAATCATGGAAAGTTTGTTATATATTGGATTTCAGCGAGTTGAATATCTTACGGAGTTTTACGTAATTGAATCGGATGGGAGAGATATTGTAAGGATGCTTCGCAGTGGAGCTCTACGAAAAGTGGCAAACAAGTTTTTTTTTGAAAATCTGGTGCTATTGGACTCCCTAGATCCACGATATAGGTGAAATATTCGGGTATCAAAAACTGGCTTCTTTTACAAGTTTAATTTTAACCTTAAAAATAATTAATATTTATGTGTGGATACCACAATCTATATCAAGTTAGTATTACGGAATAATCAACGTGCAGACCTGTGTTTCGGTTTTCTATAGCCTCATCAGTACACAACGTGATTAGCAGTCAAAACACGTGTTTGCACGTTAATTACTCTGTAGCGCCAAATCGATGTTGGTTGTGGTATGGATTGGGCACCACATTTATATCTGATTTTATAGGTTGGTGTTATCTCGTTGGCATTACAGTAATTTCTTGTTATTCTTGTTTCTTTACTAATATCGTTGCCCATTAAAGATAGCAAACGAAGGGGTACTCATAGTTAACGCGACGATTTCTCTAGTTGCTTACTCGAGAGAAGTCAACATCTTCTGGAAGCCATTAATTGACATTACAGAATTAATCACATAGTGTACTGATGAGCATTAATGATATCGAACAGGGCTTATGTGCTTATGTGAAAGAACAGTTCCACCACCGGACTTGTTCATCGTTTTTCACTCAACAATTTTATTAATCCAGCGAAACAGAAATTGTGTTAGATTATTTAGCGGGATATAGCTTAGCTAATCTATATTTTTAATTACCTATACAATTATTAATATTTATGTTGAAATTTCTAAAACTCGATTGTATGCAGCCACATTTTGTATATCCGTGTTTATAGCTGCTTTGAGAGCTATATATATATATCAATTTTAATAAAATTGGAATTCTTAACAAATCTATTTAGGAGGACTCGATTCTGCCATTCTTTAAAAGCTTTCTGATAAAAAGCATTTAAATAAAAATTGTTCTTTGACATTCTTGTCATACGTTGAAATTAGTTTTGAAGCTGACGATTCTATCTGAATATCCTCAATAGGTAAAAGATAGTGAGGATGTAACCAGAGATGTAACATGTTGAATCAAAACAAAACTGTAAAAATTGGTCCAAAATAATTAATAACACTAACAGCGTTTTCGATTTTATGGTATTGGTAATATTCCAAAATGTCAATCCAATACATGGGTAAGTAGTTGGTTATTCCTTTTTTGTTATTCACTAAAGTTCTGTAAATAAAAGTGAACGAAGTGAGCGAAGACTAAATATCCGCTACAGATAATATTGGATTCTCTATTTTAGGCCAATATGGGCCAAAAGCAGTCAAATCTATATTGGATTTTCTATTTCAGGCCAATATAGGGCAAAACTAGTAAAAACTATATTGTACTTTCTATTTCACACTAATCTGGGTTCAATATTGGGAAAAGATAACCAATAATGGCACAAGTTATCAATATACGACCGATATTACACCAAGTTTCTGCCAAGATGATGTGCTACTTGGGAGAATAGTGAGTTCATGTTGTATTGTACAAAGACCAAACAATGCCTATAATACGCGCTCACGGTATGTTGCTGGAACCACCCTCCAAGCGACTGCAAAGAAAATAGATCAAGCATTAGAAGCGGACCACGTGGTTTCGGCCCCTCAGATCTCGTCAGCACACCTCCGAGTTTAAAGGAGGTTGAAGCCACGTGATCCGCTTCTGATGCTTGATCCATTTTCATTGCACTCGCTTGGAGGGTGGTTCCAGAAACAGTCCACGAGCGCCTATTACGAAATTTCTTTTGTTTTTACACTGTGGCATTTCTCGACGTTTATGGACTGCTTAGTAGATCCAGACACCTAGTTGGAATGACAATCCATCTGCTGTACCGACTTGTGTTGTGTAGTGTCCTGCGGTGTGTTACTTCTGACATTGCCCATTCGAGGGCATGGGGTCAGAATTAGTCCATTGTCAAAGGTGCTATTCGATTGGGGTCGAGTGACGAGTTACGACGACATTAAGGTGTGTATTTTTCGTATATAGTCTTAGCGGAGATGAACACGTGATTATTTGACGTGTTATGAGTGGTTGTGAGCATTTCAATACAAACAGCATAACCTATGAAATTGAAAATGAAATTCCTTTTTGAAGTAGTCACGGAATAATCCACAACTAAGGAAGGTGTCGTATTTGCCTCAACTAAGTTGATTAATTTTCAATTCCATCAATTTTAACTAAATCAAAAAAGTGACATAGTCACGATCGTTTGACATTTACCGTTTCGCTTAGCTCGTTCGCTACGCTGAACACGTGACTATTTGACGTGCTGTGATTGGTTTTTCGTTCATTTCGTAGCTGAGCTAAGCTAAACGAGGTGTGCGAAAAAGTTCGCTAAGACGCAGCTTTAGGTCTAGCGTTTGGCTATTAGAGACATTTTTTTGGTTTTTATTTGGTGGCATTTCTCGACGTTTTCACTTGCATAAGACAAGTGCTAAGTAAACAATTTAAATGTCGGATTACAGTGATGGTAAGCGATGCAAGAGACAAGGCTGAACAGGAAGTTTTCTTTTCCAAATTTGGAATACGAGTGGAAGAACGGTTCAAGTCTATGTCATAATTTTAACCGTAACTTTTTTAACACTAACGGACGCTTCAACGACTTTCGCTATCTAATTGGACATAATTAGACTGCTGTAGTTGTTAAGAATTATTTTTGTACTCGCTTATCAAAGCATGTCATTTCACGGTTGCATTTCCATGCGGGAAATTAATTTTCTCGCACTAGTGCGAGAAGTTAAAATTGCATTATTACAACAATAAAGTATTATTATGAAAATGTCAATTTCTGCTAAATTTAGTCTATAACACCTTGTAATAGTTATATACATACCAAGTGTGGGAAGACGATATTTCCAGTACGAGCAAGCGTAGCGCAGCAAGTGCTTTATTAGCGCGAATGCTGTGGAAATGGTTTGTAAAATTTACGTTGAAGTTATTATACACCAAATTTAGTTGAAATGAATCATTTTCCTAATTATATTTTATTATCGTAATAATGATTTCTTCCTTTAATACGATTTTTACTTCGCGCACTAGTGCAGGAAAATCAATTCTCCGCATGTACAACCGTGAAATGACATGTTTTGATAAGGGAGTATAAAACATTATTTGCACGTCACGTTTTTACTATTTCGTGCTAAAGTTATTCCAGGGATTGGATATTAATTAATTATTATACTTATTTTTTCTGTATGTGTATTAACATCACATTTCTCTGATATAGAAGTTGGTATTTCGAGTAAGTATCGATTTTATTTCGCTATTTCGCTACATACAAATTAAATCGTTACCGTCCGTGATTTGTACATTTTCGAAATTATATGTCGGTACGGTCGGTAGTTCCATTGCCCCCCATCCCAACATACTATACTCACGCCATTAAATATTAATAGAATAATAAATACGAAAATAATATTTGGTAGAATGGTAGGCGTTTTGAATCGATAACACGCATTCATTCCGAATGTATGTGTCCGGTACATTTCCGGCTGTCACATAAAACGAAAATTTATCGAACACGTAAATATTAGGTATAGTGTAGGTACCGTGTTGCTACAGGGCCGCAGCTTTTGCTCGCTATTTTTTTCCATCCCGCACGGCATCGGCAGTTGGCTATACCGCCACGGCAATACTCGTGGTTGGTTATCAAAAATGGATCGTAAAATGTCGTTTCGGAAGGTTGGGCGTAGCAGTTAAATGGCATGCATTATTAATTTTTGCGAACCGTAAAGTAGACAATCTTTAGTTTATGGGGCTCATGCAGAACATAAAACCGCATTCGAACTCCAAAGAAAGCAATAATTATTAATTTTTAATTCGGAAGACGAGGGAATTTAAATATACATCAGATTATTCTATATTTTTATTTCTTATTATTCTCCCTTAAAATAAAAAAGAGAAAAAAAGTTTTAATGAGATTTGCTTTCAAAATACAAAAATGGAACATTTCCTTCTTTCTAAGTATGCAAAATAATAAAACTAATGCTTTTTTGATAGGGACAACATTAAGCCTGCAGTACCGGGGGTTATACCTTCTTCCTCTTTTGTTTTTTCTTCCTTTTCTTCCATCGAGTAAACCAATACAAAATCGATATCGTCGTCCATTAAGGTTTTAATATCTTTTTTATGACTAGACAAGCAAACCAGAGCAAACAAGTGGGTCGGAATTAATTTTAGTACATCTACGGATCCTTTTTTTGTTGCTAACGCACCGAACACCGACGGCAACAGAGAGATAGATGGAAAGAGAGAGGAAGAAAGGAATGAAAAAAGAAGAGGAAAATCGTCCGAAAATGCTCGAGGAAAATAAATACTTCTCTTTACGATGTCATTCATATCGTTCTTCTTGTCTTCCCTTCCTCGGACACACGGGCTATGACGAATTAAAATTAATTTGTTACGTGTCCTCTTATAACTCGGCCCTCTTCACCGCTTGTCTGTTTTGTCCTTTCTTTTCATCGTGCGGATTAAATGGTTTTTCTTTTCGTTTCATTCTTTTTTTCTCGTATTTTAGCTTCAGTCGAATTTAAGCGGCTGAGATTTTCGAGCGGAGATTGTGGTTATTTTTAGGTGTTTGGGGTTTTCAATTTTGATAATTTGTTTGAAAATTAAAAGCGTTAATACAGTGTACTTAATTACTCCATTTATTTCAACAGGACTAAAAATATTTGAATATTCTCATTACAATCTTGAATTTATTGCTAGTAATTTTAAATTTTCGTTTCTGCAAGTGATATTGTGACGTGATAGCGTTGGATATAGTCTAAATCTAGGAACAATCTAGGAGAATTTAGAAGAATTATCTGTTAACCAATATGCACAACCAGCAGCAAGATGGAGCTACTCCATATAATCCTGCAATAAACAAAGTTTGATTCAAGCTGCATAAGCACTTATGGATCTATTAAAAGGGCCAACCGTTCACTAGAACTTTCCCCTTTAGAATCCCTTTTTATGGAACCAGATTAGGGAAACTGTTCATGTAACACAACCTGAAAATATGTGCCAACAAAATTGGTTAAAATGGTGTGCAATTCAATTTTTTATTTGCTTTTTTAATAAAACAAAAAAATGTTTATTTTTTTTAACCAGTTTGACGTTGTAGGTGGTCAATTACTTTATATAAACATGTGTAAAAACAAAAAAAAATGCATTGCATTATGTAGTCTTTTCGAAATAGATTAATTTGATGTATAGATCGTTGATACACTTGGTATAACGATGGCAAACAGCTTTAACAGCCTCAGAAAAAAAAATGGTTTGTCTTGGGCTCAAAAGTGCCAAAAGTCCCAAAGTGAATTCCACGAAGGTGTTCTTTGAGTTTGGAGAATACATGGAAGCTATTAGGGGCCCAATTTGGAAAATAGGGCGGCTATTGGAAAATATCGAAGTCTGACTGCATGCCATTGAAATACAGCTCCTGTGGGCAGGAGCATTGTCCTGACGAAACGACACACCACGTCTGAGTTTTCCTCTCCTTTTCTCTTTGATGGAATCAAGCAGTTTTGAAATTAAAGCAGCTCAATATTGCCCAGTTATAGTCTGACCACGTGATATGAGGATAATTCCTTCAGCACCCTAAAAAAATGTGACCATGATCTTCCCCGCAGACGTTTTTGTACGAAACTTTCGAGGAGGTGGTAAACCCTGATGCCTCTATTCCACGCTCTGCCTTTTCGATTCAGGATCATAATGGTGAACCAAAAGATTCATCCACAGTAACAAATCTTGCTAGGAAGTGTTCAGAATCTCGTTTAATGACAGCCAAATTCGTCTTTGAAGTTACCAGTCGAATGTGAGTTTGCTCTGGCGTTAGCATTTTTGGTACCCATCGTACAGCCACCTAATTCTTGATGTAAAATGATTTCTACGCTATTTATTGAAAAGTCATAAGGCTGAGCTATGAATTCTACAGTGATTCGTCTATCTTTCAGGAACATGTTATGGACCAGATTAATGTTTTCTTTGCAAATAACAGATTTCGGCCGTTTAACAACTTCAATCACATACAATGCGTCGCCCAAAAATGGTACTAATTGCACTTTATAAGGATGCATTTTGTTTTCTCTTCCACCTTTCTAAAACAAAGTCTTGATAAATTGCATTTTCTGCTGCTATGGCTCGACTTGATTTGTGCTGATCCCACACCTAGTTGCAAACAAAAAAATAGGACTCTTATAACAAACTATTGACACTTCATCAATTTATTCAAAGTTATGTATTTTGACAATTAAATAATAATAATAATAAGATAATATATTTGGTGGCTATGGTTTCTTGTTAATTTAAACTGAAAATAGTCTTTTTCTCTTCGCTTTGCTCGCGCAAACTATAATATAGTTTTTCCAAGGGTTGAATTTCAAACAAAAACTGACCAAAAATGTAATATTGTTTGTCTCGTGGAGCATTAATAAGAATAAAAATTCTGAAAGTAGTGTCTCATCTATAGTTGTTGAACGTAGGTTTTCACGACCGTCGTTTACTGCGTTGAAGTGTTCGGGGTGTTGGCGTTTCGCTAACGTTTCGCTGATCATGCTGTCAGCTTCTTTAGAAACCTTCTGAAGAAGCTGGTCAGCGAAACGTCAAGCGTAAACTTATCTACGCGACAACAACTGCCAGATTTAATCTATACTTCCTTGTTTTTTGGTTAAATAAAAGCTCTCTACAATGGCTTTAAACCATGACGAGAAGTAATCCGCAAATACTCTAGAGAAGCCCAAGAATTCATATAAAAATAAGAATTAATATCAAGTTTCAGGTAAATTTGACCACAACCCTCCTCTTTCCACATCCTTAGAGGTTGAATTAGAAAAACATGTTTCATTTATTGAATCAAAAAGCATTAACACCAAATTTTAAGTAAATTAAATAAAAGTATTGCTTCCTATACAAACTTCTCCACTCCTTTTCACCTCCTCAGGGGTTGAGTAAGGAATGCCGAAACACGTGTTTCATTAATTGTGTCAAAGAGCATTAATATCAAGCGTCAAGTAAATTCAACCATAAAAATATTATTTGCTTATAAAATTTGCCACTCACTCTCATCCGCTCATAGTAGAGTATACATCCTTTGACCTCATGCAAAGTCATCCCTGAGATGTCCTGGATTCTTTTCTATTTTCCCGGCTCAAGCTCTTAATTATATTGAACCGGGTGAGAATGGGATTAGTCACTTGCAAGGAGATTCTGTCCATGGTCCTCTGCCAATCGTTGGGCGGACCAAAGAAAACAACAGAATTCTTCTAGGGGTTAATAGTTAAGTAATACGTTTCGGCAGCTCGAGCTAGTTCAAGTGTTGATGAGGCGCTCAGAAAGTGGGAGATTACGGATGAGAAATTTGACATAGACTTGGGTATCGTCCGCATAAACATGTACTACCTTGCGTGTTCTAACAATATTGCACAGGTCTGCAGTGTATATGGAAAATAGCAGCGGACTCAGAACAGAGCCCTGCAGAACGCCCGAGGAGACGAAGAATCACCATCAATCAATAACGACAGTCTGCGTTCTGTTGGAGAGAAACGATCGGATTAAATTGACTGAAGACTAGAAAATCCACAAGAATTTTCTAGAAAATTTACTAAATGACAAACAGAATAACGTTTCGATCAAAGTCGGAAACTGCAAAAATTCCTTAAACCGCATGTAAACCTATTAAAAAATTCTTTGATGAATAAAATACCTTCTCTATAAAGTACTGCTAAACAAACCATTTACGCCAGCCAGTTTTAACTTATGGTATATATCGTTATGAGGAGGATCAGAAAACAAAAGCATAAAAGCACCCGAAACTAATAGTCCAATATCTTGCCGCAATAATCGTCGCATAACATTCAACAAAAGTACAAATTTAGTATCATTATCTCAAATAATAGAAACACCGCAATATCCAACTTCGGTAATAATGTATAGCGCACAGGAGACCGACCAAGGTAATTACAAATGCAAGCCCACGGCTACGCGGATGAAATTGATTGCAAACTACTCGGAACGGTGTCACAATTATGGGACGCCGGTCGAGCGCAAGTATACCATTGCACCCTCCACCCTCGTCTTCCCTCTCCTTTCGTTACCGCGGCTTGTTTCCTCGAGCCTTAATTTGTATTCATAATGCACTTCCAATTGCAAGACAAGCTAAACCTTATGTTGGCTTTCGAGATTAGTTTATGTTTGTCGAAACATTCCCCGATAACAACGTGGACGACGAACTAGAAACCTTGAGGTATACATTTAGTAGGTGAAGAGAGGAGTAAGAAGTGAGGATGCATTGAATATGCTTCGTTACGTCGTATTCGAAAATCGTCACGTTTACGGCCCTCGGAAAAGGGTGTGAGGGATGTTCGAGGTAATGTAATTTATTAAAGGATCTCTAGGAGGTTTCGTAATTAAATTTGGGTAAAGACGTACCGTCAGGATGTCGGGATCTATGAAGATTAGGTAACCCTATCTTTATTACGTTCCATTTCCGTGTTTGGTAAATCTTTGTGTGGTTACACAAAAATGTTTTGGAATGGGGTAATAGAAATTGATACATACATTTACTTAGAAATCAAAATACATTCTAGAAGTCATTAATAGTATTAAAAAAATATATTGCTGCAGTGAAAGTCTGCAGATCGGCACATTGTAGTAAGTGGAAAGGCATGATGGATATTAGATCTGGAAAGAGGAAGAGAGAAGAATGTAGGAACACGAAAATTAAGGGAAGCAAGTAGAGGTGGGCTATCAATACATCCATGGACCAGCTTCCATATAAACCGGCGAGCACCTTGACATTCTTGGCGACGTCCCAGAGATGTCAAATTTGTAACCATTGTAATGGACATAATTACATCTCCTGACTAAATAAGAATCAAGTAGTTTTAGGAGAGAAGGGCTTAAGTACACCAAATTCAGAGAGTTTATGTAATAAACTTATGCGGTCCACAGTGTCGAAAACACGAACTAAAATCAGTATACACAACGTCGACTTGCCCCTGTTTATCCACATCTTCACAGATGTATTGACAAAGGGTTACAAGGTTAGTGATCGTCGAGCGTCCGCGTATAAAACCATGCTGATAAGATGATATGAACTACAGTTTTCATATAAATGCGAAAAAGATAACATTCTCAAATACTATAGAAAAATTAGATAATATAGATATACGAGGGAGCGTTTTTATATTCGCGGAATGGGGGATAAGGGGTGGAAATAAAAAAACCAAATTATTTGTTTTTTTTTATTTTTGGCCGAAACTGCCTCCTTGACTTCATCATCGGCAGTAAATTTTTTACCCCGCAGCTCTTTTTTCATTTTCGGAAACAGGTAATAATCACTCGGGGCCAGGTCTGGGCTGTAGGGTGGGTGATTCACAATTTCGAAGCCCGCCTTATGCAGGGCAGCTAACGCAACGCGGCTCTTGTGGACGGGCGCGTTGTCGTGCAAAAGCAGCACACCTTTCGTCAATTTTCCCCGTCTTTTCTCTTTAATGGCTTCTTTTAGTCGCTCTAATATTAAAGCGTAATATTCTCCGGTTATAGAAACACCTTTACCTTTATAATCAATCAATAATATTCCTTCCGAGTCCCAAGATACCGTTGCCATGAGTTTCCCAGCTGATTGTGACACTTTAAATTTCTTGGGAGGTGCTGTGCCCTTTTTATGCCACTGCATGGAGTCTTATTTGGACTCAGGTTCATAATGATGAACCCAAGTTTTGTCTCCAGTAACAATTCGACTCAATACACCATCCTTGTCTTCATTACAGAGGTCCACGCGAACACTCTACGCGCTGTTGTTTTTGCGGCGGCGTGAGCATTCTCGGCACCCATCTTGCGCTGACCTTAGACATGCCGAGATGATCGTGTACGATTTTAAAAATTGTTGTATCGGATACTCCAACCATTTCTGCGAGTTGTTTCTTCTTTAGTCGAGCATCTTCGAGTTCAATTTTTTCAACTTTTTGTATAAGTGCTGGCGTGGTCACCTCAATGCTCCTGTCCGGCCTCGGATCGTCTTCAAGGGATTCCCTGCCTTGTTTAAATAAACTATGCCACTTGTACACCATGGTTTTTCCTGGACAAGAGTCGCCGTAAACCAATGACATCTCATTCATTATGGTCGCGACTGATTTTCCTTGCCTGGTAAGGAACTGTATAACGGCACGATATTCGATTTTTTCCATATTTCACTTTTCACTCCTAATTATGTTACTTGATTGACGATAGCTCAAAGACTAACTGTCTAATCCTATGGTCTTTCCTTCTCCTGCTAGGGTTGGACAATGCCCTTGTACCCTTTAGTCCTCCAATATGTGCAGGACCATCGCCGCTGTTTTTGAACGATTGGAAAGTTGTCATCATTTTTTTGAAAGTGTGTATGTTGGGCAGGAACCGTTAGTAAGGAATGTCAAGTTAAACGAAAACGATGTAGAAAATAAAATGAATTTTAATAGACGTAAATAAAAATATTTGGTGTATACGGGACTTCACAACAGAAAAAAGATAAAATATAGACAAGATCACAAAAAGGAAAAATTCGACTCAAGCGAAATCACAGTTGGTGGGGGCTAGATCAGCTCGGTGGTGGTAGAGATTCTATTCACCTTGACTAGAGGAGGGGGTCTATCTGGGTCGAGGGTAGCCAGCTCCTTGACTAGGACGTTATCTGATCTTGAGACTCTAGAGAGGGTCTTCTCGGCCAGTGTGGCGGCGTGTTGTAATAACGTCGGAATGCCAAGATCCTGATGGATTTGCACATTCCTGACGTACCAGGGGGCTTTGGTAATCCATCTGAGAATTTTATTTTGTAAAGTGTTGAACTTCTTTCTGTGCGTGGGCGCAGCGCTGGACCAAACTAGTGAACCATAGGTTAATATGGGTCTTAAGAAGATTGTATAGATTGAGAGTTTAATTCTCAAACTCAACAGACTTTTGCCGCACAGAAAGGGTGAGACGACCGCCCTAGCCGCGTTGAACTTGGTCGAGACCTCCAAGAAGTGCTGTTTGAGCGTGAGTCTTGAGTCCAACGTCATGCCCAAGTATTTGACTGTTGGACTCCACGGAAAACGAACGTCCTCGACATAAATGCACTTGCACTTTTCTTGAATACTGGACATTTTCTGGTTCGCTGCTATAAATGAGGGAAGACAGAAGTTTTTATGGATAAATTAATTATTGTTGTTATAGGTTTGGCAAAAGCCACCCCAGTCTTGCGTAAAATAAAAGATGGAATTTAATCATCCCCAGCCGCGCAATTATCAGAAAATGATGCCATAATTTTAACCAAATCTACTTCAACGACAGGTGACAGAGAAAATGAAATGCAGCTGTTACACTGGTCAACAAGGTGTATGTAACACTGAGCAAAATAGCATTTTTATTATGCGTTTACCTTTCCGATAACGAAATAAATAAGAAAATATAGCCATCACGTTCCATGTTACTATAACATCACATTATTTCTCTATTTGAAACTCGACCGTTGGCAACACTGTAGAAGAGGGAGGGGGCACTTTGATGTTCTTTGTTTTCTTCTGTCACTGTCAGTGAAGTGTTGAATTTGTGAAGTGAGATTATGTGTGTTTTCATTTAAAGTTTTGTGCGAAAATGGCATCGAATCAGCGAAGACATTGTAAAAATTCACCAGATAAGTTTTGTTATGTTTGTGGACGTTATGTCAAGGTAGGCCTATGACTGAAGATGTAGAAAAAGCATATTTTTTGTATTTTGGATGCAAAATAGGAGACCAAGATAAACACTGGGCGCCACATAGTATCTGTGTGAGCTGTCACGTAATATTCAGTAGATGAAGGGTAACCGAAGTAGTATGCTATTTGCTGTACCTATAGTTTGGCGTGAACCAACTAACCACTTTAATGACTGTTACTTTTGCCTTATTAATACTGAAGGTTATTCAAAGAAGAAGAAGAAGAACATTCACGACTGTATTTTTAGCCAATAAACCTGTTTCTCACGGTGAAGGCTTACCTATTCCAACTCCACATTTGAACTGGGAAGAATTGGTCATACCAGAATTAAATGACAATGAAGATTTACTTACATTCGGAAACTTCCTCCGTCTAGTGAATCTCACCTTATAAAGCAAAATGAACTAAATGATTTGGTCCGTGACTTAGGTTTATCAAAGCAGCGGTCTGAACTACTAGGTTCAAGATTACAAGAGTGGAATCTTTTAGCAAAAGGCACAACCATAACGTCCTTTAGAAAGAGAAATGCTTCTCTGTATTTTTCAAAGTTGTGGGGCCTATGTGTGTATGTTTCGACATTGTGGGGTTAATGAATTAACTGGGACTAACTCATGTTTCTACAGAGTGGCGACTTTTACTGACTCCTCTAAGTCTAGCCTCAAGACGGTTTCACTCCACAATGGAAATAAAAAGCCGTCAACTCCAGTTGCTTACTTTGTTTGAATGAAGACACATGAATTCCTAATTCATATAAAATAAACACGAAATTTCCGGTCAAGCTAAGCCAAACCTTGTTTTCGTAGAAATCAGTACGATTGGCGTTCCACAAAGATCTTGTCTAGGACCAGTCTTTTACAGAAGAATCTTCACGACATCTTTTGGCATATCAGTATTAAAAATCCTCATCGATTTCCTAAATTTATCTTACTCCTTTTGCCCGAAACTACTCTTTAACAACTTAACCACCATATCCCACTTGTTCAGACGTTCATTGAAATTGTAGGATAGAGCTAAACCCTGCCAGGTCTATACTGACAGTACCGGCCAAAATATATGTAGGGGTGCAGACACGAATTAATGGCATCTGAGTTAGTCAAAAAGTATCCTTTGATTCAAGGTCACACCATCAATTACATCCTTAAACCTTTAGCTATCATCAGAAAATTATACTGACCTAAAAACTATAATACGGTCCTTGCTACTTTTCAATGCTCCAACCTGATATGGTGTGGCCAAATTCCATTACCTGGAGGCTGCAAAGGGTACAGAATCAGTGCAGAGAAGAACGACAATACTCAAGATAACGTAATTCGAAGTTAATCTCCATAAGCTGTTCAACTGATGAACCAAACCAACCATGAAACGCAAACTTGAAAGCTTGTATCTAAAGCAAATCGTGTTATAATTGTCTTGCGCATTCCAAAATTTACAAAATAATTCAATGCTTTTTGTAACCTCAACGAATACAGATAGTTCATTCATTCGCAAGAAACTATTAGTAATGGCGGCCTGAATCTAAGTTCTATTTACCTTTGAAGGCACTATCCCTTTTATTCAGACATACAGTATAAAATTTACTAACAGAGTGGTCCCTGTTTTCATTAAATTTAGCTTGTACAATAGCGTCAGCAATCCCTTCTTCACAATTCACCCCCATATTTCATACACTTTACGATGTTCATTTCGAAGAGGAACGCCCAGTCGTATTTTCACACCGCCCACGCCCAAAATTCGTACGTACTTATGACGAAAATAATTTCATTTCCTAGAGCATGTTTTCTATATATACAGAAAACGTACATATCCTGATATGCACAGCTTGTACCAAAAATAATGTCCCTGTTTATAAGATAAAACGTAAGAAACTTACATTGTTTATAAGAAATTATATTCTTAATTATAAGCATGGTATGTATTTTCCAGAAAAATTAATGTTTAAAGCCAAACTTTTTTTATATGGAGAAGAGTAATTTTTAATCCTTCGTTCGGGGGCATTATTTTTACGAAATATTGTACGTTATATTATATAGATATATGCATTCAGAAATGTTGGTTACTCCTCTCTTTTTTCCTATTCGGTTACGCTACACGTAATACATAGGCGTCCCGTAAAACACCAGAAAAGTAATATCCGCTTGAAAGAATCGTAAAATTTTGACGCGAGATTTATTTATGGATTGCAGGCGCTTTTTTATGTCCGCCAAGGGCGTTATCTTTTCATGGCTTCGGGGGTGAGAAGGGGGCGGGAGGGTAGTCGCAACGAAAAAAAAACGAAGGGAAAAGGAAACGCGAGCTTGGGTCTGACCTGGATTCAACGCCGCAAGAGGCTACGTATTGAAAATATATCGAAGACGCTTTTCCTCGTACCCTGTGCTCACCAGCATAAGAGCGAGGGCTCATTTACTCTTCCATGTTTTAGAGTAAATAGCACGTTGTACCCAACGGGCATGTAAATTGGAATGTATCGGGACATTTTTTTTTTTTGCTACTACTACACTAGGACGGAGGTCTTTGTTGAATAAACAAAAAGGGAAATGTAATATTTATGTAATCATGGAAAGTTTGTTATATATTGGATTTCAGCGAGTTGAATATCTTACGGAGTTTTACGTAATTGAATCGGATGGGAGAGATATTGTAAGGATGCTTCGCAGTGGAGCTCTACGAAAAGTGGCAAACAAGTTTTTTTTGAAAATCTGGTTATTGGACTCCCTAGATCCACGATATAGGTGAAATATTCGGGTATCAAAAACTGGCTTCTTTTACAAGTTTAATTTTAACCTTAAAAATAATTAATATTTATGTGTGGATACCACAATCTATATCAAGTTAGTATTACGGAATAATCAACGTGCAGACCTGTGTTTCGGTTTTCTATAGCCTCATCAGTACACAACGTGATTAGCAGTCAAAACACGTGTTTGCACGTTAATTACTCTGTAGCGCCAAATCGATGTTGGTTGTGGTATGGATTGGGCACCACATTTATATCTGATTTTATAGGTTGGTGTTATCTCGTTGGCATTACAGTAATTTCTTGTTATTCTTGTTTCTTTACTAATATCGTTGCCCATTAAAGATAGCAAACGAAGGGGTACTCATAGTTAACGCGACGATTTCTCTAGTTGCTTACTCGAGAGAAGTCAACATCTTCTGAAGCCATTAATTGACATTACAGAATTAATCACATAGTGTACTGATGAGCATTAATGATATCGAACAGGGCTTATGTGCTTATGTGAAAGAACAGTTCCACCACCGGACTTGTTCATCGTTTTTCACTCAACAATTTTATTAATCCAGCGAAACAGAAATTGTGTTAGATTATTTAGCGGGATATAGCTTAGCTAATCTATATTTTTAATTATACAATTATTAATATTTATGTTGAAATTTCTAAAACTCGATTGTATGCAGCCACATTTTGTATATCCGTGTTTATAGCTGCTTTGGAGAGCTATATATATATATCAATTTTAATAAAATTGGAATTCTTAACAAATCTATTTAGGAGGACTCGATTCTGGCATTCTTTAAAAGCTTTCTGATAAAAAGCATTTAAATAAAAATTGTTCTTTGACATTCTTGTCATACGTTGAAATTAGTTTTGAAGCTGACGATTCTATCTGAATATCCTCAATAGGTAAAAGATAGTGAGGATGTAACCAGAGATGTAACATGTTGAATCAAAACAAAACTGTAAAAATTGGTCCAAAATAATTAATAACACTAACAGCGTTTTCGATTTTATGGTATTGGTAATATTCCAAAATGTCAATCCAATACATGGGTAAGTAGTTGGTTATTCCTTTTTTTGTTATTCACTAAAGTTCTGTAAATAAAAGTGAACGAAGTGAGCGAAGACTAAATATCCATAGGGCTACAGATCAAATCTATATTGGATTCTCTATTTTAGGCCAATATGGGCCAAAAGCAGTCAAATCTATATTGGATTTTCTATTTCAGGGATATTGCTCAAAACTGAATTTCAACGTACAATATAGGGCAAAACTAGTAAAAACTATATTGTACTTTCTATTTCACACTAATCTGGGTTCAATATTGGGAAAAGATAACCAATAATGGCACAAGTTATCAATATACGACCGATATTACACCAAGTTTCTGCCAAGATGATGCGCTACTTGGGAGAATAGTGAGTTCATGTTGTATTGTACAAAGACCAAACAATGCCTATAATACGCGCTCACGGTATGTTGCTGGAACCACCCTCCAAGCGACTGCAAAGAAAATAGATCAAGCATTAGAAGCGGACCACGTGGTTTCGGCCCCTCAGATCTCGTCAGCACACCTCCGAGTTTAAAGGAGGTTGAAGCCACGTGATCCGCTTCTGATGCTTGATCCATTTTCATTGCACTCGCTTGGAGGGTGGTTCCAGAAACAGTCCACGAGCGCCTATTACGAAATTTCTTTTGTTTTTACACTGTGGCATTTCTCGACGTTTATGGACTGCTTAGTAGATCCAGACACCTAGTTGGAATGACAATCCATCTGCTGTACCGACTTGTGTTGTGTAGTGTCCTGCGGTGTGTTACTTCTGACATTGCCCATTCGAGGGCATGGGGTCAGAATTAGTCCATTGTCAAAGGTGCTATTCGATTGGGGTCGAGTGACGAGTTACGACGACATTAAGGTGTGTATTTTTCGTATATAGTCTTAGCGGAGATGAACACGTGATTATTTGACGTGTTATGAGTGGTTGTGAGCATTTCAATACAAACAGCATAACCTATGAAATTGAAAATGAAATTCCTTTTGAAGTAGTCACGGAATAATCCACAACTAAGGAAGGTGTCGTATTTGCCTCAACTAAGTTGATTAATTAATTTTCAATTCCATCAATTTTAACTAAATCAAAAAAAGTGACATAGTCACGATCGTTTGACATTTACCGTTTCGCTTAGCTCGTTCGCTACGCTGAACACGTGACTATTTGACGTGCTGTGATTGGTTTTTCGTTCATTTCGTAGCTGAGCTAAGCTAAACGAGGTGTGCGAAAAGTTCGCTAAGACGCAGCTTTAGGTCTAGCGTTTGGCTATTAGAGACATTTTTTTGGTTTTTATTTGGTGGCATTTCTCGACGTTTTCACTTGCATAAGACAAGTGCTAAGTAAACAATTTAAATGTCGGATTACAGTGATGGTAAGCGATGCAAGAGACAAGGCTGAACAGGAAGTTTTCTTTTCCAAATTTGGAATATGAGTGGAAGAACGGTTCAAGTCTATGTCATAATTTTAACCGTAACTTTTTTAACACTAACGGACGCTTCAACGACTTTCGCTATCTAATTGGACATAATTAGACTGCTGTAGTTGTTAAGAATTATTTTTGTACTCGCTTATCAAAGCATGTCAT
This sequence comes from Holotrichia oblita, assembly GCA_023690525.1. Classification (NCBI taxonomy): domain Eukaryota; kingdom Metazoa; phylum Arthropoda; class Insecta; order Coleoptera; family Scarabaeidae; genus Holotrichia; species Holotrichia oblita. The sequence continues at coordinate 9,646,993 of CM043021.1, forward strand.
TTCACGGTTGCATTTCCATGCGGGAAATTAATTTTCTCGCACTAGTGCGAGAAGTTAAAAAGAAGGTATAAATCACTATTACAACAATAAAGTATTATTATGAAAATGTCAATTTCTGCTAAATTTAGTCTATAACACCTTGTAATAGTTATATACATACCAAGTGTGGGAAGACGATATTTCCAGTACGAGCAAGCGTAGCGCAGCAAGTGCTTTATTAGCGCGAATGCTGTGGAAATGGTTTGTAAAATTTACGTTGAAGTTATTATACACCAAATTTAGTTGAAATGAATCATTTTCCTAATTATATTTTATTATCGTAATAATGATTTCTTCCTTTAATACGATTTTTACTTCGCGCACTAGTGCAGGAAAATCAATTCTCCGCATGTACAACCGTGAAATGACATGTTTTGATAAGGGAGTATAAAACATTATTTGCACGTCACGTTTTTACTATTTCGTGCTAAAGTTATTCCAGGGATTGGATATTAATTAATTATTATACTTATTTTTTCTGTATGTGTATTAACATCACATTTCTCTGATATAGAAGTTGGTATTTCGAGTAAGTATCGATTTTATTTCGCTATTTCGCTACATACAAATTAAATCGTTACCGTCCGTGATTTGTACATTTTCGAAATTATATGTCGGTACGGTCGGTAGTTCCATTGCCCCCATCCCAACATACTATACTCACGCCATTAAATATTAATAGAATAATAAATACGAAAATAATATTTGGTAGAATGGTAGGCGTTTTGAATCGATAACACGCATTCATTCCGAATGTATGTGTCCGGTACATTTCCGGCTGTCACATAAAACGAAAATTTATCGAACACGTAAATATTAGGTATAGTGTAGGTACCGTGTTGCTACAGGGCCGCAGCTTTTGCTCGCTATTTTTTCCATCCCGCACGGCATCGGCAGTTGGCTATACCGCCACGGCAATACTCGTGGTTGGTTATCAAAAATGGATCGTAAAATGTCGTTTCGGAAGGTTGGGCGTAGCAGTTAAATGGCATGCATTATTAATTTTTGCGAACCGTAAAGTAGACAATCTTTAGTTTATGGGGCTCATGCAGAACATAAAACCGCATTCGAACTCCAAAGAAAGCAATAATTATTAATTTTAATTCGGAAGACGAGGGAATTTAAATATACATCAGATTATTCTATATTTTTATTTCTTATTATTCTCCTTAAAATAAAAAGAGAAAAAAGTTTTAATGAGATTTGCTTTCAAAATACAAAAATGGAACATTTCCTTCTTTCTAAGTATGCAAAATAATAAAACTAATGCTTTTTGATAGGGACAACATTAAGCCTGCAGTACCGGGGTTATACCTTCTTCCTCTTTTGTTTTTTCTTCCTTTTCTTCCATCGAGTAAACCAATACAAAATCGATATCGTCGTCCATTAAGGTTTTAATATCTTTTTTATGACTAGACAAGCAAACCAGAGCAAACAAGTGGGTCGGAATTAATTTTAGTACATCTACGGATCCTTTTTTGTTGCTAACGCACCGAACACCGACGGCAACAGAGAGATAGATGGAAAGAGAGAGGAAGAAAGGAATGAAAAAGAAGAGGAAAATCGTCCGAAAATGCTCGAGGAAAATAAATACTTCTCTTTACGATGTCATTCATATCGTTCTTCTTGTCTTCCTTCCTCGGACACACGGGCTATGACGAATTAAAATTAATTTGTTACGTGTCCTCTTATAACTCGGCCCTCTTCACCGCTTGTCTGTTTTGTCCTTTCTTTTCATCGTGCGGATTAAATGGTTTTTTCTTTTCGTTTCATTCTTTTTTTCTCGTATTTTAGCTTCAGTCGAATTTAAGCGGCTGAGATTTTCGAGCGGAGATTGTGGTTATTTTTAGGTGTTTGGGGTTTTCAATTTTGATAATTTGTTTGAAAATTAAAAGCGTTAATACAGTGTACTTAATTACTCCATTTATTTCAACAGGACTAAAAATATTTGAATATTCTCATTACAATCTTGAATTTATTGCTAGTAATTTTAAATTTTCGTTTCTGCAAGTGATATTGTGACGTGATAGCGTTGGATATAGTCTAAATCTAGGAACAATCTAGGAGAATTTAGAAGAATTATCTGTTAACCAATATGCACAACCAGCAGCAAGATGGAGCTACTCCATATAATCCTGCAATAAACAAAGTTTGATTCAAGCTGCATAAGCACTTATGGATCTATTAAAAGGGCCAACCGTTCACTAGAACTTTCCCCTTTAGAATCCCTTTTATGGAACCAGATTAGGGAAACTGTTCATGTAACACAACCTGAAAATATGTGCCAACAAAATTGGTTAAAATGGTGTGCAATTCAATTTTTTATTTGCTTTTTTAATAAAACAAAAAAATGTTTATTTTTTTTAACCAGTTTGACGTTGTAGGTGGTCAATTACTTTATATAAACATGTGTAAAAACAAAAAAAATGCATTGCATTATGTAGTCTTTTCGAAATAGATTAATTTGATGTATAGATCGTTGATACACTTGGTATAACGATGGCAAACAGCTTTAACAGCCTCAGAAAAAAAATGGTTTGTCTTGGGCTCAAAAGTGCCAAAAGTCCCAAAGTGAATTCCACGAAGGTGTTCTTTGAGTTTGGAGAATACATGGAAGTTATTAGGGGGCCCAATTTGGAAAAATAGGGCGGCTATTGGAAAATATCGAAGTCTGACTGCATGCCATTGAAATACAGCTCCTGTGGGCAGGAGCATTGTCCTGACGAAACGACACACCACGTCTGAGTTTTCCTCTCCTTTTCTCTTTGATGGAATCAAGCAGTTTTGAAATTAAAGCAGCTCAATATTGCCCAGTTATAGTCTGACCACGTGATATGAGGATAATTCCTTCAGCACCCTAAAAAAATGTGACCATGATCTTCCCCGCAGACGTTTTTGTACGAAACTTTCGAGGAGGTGGTAAACCCTGATGCCTCTATTCCACGCTCTGCCTTTTCGATTCAGGATCATAATGGTGAACCAAAAGATTCATCCACAGTAACAAATCTTGCTAGGAAGTGTTCAGAATCTCGTTTAATGACAGCCAAATTCGTCTTTGAAGTTACCAGTCGAATGTGAGTTTGCTCTGGCGTTAGCATTTTTGGTACCCATCGTACAGCCACCTAATTCTTGATGTAAAATGATTTCTACGCTATTTATTGAAAAGTCATAAGGCTGAGCTATGAATTCTACAGTGATTCGTCTATCTTTCAGGAACATGTTATGGACCAGATTAATGTTTTCTTTGCAAATAACAGATTTCGGCCGTTTAACAACTTCAATCACATACAATGCGTCGCCCAAAAATGGTACTAATTGCACTTTATAAGGATGCATTTTGTTTTCTCTTCCACCTTTCTAAAACAAAGTCTTGATAAATTGCATTTTCTGCTGCTATGGCTCGACTTGATTTGTGCTGATCCCACACCTAGTTGCAAACAAAAAAATAGGACTCTTATAACAAACTATTGACACTTCATCAATTTATTCAAAGTTATGTATTTTGACAATTAAATAATAATAATAATAAGATAATATATTTGGTGGCTATGGTTTCTTGTTAATTTAAACTGAAAATAGTCTTTTTCTCTTCGCTTTGCTCGCGCAAACTATAATATAGTTTTTCCAAGGGTTGAATTTCAAACAAAAACTGACCAAAAATGTAATATTGTTTGTCTCGTGGAGCATTAATAAGAATAAAAATTCTGAAAGTAGTGTCTCATCTATAGTTGTTGAACGTAGGTTTTCACGACCGTCGTTTACTGCGTTGAAGTGTTCGGGGTGTTGGCGTTTCGCTAACGTTTCGCTGATCATGCTGTCAGCTTCTTTAGAAACCTTCTGAAGAAGCTGGTCAGCGAAACGTCAAGCGTAAACTTATCTACGCGACAACAACTGCCAGATTTAATCTATACTTCCTTGTTTTTTGGTTAAATAAAAGCTCTCTACAATGGCTTTAAACCATGACGAGAAGTAATCCGCAAATACTCTAGAGAAGCCCAAGAATTCATATAAAAATAAGAATTAATATCAAGTTTCAGGTAAATTTGACCACAACCCTCCTTTTTCCACATCCTTAGAGGTTGAATTAGAAAAACATGTTTCATTTATTGAATCAAAAAGCATTAACACCAAATTTTAAGTAAATTAAATAAAAGTATTGCTTCCTATACAAACTTCTCCACTCCTTTTCACCTCCTCAGGGGTTGAGTAAGGAATGCCGAAACACGTGTTTCATTAATTGTGTCAAAGAGCATTAATATCAAGCGTCAAGTAAATTCAACCATAAAAATATTATTTGCTTATAAAATTTGCCACTCACTCTCATCCGCTCATAGTAGAGTATACATCCTTTGACCTCATGCAAAGTCATCCCTGAGATGTCCTGGATTCTTTTCTATTTTCCCGGCTCAAGCTCTTAATTATATTGAACCGGGTGAGAATGGGATTAGTCACTTGCAAGGAGATTCTGTCCATGGTCCTCTGCCAATCGTTGGGCGGACCAAAGAAAACAACAGAATTCTTCTAGGGGTTAATAGTTAAGTAATACGTTTCGGCAGCTCGAGCTAGTTCAAGTGTTGATGAGGCGCTCAGAAAGTGGGAGATTACGGATGAGAAATTTGACATAGACTTGGGTATCGTCCGCATAAACATGTACTACCTTGCGTGTTCTAACAATATTGCACAGGTCTGCAGTGTATATGGAAAATAGCAGCGGACTCAGAACAGAGCCCTGCAGAACGCCCGAGGAGACGAAGAATCACCATCAATCAATAACGACAGTCTGCGTTCTGTTGGAGAGAAACGATCGGATTAAATTGACTGAAGACTAGAAAATCCACAAGAATTTTCTAGAAAATTTACTAAATGACAAACAGAATAACGTTTCGATCAAAGTCGGAAACTGCAAAAATTCCTTAAACCGCATGTAAACCTATTAAAAAAATTCTTTGATGAATAAAATACCTTCTCTATAAAGTACTGCTAAACAAACCATTTACGCCAGCCAGTTTTAACTTATGGTATATATCGTTATGAGGAGGATCAGAAAACAAAAGCATAAAAGCACCCGAAACTAATAGTCCAATATCTTGCCGCAATAATCGTCGCATAACATTCAACAAAAGTACAAATTTAGTATCATTATCTCAAATAATAGAAACACCGCAATATCCAACTTCGGTAATAATGTATAGCGCACAGGAGACCGACCAAGGTAATTACAAATGCAAGCCCACGGCTACGCGGATGAAATTGATTGCAAACTACTCGGAACGGTGTCACAATTATGGGACGCCGGTCGAGCGCAAGTATACCATTGCACCCTCCACCCTCGTCTTCCCTCTCCTTTCGTTACCGCGGCTTGTTTCCTCGAGCCTTAATTTGTATTCATAATGCACTTCCAATTGCAAGACAAGCTAAACCTTATGTTGGCTTTCGAGATTAGTTTATGTTTGTCGAAACATTCCCCGATAACAACGTGGACGACGAACTAGAAACCTTGAGGTATACATTTAGTAGGTGAAGAGAGGAGTAAAGAAGTGAGGATGCATTGAATATGCTTCGTTACGTCGTATTCGAAAATCGTCACGTTTACGGCCCTCGGAAAAGGGTGTGAGGGATGTTCGAGGTAATGTAATTTATTAAAGGATCTCTAGGAGGTTTCGTAATTAAATTTGGGTAAAGACGTACCGTCAGGATGTCGGGATCTATGAAGATTAGGTAACCCTATCTTTATTACGTTCCATTTCCGTGTTTGGTAAATCTTTGTGTGGTTACACAAAAATGTTTTGGAATGGGGTAATAGAAATTGATACATACATTTACTTAGAAATCAAAATACATTCTAGAAGTCATTAATAGTATTAAAAAAATATATTGCTGCAGTGAAAGTCTGCAGATCGGCACATTGTAGTAAGTGGAAAGGCATGATGGATATTAGATCTGGAAAGAGGAAGAGAGAAGAATGTAGGAACACGAAAATTAAGGGAAGCAAGTAGAGGTGGGCTATCAATACATCCATGGACCAGCTTCCATATAAACCGGCGAGCACCTTGACATTCTTGGCGACGTCCCAGAGATGTCAAATTTGTAACCATTGTAATGGACATAATTACATCTCCTGACTAAATAAGAATCAAGTAGTTTTAGGAGAGAAGGGCTTAAGTACACCAAATTCAGAGAGTTTATGTAATAAACTTATGCGGTCCACAGTGTCGAAAACACGAACTAAAATCAGTATACACAACGTCGACTTGCCCCTGTTTATCCACATCTTCACAGATGTATTGACAAAGGGTTACAAGGTTAGTGATCGTCGAGCGTCCGCGTATAAAACCATGCTGATAAGATGATATGAACTACAGTTTTCATATAAATGCGAAAAGATAACATTCTCAAATACTATAGAAAAATTAGATAATATAGATATACGAGGGAGCGTTTTTATATTCGCGGAATGGGGGATAAGGGGTGGAAATAAAAAAAACCAAATTATTTGTTTTTTTTTATTTTTGGCCGAAACTGCCTCCTTGACTTCATCATCGGCAGTAAATTTTTTACCCCGCAGCTCTTTTTTCATTTTCGGAAACAGGTAATAATCACTCGGGGCCAGGTCTGGGCTGTAGGGTGGGTGATTCACAATTTCGAAGCCCGCCTTATGCAGGGCAGCTAACGCAACGCGGCTCTTGTGGACGGGCGCGTTGTCGTGCAAAAGCAGCACACCTTTCGTCAATTTTCCCCGTCTTTTCTCTTTAATGGCTTCTTTTAGTCGCTCTAATATTAAAGCGTAATATTCTCCGGTTATAGAAACACCTTTACCTTTATAATCAATCAATAATATTCCTTCCGAGTCCCAAGATACCGTTGCCATGAGTTTCCCAGCTGATTGTGACACTTTAAATTTCTTGGGAGGTGCTGTGCCCTTTTTTATGCCACTGCATGGAGTCTTATTTGGACTCAGGTTCATAATGATGAACCCAAGTTTTGTCTCCAGTAACAATTCGACTCAATACACCATCCTTGTCTTCATTACAGAGGTCCACGCGAACACTCTACGCGCTGTTGTTTTTGCGGCGGCGTGAGCATTCTCGGCACCCATCTTGCGCTGACCTTAGACATGCCGAGATGATCGTGTACGATTTTAAAAATTGTTGTATCGGATACTCCAACCATTTCTGCGAGTTGTTTCTTCTTTAGTCGAGCATCTTCGAGTTCAATTTTTCAACTTTTTGTATAAGTGCTGGCGTGGTCACCTCAATGCTCCTGTCCGGCCTCGGATCGTCTTCAAGGGATTCCCTGCCTTGTTTAAATAAACTATGCCACTTGTACACCATGGTTTTTCCTGGACAAGAGTCGCCGTAAACCAATGACATCTCATTCATTATGGTCGCGACTGATTTTCCTTGCCTGGTAAGGAACTGTATAACGGCACGATATTCGATTTTTTCCATATTTCACTTTTCACTCCTAATTATGTTACTTGATTGACGATAGCTCAAAGACTAACTGTCTAATCCTATGGTCTTTCCTTCTCCTGCTAGGGTTGGACAATGCCCTTGTACCCTTTAGTCCTCCAATATGTGCAGGACCATCGCCGCTGTTTTTGAACGATTGGAAAGTTGTCATCATTTTTTTGAAAGTGTGTATGTTGGGCAGGAACCGTTAGTAAGGAATGTCAAGTTAAACGAAAACGATGTAGAAAATAAAATGAATTTTAATAGACGTAAATAAAAATATTTGGTGTATACGGGACTTCACAACAGAAAAAAGATAAAATATAGACAAGATCACAAAAAGGAAAAATTCGACTCAAGCGAAATCACAGTTGGTGGGGGGCTAGATCAGCTCGGTGGTGGTAGAGATTCTATTCACCTTGACTAGAGGGGGGGTCTATCTGGGTCGAGGGTAGCCAGCTCCTTGACTAGGACGTTATCTGATCTTGAGACTCTAGAGAGGGTCTTCTCGGCCAGTGTGGCGGCGTGTTGTAATAACGTCGGAATGCCAAGATCCTGATGGATTTGCACATTCCTGACGTACCAGGGGCTTTGGTAATCCATCTGAGAATTTTATTTTGTAAAGTGTTGAACTTCTTTCTGTGCGTGGGCGCAGCGCTGGACCAAACTAGTGAACCATAGGTTAATATGGGTCTTAAGAAGATTGTATAGATTGAGAGTTTAATTCTCAAACTCAACAGACTTTTGCCGCACAGAAAGGGTGAGACGACCGCCCTAGCCGCGTTGAACTTGGTCGAGACCTCCAAGAAGTGCTGTTTGAGCGTGAGTCTTGAGTCCAACGTCAAGATTTGACCTCCCAAGAAGTGAGTTCTGTTTGAGCGATTGAGTCTTGAGTCCAACGTCATGCCCAAGTATTTGACTGTTGGACTCCACGGAAAACGAACGTCCTCGACATAAATGCACTTGCACTTTTCTTGAATACTGGACATTTTCTGGTTCGCTGCTATAAATGAGGGAAGACAGAAGTTTTTATGGATAAATTAATTATTGTTGTTATAGGTTTGGCAAAAGCCACCCCAGTCTTGCGTAAAATAAAAGATGGAATTTAATCATCCCCAGCCGCGCAATTATCAGAAAATGATGCCATAATTTTAACCAAATCTACTTCAACGACAGGTGACAGAGAAAATGAAATGCAGCTGTTACACTGGTCAACAAGGTGTATGTAACACTGAGCAAAATAGCATTTTTATTATGCGTTTACCTTTCCGATAACGAAATAAATAAGAAAATATAGCCATCACGTTCCATGTTACTATAACATCACATTATTTCTCTATTTGAAACTCGACCGTTGGCAACACTGTAGAAGAGGGAGGGGGCACTTTGATGTTCTTTGTTTTCTTCTGTCACTGTCAGTGAAGTGTTGAATTTGTGAAGTGAGATTATGTGTGTTTTCATTTAAAGTTTTGTGCGAAAATGGCATCGAATCAGCGAAGACATTGTAAAAATTCACCAGATAAGTTTTGTTATGTTTGTGGACGTTATGTCAAGGTAGGCCTATGACTGAAGATGTAGAAAAAGCATATTTTTTGTATTTTGGATGCAAAATAGGAGACCAAGATAAACACTGGGCGCCACATAGTATCTGTGTGAGCTGTCACGTAATATTCAGTAGATGAAGGGTAACCGAAGTAGTATGCTATTTGCTGTACCTATAGTTTGGCGTGAACCAACTAACCACTTTAATGACTGTTACTTTTGCCTTATTAATACTGAAGGTTATTCAAAGAAGAAGAAGAAGAACATTCACGACTGTATTTTTAGCCAATAAACCTGTTTCTCACGGTGAAGGCTTACCTATTCCAACTCCACATTTGAACTGGGAAGAATTGGTCATACCAGAATTAAATGACAATGAAGATTTACTTACATTCGGAAACTTCCTCCGTCTAGTGAATCTCACCTTATAAAGCAAAATGAACTAAATGATTTGGTCCGTGACTTAGGTTTATCAAAGCAGCGGTCTGAACTACTAGGTTCAAGATTACAAGAGTGGAATCTTTTAGCAAAAGGCACAACCATAACGTCCTTTAGAAAGAGAAATGCTTCTCTGTATTTTTCAAAGTTGTGGGGCCTATGTGTGTATGTTTCGACATTGTGGGGTTAATGAATTAACTGGGACTAACTCATGTTTCTACAGAGTGGCGACTTTTTACTGACTCCTCTAAGTCTAGCCTCAAGACGGTTTCACTCCACAATGGAAATAAAAAGCCGTCAACTCCAGTTGCTTACTTTGTTTGAATGAAGGCGACTTATGACAACTTGGGTGCAGTTCTAAGGGCAATCAAGTATGAAGATTTTAAGTGGCAAATATGTGGTGACTTGAAAGTGATAGCTATATTAATCTGACTTCAGGGCGGCTTTACAAAGTATTGTTGTTTTTGTGCTTATAGGACAGCAGGGACTAAAAAAAGCACTTTGTTAAACAATCATGGCCGTAAAGAAGATCTTATACTCCAGGGGAAACAATGTGTTGAACGATCCTTTGGTTGACCCCAACAACGTGCTACTTCCTCCTCTGCACATTAAGTTGGGTCTTATGAAGCACTTTGTAAAAGGCATGGAAAGAAATGGACTAGGTTTCAAGTACTTGTCGGAACTTTTCCCAAAACTTAGTGAAGCGAAGATAAAAGAAGGTATTTTGACTGGACCTGGCATCAGGAAGGTTATACGTGATGGTGAATTTGAAAAAAAGCTAAACAAAAAAGAATTGGCAGCTTGGAAAGCATCTGTTATGGTGGTAAAAGAATTTCTTGGCAACAACAGAGATGATAACTACAAGAGTTTAGTTCTTAACCTTTTGAAAACGTACAGAGATATGGGTTGCCGAATGTCCCTTAAAATTCACTTCCTTCACTCGCATATTAATTTTTCCCGGAGAATCTTGGAGCTATAAGTGATGAACAAGGTGAGAGATTTCACCAGGATACAGCAACCATTGAAAGGAGATACCAAGGCCGCTGGGATCCTGCAATGCTCGGAGATTACTGTTAGTTTTAAAAAAACGAAGGTTTCTTTGTAGTTAAGCAGCATCTGATGTTTCTTCATCAAAATTTCGCTGTCAAAATTTTCTTATACTTTATAATCATCATCGTAAGCCTTCCTTCAAACATTCTCCTCGATTAACGCCAATCATTAACACATTTAATATCTCTATCTATCATGTACAACCGAGCACCCTTTTCGCTGGTATCTCTTTTAATCTATTTTCCTTCAGCAGCTATTCATCTGTGTATTAAATTGTAATGAAATTAGTAGAAGGCGAGACGTTACTACATGAACGACGAACGAAAAGGAACGACTCAAGGCAGAAGAGAAATTTCTAGTAAAACGGGAGAACTCGTGCGTATAGCACGACAGAACGGCTAGCTCGTACAGCCCGGAAAAAGGGAAAAGAAAGGATAAAAACGGCTTTAATTTAAATTTTTTAAATTAAAGCGAACGTCGTAATTATAATATTCCGGGCATCAGTGGCAGTAGCAGCAAGAGAACGATTCAATGACGCGAATATTGTATAGCAGGGGAAGAACACGCTCAAGAATATCCGAACTCGAACTTGATGTGTATAGCCCGTTCAGCGCTATACGAATCTCGTATATTTCGCTTTTTACTGTATGATTTAATGTATAGTTACGACATCACTTTATTGCAGTATTGGTTTTAAATTTTAAAAACTGTATCGTAGGTCTCCTCAATAATTTAAAATTTAAATTAATTTAGTATACGGATATAGATGAATGGACTATATCAGTTTCGAGCCTGTATTTATAAAAGTTCCTTTCGATAAGCGAGCGCTAGGAACAATGGAAGGTTTTCTCTTTATATTTAAGTTTTGAAAAATCCTGGCTGCTACGACGATGGCCCCTCCCACTCCTACACTCCTTTGTTTTAGTCGAAACGTGCTCCGCGTTAATTTCCGAATTAATTATCTCGAGCTACGCGTCCCTCGGGCTCCCCTGACCCCTTTCACAACCGGGATTCCGTCTTTCTCCAAGCACTGGAAGGAAATGAACAAAACCGGGGAAAATCGGGGAAAGGGTGGCGATAGGGCTCCGTTTCTTCATCTCTTTCTTCCGTATCGCCACCAGGGTAATAGCGAGCGTTGGATGGATGGTTTATGTCCAGCGCTTATCGTGGGACGGTGATCTCCTCTGCTTTCCTTTTTACGGCTCGGGAATTATCGGAAAATCAAACGGTTGGGGTCCGTCGTAGTAGCTAGAATTTTATTTTTCTTTTTCGGAGTATTCTCCTCCCGTTTTTTTTTCTTTATAAATTCCTCGCTTCGTTCATGTTTTACGAGGTCTTCCTTTTTTTTTGAAGTTGGAAAGAGAACAGAATTGGTAGGGGATAAGTATGAACTTACTTATAGTAACTTTGTTTTAATTTGTCTTTCAAAGACGAAAGATTGTTACTAATGAGGATCACTCACGCGAAAAATACGTCCAATTTCTGTCAAATTTAAAAAAAAGAGTAATATTGCTTGCTCAATCCCCATTTTTAGACCATTTTGGACTGTCGTATACAAATATCCAATCCATTCAGCTATAAATAAAAAAACAACTGAAGATTCACAAAACTTAAAAGGAGAAAATGAAATCTGAACTAACACAGAACACCTAAGATGATAACACGTTAGAATTCTATCGTACAAGTTAAAATTTATTCAAGTGTCTCTCTTTTGCATATTTACAAAATTATACAGTTGAAAGATGAAGTCGGTACAGCCGGGCGTGCTGTACTCCGTTCGAAATAAATGATAATTCATCTGTACATTTTCTAACCTTGTATTCTCTTGCGCATTTGATGAACTTTCGACTAATTGCTGCTTCGTTAATTTTTAGCGAACTTCGCCCCAATTTCTCAACTGTACATTGTCGGTGTATTGCAACGTTCTTTCGCGTACTCCTCAACCGTTAGCGTTTATTATTATGCAACGGAATTTGAGAGAGTACAAGCCAAGGAAATGAGCCCTTTCAGAAATCGGTTTAATTACTTCGGTGGAAGTTAAGAAAATGTATTGTTCAAATTGTTTAAAATTAAAGACAAAGTTAAAGACGTAATCGAAATTTTTATTGTACGTATGTATGTAGTTGCAAGTTGTCATTTTAAAGTCTCATCCGTTCTCTGTTCAATTATTGTGACGTTTTCTGTGGCCTGTGTATTGACCAGTTCACTTCCTACAAGAATCCAGAAGGTTCAGAACTCTTATGCTTACAGTTTATGTTTAATCTTCCAACTTCGGCGACGCGGGTAAATGTGTTCAATGGCTTTGTTACAGCGCTCTCTCGTCGTTCATAATGCTGCACTCTCCATTTCATCGGAGAATTGAACCTAATCTCCCAGAGATCTCTTAGAACATTGGGCGGTCACCTAATCACTGCGGTTATCGACCCGGTATCATATTAATAAGTGTGTGTTTGTAGATTTATCTAAAGCGCAAAAGCTTTACCAGCAATTCTCAAGTTATTGTAGTTGAGGTCGTTGATCAGATTTTGAGGCAATCTATCCCCAGTTTGTCGTTAAAAAGTCATCTAGAGAGTGGGTCTATTGATAACTATTGTGTTGAAATTTTGGAAATAATGTTTATGGGAGGGTTAATCTACAGAATACGACGTACAGTAGACTCCCTCTTAACCGACTTTGAGGCGATGATAGCTTAGAAATCTGTAGCGATACGTTTCTAGGCGGTAGCCTATTGAGTTCAGTTGAGCCTGCTGATTTATTCTGGTGCTTGCGTGTTTCTTGCGTCTCCTGTGTGAATACTGTAACTGTATGTTGAGGAGATGAGTGAGAAAAGGAAACGTAAAGTAGTGACAATGGAACAAAGACTGAACGCTCTGGAGCGTTTGGATAAAGGAGAGTCAGTCAAGCGAATAAAAGTACACGGAAGAATCGAAAATCAATTCAGGATTTTTGCACTCAAATAGAATCGAGTAAAACACTATCAACGCGTTGTACGATCAAAAAACCTGGAAACGAGTTGATCAACGATTATCTTTGGCTATGGTTTCAACAAGAACGTCAGAGGAGTACTCCGTTAAGTGGTCCCATTTTAAAAGAGAAGGCACTGTCACTTCACTCGAAAATTAAAAATTGTGGCCAATTTTCCGCAAGTGAAGGGTGGCTCACTCAAATTTGGAGCTTATATAACACAAAGAGGATTACACCCCGAACAAGTCTATAATATATGGACGAAACTGGCCTTAACTTCACGCTTTTACCCCAGAAATCATTGGCTACAAATCAGGAAAAATCGGCTCCTGGATTTAAAACAAACAAAGAAAGACTAACTGTAGGAGTTTCTTCCAACGCTACTGGAACACATAAGATTCCTCTTTTTATAATTGGGAAGTCTGAAAAATCCCGTGCTTTCAAAAATGTGAACATGTCATATCTTCCTGTATACTATCGTGCACAGAAATCCCTGAAATTACCGATCAAAGCTGTTTTAGTCATTGATAACGCTAACAACACATACGAAGGTGTTCACATCTAAAGCTGATATAACAATTTACTTTCTTCCTCCACATGTAGCAAGCTTACTGCAACCCATGGACCAAGGAGTCATTGCAAGTTTGAAAAGGCGTTACAGACACAAACATCTTTCTGAAATCCTCTCAAAGCTAAATGATAAAGACAGGATTAATCGCTGCTTTGAAGACTATCAATATTAAGGATGTGATCGGCATGTTGGCTAAAGCCTACAAAGAAATGCCTACCACTACGTTTACCAAATCTTGGAAAAAGCTCTGACCAGGTGTTTTGAAAGTTATCGGAAAAAAATAAAGAAGATAATCCTACAGCTCTGCAGAATACTACTGCTAATACTCATTGATTTACAAAAACTTCCTGAATGTGCTGATCTTAATGCCGAAGATGTGAACGAATGGGTTGCTGCCGACGGAAACCTTGAAAACGAGTTTTTGAGTGATGATATAATACAGGCAGTTATTGGTGAAGATGAAAAAAATGAAGAAATTGTTAAAGAGGAGAATGTAAACAAAGTCAGTCATGCTTGAACTAGTAGCATCCTACATAGAACAGCAAGAAGAGTCCACTCCAGGTGACACAATGTTTGTGAAAAAATTGCGCGATTTTGTTTTCAAAAGAGCAATGCACACAAAGAAACGAAAGAAAATCCACAATTACCTTTAAAGCTCATTTTTTTTATAACAACAAAGACTGTACATATGTCCGATCTGGATCCCGGTCCCGAAGTGGTCGGTTAAGAGGGAGTCCAGTGTATTTAGTTCTTGACTGTTGACCTTGAACACTCCAATATAGAGTAAAAGGTACAATATGTGATTTTTTCTTCATAGTGGTTGGTTACGACCATAATATATTGGTGAGTACTGCGTCACCCATTATTACCCGTTTTTTCTACAATTGATTAAAAAATAGAAATTGAAATGGGGCATAGAACAATCCACTACTAAACTCCCAGCATAGTTGTCATTTGTCATAATTATGTGTACTTAATGTAGTATGTAATAATTTATTTGTATGTCATAATCGCAAGACTAGGTTTACCTTTAGAGTTTATGGCTGTTAGGATAATGAAGTTCCGATGTCAGTCTGTTGTTGTAAAATGGGAGACTCACCTGCAACAAAAGAGAATAAATTAATATAATACAATAAAATATAGAGACACATATTTGTCTATTTTAATTCTAACAAAATTGAGAAAATAAAATTAGAAAACCCACGCATGCACGTAACTTGCATCCAAATAGTGTATTTAAAGAAGACGTTTATTTTTGCAAAAGAAACAAATTTCAGCTGTCGGATATAAATAATGATTTATAAACTTGGCGTGACACTGTTGTCAAACTTGTATAATATCGGAATTAATCTTCGATTTTAAACTGCAACGATTTTTAGAAATTATCGAGTTAACTTTAATATACAGCATTCGAGATTACATATTCTTGTACATAATTGTATGTGTCTATAACAAATCTTTTAAACATAGTTAAGAACTTTCTATTTTACAAATAAGATCAATTTCGCATGAATAATATAATAATTTATCAACACATACATATGTAAGTACAACTTACACATTTGAAACATTCCTGCATATGTTTACATTTCGTAACAAAGATTAATCTACTGAGCTCATTCGAAAACCAAAGCGAAAGATCCATAAATCACATTAACCTAAATTTAGACGTTATACATTTTTGCCAACCAGTAACGTCGTTCTTATTCCACGGCGTCGATAAATATATCGAAAACGATCTTTCGGTCGCTGCTGATAGCCCACTTCCAGCTTTCCCGAATAACGAAATTTCTGGACTTACACTACCAACCAAAACTATCCTATTTTGCAGTTCCACTATAAACATATTTAAAGTATACTTTCTAATATTCAAAACTACTTTTCTTAAGATTGGTTTCATATTTTAGTACCTCACTGTATATATAGACTTCATATATCTAAACTAGCGCTTCCTATTACTTATACGTTTGCGAAAATAAGCCGACGTTGGACTCAAACGCAAACAAGTAAGTAGTGGAGAAGATAAACAGGAAATGCACATGCACACGCCAACTTAGGGTTTCGCAAAATAGGGTAATATACTCCCGTACGATGTTCGGGTAAACCAGACGAGAGATACTCCTCGCCAACGAGAGAAAAAAAAACAAAAACAGAAGAAAACTGAAATGAACATTGGCTAAACTCCGGATAAACGTGAGCGATTTTCCCGCGATCATTTTTACGGCTTCTTACATTTGGAATCGGTCCAAGTCGGGACTTAAACAATTCGTTCACCGTTACCCGAAGCAATTCTTATTCAGGATCCAGTTCAATGCACCGACTGTGGCCGATCCGATCTGGTACGGGGGAGAAATGCAACTGGAAACAATGAGAAAAAGGGTTGTAGATGATCTGGTCGAAATCATCGAATAAAAATTCGAAATATTAAAGATCACAAAATGTTATATACAAAAAATATAGACAATCTTAATCTACATATTTTAAAATTATTTTTGTATATACAGAGTGTTTCATATTGCCAGGGTGAACCAAGCATACATTTTCTTAAATGAGACACACTATATATTACTTCAAATTTTGTCTGAAAATTATTGTGCGTTCAACGTACTGTGTATTCCATACGAAACAACTTGAAATTCTTTTTGTACTGGAATGATTTTTTTATATTGTTACAGTTTCATGGCAAAGTGATATTTCGCCAATATTGCGAATACTGTGTACAGGGCGATTCAAAATGTAAATGCATTATTTTCTCATCTTATTTAAATGGAACACCCTGTATTTTATATTAAAAAAGGGAAAGACACTGTATGCACTTTCATTTTTATTAACCACTCCCTATATCTAAAATCGGTAATTTCTGAGATATTTAATATTTTCTTAATGAAAGGTGAGCTTTATCAAAATAATTGTTAAGATATCAAATTAACCATGAAAAAATTATAGTAAAAGGCCATTAAATCATGTATTGAGATAAACTTATTAAATACAATACAACTACAAAATGTTAAACTTCTGAAATACTCGGTATGCTTATTCTAAATTTGAAGTAATATATAGTGTGTCCCATTTAAGAAAATGTATGCTTGGTTCACCCTGGCAATGTGAAACACTGTCTATATACGAAAATAATTTTAAAATATGTAGCTTACGACTATCTATGACTTTTCTATATAACATTTTTAAATTTTAATGGATATATTGGGCTTTGACGCACTAATCCCTCACCCTGTATATGGCATGTCTCAAGATGTGAGGTCACAATTTTGTATATCTGATTTATAGACAAAACATCGTTGAAAAGCCTAAAAGAGTTTTGCCCTAAAATAATCTACAAAAACATTAAATTCATTCCATTTTTTTATTCAGAAGAAAGTGCCGAAATAGCTCAACAACCAGCTCAAATCGTATCCTCTATCCATCTTCTTGAAAAGAAAATCGAGATTTTCTGGTCGCTTCAATTTATTATCAGTTCTATGCCTAAAAGATTTCAGAGTTTTGTATTGTCTACAACGACGTTTGGGAAGAACGGAAAGGAAAGGGAGCTCATGTGTTATTAAATTGTGAAAACGTGTAGAAATTTTGGGGTTAATTGGGGTAGGTTGGTCTAGGAATTTCAGAATATTTAGGATTTCAGAATTTTGTGCTGCTTACGACGTCATTTGGGGGCGGAGGGAGGGTGGCGACTCATATGTTGTATTGTTGGTATTTTTGAAAGTTCTATTAAACGTACAGGAATTTTGGGGTTAGTTGGAGTGGGTTGGTTTAGAAATTTTCGAATTTTATATTGCCTACAACGTCATTTGGGGAGCGGAGACTGTCGACTGGTGAATATGTTTCTGTGGATGTCGGCAGCTTCTCGAAAGGTTTTATACAAATTTGGGATTAAACTTTAATTTTTAAGTTCTTGCGTACGCCTATATTTTAGTTAGTTCAAAAACCACTTCCGTGGGTTTTAAATTTCAAAAATTTTCCCCGGACACACCTCTACCCTGGTTTTGCCCTCTTCCCCCCCCCCCAAAATGTTTTTCTGGATCCGCCGCTGGACACATCAAAAAAATTAGAGTAGGCTATGTGAATGGATTGTTACTTTAGCCACATAATGACATTTATTCCTCGACATTTAATTTGAGGTTATAAACTTTGGTTACAATAAAATGTCAAATAATAAATGTCATTATGTGGTAGTGGCTAAACCAACGATCAAAATAGTTATTTACGAACCAAGTGCGTGAAATCATATTTCGCGAATGAGTGACCAGTTTAAAGCGCGAGCCGTAAGGCGAGCGCTTTATGGACACGAATTCGCGAAATGTTTCACGCACGAAGTTTGTACAATATTTTTTGTACGAGAACTATAATAATAATATATATTGTTAAATACGTAATCGTGTATGACACACTACTAATCTCTTGATATTAATTAAAAAAATTTGAGTTGGCAGTATTGATTATTTGAAATGACATTTAATTTAAAATTATCAAATTCAAAATGGTAATTTATATAATATTTGTTGCTGTTCTGACATTGAATTACATACCTTCCAAATATATCAATTTCTATTTCATTTCCTTTTATTTTCATAGAAAAACAACGAACTGGGTAGCATAGTATTAAGGTTAGGAATTTATGATTTTAAAATGTCACTAAATTAATCAAGTTCCAGGCAGTACCAACTTTACTTTTACGCACTCGTGCTTAAAGTGACTTTTTACGCACGCAAATCGAATCGTGAAATGACAGGTTTTGATAAGCGAGTACAAAAAGACTATTTGACATTTGTAACCAAAGTTTATAACCTCGAAATGATACTGCCAATATAAACAGAAATCAGAAATAAATAATTCATTTAATGACAACTAGGACAGATTGACTTTTACGGGGAAGACGGCTATCGAAATCAGTGGTTGTTGAAATGTATTAATAACAACGATTTA
Organism: Holotrichia oblita; assembly: GCA_023690525.1. NCBI lineage: Eukaryota > Metazoa > Arthropoda > Insecta > Coleoptera > Scarabaeidae > Holotrichia > Holotrichia oblita. Next base: position 9,665,986 of record CM043021.1, read on the forward strand.
TTGTCAAAAACATCATGTTTGCGAAGCACTATGCATTTTAAAAAGAAAAAATAACGCGAAAAGATATGAAAACTAACCTAAAAATATGAAGCTGAAAACACAATGATACAATACACAAATATGGAAGCATATATAGCAGAGCTATCGTAACTTTTTCCTTTAAGGTAAATGTGTTGGTTCTGAAAAGAACCGATATTGAAGAACTGATATTATTAGAAAATCAGTCGATTTTTTATTGGGTAGATAAATCAGCTCTCGTCATCAGATATCTCCTCCGCAGAAATAGGTTGTGTTGGTCTTCGGGGATCATATACATAATCCTACATACATAAAACTATAAAAATTGCTGAAAATGTTGTCCATTTACGTCTAAACATAACCCAATTCTTTTTCGTGACCCATCAAAAACTACATGCAACATTTGCGGTGAGTTATTAATCTCTTCACACTTTTCTCTTATGCGATTTCTTAGCTCTTCCAGGTTATGTATTGGCGTTGAATAAATGGAATTTTTGATGTATGGCCATACAAAAAAAATCGCATATGTTTAAATCGCAAGACCTAGTTAGATATGAGATTTCAGTGTTCCTGCTTATTATTCTATCATCAAAAAATTCTCTCAGATATTGCAGAGTTTCTATGGTCGTATGTGCTGTTGCACCATCTTGCTGGAAATACCCATTCTGTAATTCTTCATCATCCAGTTGATTTATAAATGGGCCAAGTATTTCATTGCCATATCATGCACCAGTAAAAAAATAGGACCCGCCAAACTTTCTTCGACATATTCCAACCCAAACACCATTTTTTGGAGATGCAATGATGCAACCATGTTAAGGATATCCTCATTGTTGAGATTATTTTGGAACCATTGACAAAATTCCACTCGTCTTGGATAATCCACTTGAAGAAGCTCATGAAAACATTGCATGCATGACAGTGTAAACTTTTCTTTAGAATATGTTGGCATGTGCCATAGGATAGATTTGTCTGTTGTGCCATTGCTGAAATAGACGTTTTTGGATTTTCATCAATAATATGCTGAATCACACCAATATTTTCAGCTGTATGTTTAGATGGCCGTCCACTACCAGTTTTTCGACCAACGTCACCAGCCTCCCTGAATAATTGCACAGATCTTGTCAAAACATTGTAAAAACTATTGTAATCAAATACTAATTCAGGATATTCTGCACGAAAGTCGGCCATACATTCTGGAATTGAATATTCCAACTCGCCATTTACTTTCTCACCTGTACGGAAGTAGCATTAGATCATTTTAGCTTTCTGCTCCGAAATATTTGACACAAACATTTTCAAATTAACAAGTCAAGGAATAAATGTCATTATGTGGAAGTGGCTAGAACACCGCTAAAGTAACAATCCATTCACCTAGCCTACTCTAATTATGATTTTTTTCGATGTGTCTATACTTTTAATAGGCCATTCTCACCAATCATCCTGTATGTAGTTAGATTACACCTATACATAAATAAGAAATGACAGAAGGTAGTTGTCATATCCAGCCATAACATAAAATTCATGTCATAATTCAATCAAAATACGAAATTACGGATCATTTAGGGACAACGGATGGCAACTTTGGACGAACAGGCATTTCGAAGATGTCAGAACGCTATCGGTAGCTGTAAATACTGTCATCATGACACATGTCAAGTATTACTGTGCTGGGTGCGTTTTGCCGCCACAAAAGTCACCCTTGACTAATTGATAGTAAATCATCACATGAGATTTTTAAATCGAACTTTAATCGTTTCATTCATAACAGTTCACTAATCTATTGGTGAAAGGTATGGTTCTAGCTTCTTACATATTAGATCAGTTACATAACTTGATTAGTTATAAGCATAAATTATAAGAACTTGCGTGCACATATCCTATAAATTATAATAAAATCAATACGGAGTCCTTCGCCCTAGTTTTCTCCTTTCTTTTCCTCCGTAGTCGTAAAACTACTACTCACTTAATACCGTACTATACACCATATTACCATCGCCACTATACAGTGCGAAAATCCCCTCTCACCATTAATAATGGTAAATTTATACCGCTTTTAAAGGCCCTCCAGCGATGGGCGCCCATAACGCAATCATTTTAGGGGGTGGCAGCGGCGGTGGTTAGCCTTTTTCTGTGCGTAATTTTCCGAACACCCGGAGTTCTTTTATGAATGTGGGCGTCCTCCGGCGTGAGATATTGGACAGTTACAGGCTATTGTGGCAAGCTAGAAGGACTCTTACCTTACTCTAAGCGGGCCTATATATCCTTTCTTCCTGATGGTGTGGCTAGGTCGACGCCTACTACCGTTAGGCGAGTCCGCTTCATCGCCACGATATTTTACTTACCCTTTTGGGACGAAAACGTTGCTACCGCTGCATTATTTGTATAATATAATTTCTAATAAACAATTTTATTATGTAGATATTATAGAAAAAGAATCAATATATCTTTATTGTCTTGTCCTCTATTGAGACGCTAATGACAGATTACATTGACAACTAATTGTAAACTACGTAAATCTTTTTCCAAACTACAAAATTGATTTCAAATGCAAAGTATTCCGCACAAATATTCAGTAATCGGCTTGGCGTCAGCATCCTTTATTACAATGAAACGTAAACTTTCATATCTTTCGATTTAAATAACAGATTTGTAATTTAAAGTACCATGAAAATTAGTATTATTTCGTCTTTCAATCGCTATTTTTACCGCTCATAGTTGGCCAATAAAGACAGCTGAAATGAACTGTCATAACTTTATAATATGACGTTTATTATTTATTAAATTAATTATCGTAAAATGTGATTGCACGATGGTTGTTTTAAAATTTCTTGTTTATTTATCAACTCTACTATCAATAGCGCAGTCGTCATCAGATGACGCAATAGTAAGTGATGCGATTGAAACCGCTGAAGATGCTCCGTATCTAGTCAGTCTCACAAGTAACGGCGTACAGTACTGTTCAGGAGTCTGTATCGATCAATTATGGTTACTAACTGCTGCCCATTGTATCAAGCCGCAATTGGCGAAAACAACAAGAATCCTTTTCGGTACAATAAGCTCAAATACCAGCAGAACGGTGAGAAAGATCCAGCAATCTTTTGTACATCCCATCCTACCTATCAAACCTCAATTGACGTCATCCAACGCCAGTAACGAGACCCTCAACAATATTGCCTTGATCAAACTCGACGGACCGGTGATCATAGGTACGTCAGTTGACAAAATCACGATCGAAAAGAAAAGCGGCCCTTTCGAACGTCGTATCGGTAAATGTTTAGGATATGGGCGGATGTGTGAAAATGAAACCGAGACAACGGATGCGCGATTTGTATCTCTCAAAATATTTAAGCAGGATAACTATGTCATATTTCGTGAATGCGATTTCGGTGGCGCTGAGATTCCATGCAGATGTGATTCGGGCGGTCCTTTTACTTTAGACAACAAGCTACTAGCCATCACGGTTTGCGGACATAATTGTGGAGATAAAGCGAAAACGTTGACCAACACACTACTTAGAGTAACGCCTTATATAAAATGGATAAATAGCAAAGTGTACAGTCACGGTAGTAGATATGTTGCCACATTTGCCTTAATTTCAATTGTACTGTACTTAACCATTGTATTGTAATCTGCAACCAAATCATTTAAGTAAATAGGAGAATATATAATTCGAGTTTAATTGTTCCATATACTAAGATGAAAGCAAATTAATTAATTTAGTGAAAAGAAGAAGACGGTGTAAGCTTTATTACATTATATTTAACACTATGAAGCTTAATATATAACACATTTCACGGTTTAAACGCTGGTTAACATTATTATTATTGGCATACATTTCAGATCGATTTCTAATCCAATCTTTATGATAATACACATCAGTATAAATTCCTGGAAAAGAATTACCACATCCTATACCCCAGGATACTAATCCAATTTGTGCTAGAGGATATTCAAGTACTAATGCAGCACCAGAATCTCCATGGCAAGCATCTCCACCATCACTAGTATTACCAGCGCAAATAGAATCATCGGATAATATCTCCGATTCGTACACGCCTTGACAATTCTCTTTCAATATCAGTCTTATTTTCACAGCTTGAATTGCGTCTGCGTATCCATTCCCTAGGAAAGCTTTGAAACCCCAACCTGCTACCATTACAGTCGCGGAATCGCGAAGTCCTCGTTCGTATATCTCTTTGGTAACTAAAGGTATCATAGCAACTTTTTCATCTAACGAGAACTGTTTCGATAATTTGATAATCGCTATGTCAAAGCCGTGTACAGAGTGAGCGTATTTTTCATGCGCTACTAACGTGACCGATCTTCTGAATTGCGCGTTGCTATCTATCCGGTAAGTGGCTCCCATTTTCAGGAGGAAGTTATTGGAATTGATCACGCGTATATTATCCGGTAGTTGGGATTCCACACAATGTGCAGCTGTCAACACCCATCGCGGTAGGATGTAGGAACCTACGCAGGTGTACACGTCTACTTCGAAGATTGAAACAGTATACGGTACTAGACTGATATCTACCTCTCTACCACTAATAATTTTTTCCTGGGTTCCAGACGAGAGCTCAAGAAGTACGCTTTGTGAAACAAGTGTTGATAAAATTATGAATATGATATTGATATGTGACATTAGCAATGTCACATTTTATATCGTGCTACTACGACGACTTATGAATTTACCTGTTGCACAGTCAATTTTGCATTTCTATTGACCGAAATACAACTTTTTTTTCCTTGTAAAACCCTCATTTTATTATGAACTGACTGTACAGTTTTTACAACCATATCTTTTGCTTTTGTTTATTCTATTCAATTTTGTTTGTATTGCAAGAATATAATATTAAAATGTGAATGTATAACCAACTCTTACAATAAATTTTTTTTTCAAAATAGTGTTGAGTGTGGTTTTTTAGACATATTTGGGTGTATAAATAATAGTGCTTGAAGATGGAACTTCTACATCTTTGGAAGGATGAGAATGTTGCATAATGATTTTTTTTTTTAATGGGGTGGTTGCAGTGACTCCGTAAACTGTATCGCTTGCCTGGCTATCACTGCAACGCTCACGGTGTAGTTTTTGTGGGTGTATGTTGTGTTCAATTGGCTTTGTGACAGCATCATATCGCCTTTTATGATGCCGCGCTGTTAATCACTTTGATCCCAACAGCGAATGGCAAGTCGATCCGGGATTAAACTCTCTGAAAAAATGTCACCGTCCCTCCAGAGAATTGAACCCCGGCACCTATCGTCCTCTCACAACAATAGTCAGCCGCCTAACCACTGCGGCCATCGACCCATTATATATATATACAGGGTTTCCACGGCCAAGTGGGACATAGGGAGAATACATGTAAAATCGGTTTTCGGTGAATATTATCTCCCTAATACTACTTCATTCAAAATTAAGGGCTGTATATTATAACTGGGTGAACATCTCCACAATCATAGTACAAAGAAAGTCATTTTAATAAAGCCAAAAAATTATTATTTCTAAATCTATTGTTCGTGAATTCCTAATAAGGCTTTTAATACGTGACTTAGTGCAAGCGTCCATGGCGCAATGGTTCGCGCGACGGCTTAATAACGCAAATGCACGGATTGTTTAGGGTTCGAATCCCGGCAGATTAGTTTTATTTTTTATCTTCAACAATAATGCTACAAATTTAATAACACTACAAAAATCAGAGATTTTGAAGACTATACATTTTTTTTAGGATTAAGGTAAATAATGAATAATTTTTACAATAACAAAAATGATCACGTGCTATTATATTATTCGATTTTTAATTGTTACTAACGACGAATCATTTGTCAAAATATACAACAAAACTTAATCAAGATTAAAAAAAAATAAAAAATAAAATTCATTTCTCGGATTCGAACCCCAAACCATCTGTGCCTTACGTTATTAAGGCGTCACGTGAACGTCTGCGCCGCGGCCACTTGCACTAACTTACGTGTTAAAAGCCTTATTAGGAATTCATGTACAATAGGTTTAAAAATAATACTCCTAGTTTTTTTGGCTTTATTAAAATGACTTTCTTTGTACTATGATTGTGGAAATGTTCATTGTTAACCCAGTTATAATATTCGGCACTTAAATTTGGATGAAGTAGTATTAGGGAGATAATATTCACCGAAAACCGATTTTGCATGTATTTTCCCTATGTCCCACTCGGCCGTGGAAACCCTGTATATATCTTCTACACATTTGATGCGATAATAGTCAAATCCTGACAGATCCTTATTGAGATCTCTCTATACTGTACCACAATTATTACAATTAGAAGATTACGACTAGCGATTGGAATATTATCATTGATTCAATAACAATATCAGGGACAGTAATGCTGGATGGTGAATGATATTCCTCTCTTTTCTTATTCATGACTGGTCCTTTTACTTCCTTGTGTTTGGCCACTGATTTGGTTCGAATCTCTGGATATTTTAATTGACACAAAGTTTTCCAATCAGAAATTTTGACAGCTAACCTTTATCCCAAATATTGTGAGATTTTTCTTTAAGCTGAATTTTTATTTATTATTTAAAACCACCCTATCCACCTTGTTGACAGGGTGGTGGTTACCAATACAAGATTATCCAAAAAAAAACTTTTAATCCGCAGAAAATCCAAAAATCTCTATTCACGATGTAGTCTGAGATTAAATGATCATTAAAAATTGAATTCTTTTTTCTCGGCAATAGACAACCTAGATTTCTCAAAAGTTAACAGGAATTAAACAATTTATAAACGATTGGGATCGCCGGTAAATGAAACAGAAATGAACAGACTTGTGGTTTTCGAGATATTTTGAGGGTGACGTAGAAAACAGTATAAAACTTGTAAGTCAGATTATAAGGTTATGACATTACTAATATGATAACACAAATGTAAGATCCTGGTAATTTAAATGCGATTTTTTTATCGGGGAATGTTGATTTTGTAAATAAAGGCTTTGCTTTAAAGTGAATTTAATTACTCTAAAGAAGTTCCTCAAAGCAGTACTCTCTTTTAGAGAAATTAAATTTGCTTCAAAGTATAGCCTTTATTTAGTAAATGGAAATTCCTCGCTAAAAAATTCGCATTTTATTTGCCAAACATACTACTACTCGTAAAAGAGATTTATAGGTTAGGTACTTGTACTTACATCAAAATGATCAGAGCAACAATATCCTGTAGTTTTCTCTGCCAAAGGTACACCGTATCATACGTCACACAATGTAGTCCACATAAACGCCGCGTTTTGGGAGAGCGCTGTAATCGTGCTTCTTTCTTCCCCGATTTCTAGATGAAAAAATATATTTTTTCGTCTGGGAATAAAAGGAATGGCTTTTTCTCATGATTATCTTTAAATTTAAAGAATAATTACAAAGTACATAGGTTGTCTATTATAACTAGGGCTAGGTGATACCGACATTTTTGGTATCGAGTATCGATACCAATCGAGGTATCGATACTTGCCGATGTATCGCTTCCGTGCAGGGTATCGATTCCGAGATATGGAATTGGTTAAGGTATCGATACTTGGGAATCGATATCTTGGTATCGATACCTAGGACTGATTTGTAGCTATAGATTTTTTCATGTTGATTTCAATAATTATATTCAATAACATATCTACGGTATAAAATGTACGATATTATGATGCTTTGGCTTTTTTATAACAATTATTGTTATTTTACGCGAATAGTTACACCTTCATTAATATTTGAGTCAATATATGAAAACTAGTTCCATAAATATTTGTCTAAAAATGATTTTTTACGATACCGTAGTTCGTTACATAGGTATCGTTGTATTGGTATCGATATCTAGGCATTGATTCCTAGGTACCGATTCCAAGGCACCGATACCCAGGTATCGATTCCAAAGTATCGATACCAATGTTATCCGAGGTATCGGTGAATCGATACCAGTAACAGTATTGAATACTGGACGATGTATCGATACTTCGCCCAGCCCTAAACAATGCTTTGATGTTCAGAGGTGTCTAAATGGTATCTGGCTCTCAATTAATTACCCAAAATGCGTGGATGGCATGTATTTATTTGATCTACAAACAAGAATTTAAAACTATGCATTAAAAGGTGTGAATCGTGGAAAAAAAATAGGTACATATTTACTGCAAGCATAGTTCACATAAGGGATACCAAAACAATCACCTTTAATAACCTACACATGACCCAGACGAACTCAAAAGTTCGTGATATCCAAGATTGACTTGCAAGAATACTCGCACTATGAAATCCTCTAATCAGGAAACCAAAGGATGAAGATAATAAAACAACTCGAACCAGACTAGACCAAACTAAAAAGACAAAAAATGAGACCCAAAGATTCGCAACTGGATTTAGATTAGGAGATGACCTGAATCTTATTGGAAATAAATCACTGCTTCTCTAATCTGTTAATATGTTTTTGATTGTTGTCTTGCATTAGGACTCATCGGAGTGGTATATTATCTTATCAGCCCAAGATAACATCATAGATTGTAACATATTTACGGAAATTGATGCATCAATGTTTGTTTCTATGCCATATATAGGACGAGTAAGTAAGAAAAACAGCGCCAAACTATAACTTTTGCACTTCTATGGTTCACTGTCTTCAGAGTGTAGCATATGCTGCATTCTTAGGTCTTCTTATAAATTGCCGACGTCCTCTAATATCAAATCAGACGATTTTGGATCTGTCCATAAAATGTTGCGCCATTTAGTAAGTCGCCAAGCAAGATGTTCCACGGCAAACTCCAACCTATTTTCGCATGACGTGCTTGTAGTAATGGTGTCTTGCCTGGGTTTCTACAAAGTAAATGACCTTCAATAAGACATCGACGTGTTGCGAAGAAGGATCCAATAAACGGATTTCACTTCATTAATCTTTTTAGATGTCTTAATTCGTGCGTCCCAATTTTTCTTTTTCTTCCTCTCGTTTGCGGCTTTTCACTCAGTTTTTGTAGCATTTACAATCATTTTACTAGAGCAACCAAGAAACTGGGTTACCGAGAAGCACAGTCTATCGAATTTTGACCGAAGATTTGGACAAACAGAAGACCTGTGCGCATTTCGTGCCACACATTCTGACAGACGACCAAATAGATTGGAGAGTTCATTATAGTGTAGCATGGAAGTCACCAGAAGCGTCAAAAAAGAAGAGCAAAATCGAGATAATGCTGACCATTTTTTTCAATTCGGAACGCTGAATCGAGAGCTAGGTAATTGGTTTGTGTTGCACGAGAATGCACCATCGCACAAAGCTATCACGGTAGGTGAATTATTTACCAAAAAGGCACCATTGTTATAGATCTTCCACCGTATTCGCCTGATTTGGGTTCGTGCGACTTCTGGCTATTTCCCAAACTGAAATTAATAATAATTATGGAAATTTATTTAGCAATAGCTAATATTGTTACATTTGATTTACATTAATACTTTTTAATATATGTATTTTCTGACCTTTATATACTTATTTTTTAATTCCTGATTTATTTCCACTTAGAGCTCAATAAATCAATAAATATAAGTGGAAATAAATCAGGAACTAAAAGATTAATACTTATCTAAAACATACTTAATAACTAATCTTTTAAATTCATTTAGATTTTTACTGTCTTTTATATAGTCGGGTAATTCATTGTATAATGCGATACCACCAACAAAAATACTTTTAGTTGTTTTTTCCTTATTGTATGGTTGTATGAAAAAGTTTTCTGTATTCCTCGTGTAGTGGTTGTGAATTTCACTAACGTATTGTATCCTATTTCCTAAATACTCACGTACACTACCCAGCTTAATTTTAGTAATAAAAATTAATGTCCTATAAGTTACTATCTGGTTAACATTCATGATATTTAACGTATTCAACATGGTGTTTATTGGTGTATATCTATTACATTTTAATATTACTCGCATAGCTCTATTTTGGATTTTTTGTAATTGCTGTAAGTCACCTTTATTTAGCATCCACAAGGCAGTTGAACAAAATTGTAGGTGTGGAAAAATCAATGCCTTATATAATCTAAGCTTAACATATACTGACATTTGTCTTCCTATTCTATAAAGAAAATTTACTTTTTTAGTCATTTTGTTAGTTATATATTTTACATGTTTCTTAAATTCTAAATGTGTGTCTATTATCACACCCAAGTATTTAATATGATCTACTTTATCTATTTCGATGTCATTTATTTTTATTCTAAATGTATTCAAACTACTTAACTTATATCTATGTACTTCCAACACACATAAACTTAGTTTTATTAATATTAATACAAAGACTGTTTTTAAAGAGCCATACAAAGAGTCTTTCTAATTCGTCATTCAACGTATTTACCACACTTTCAACATTGTTTCCACTAATGTAGATCATTGTATCGTCAGCAAACATACATATATCACAATTTTGAACAACCGACAGCATTTCGTTTATGTAGATATTAAACAACATCGGACCCAGCACTGTTCCCTGTGGCACTCCATGTTTTGTTTTTTGTTTATCCGACACACATCCGTTGTATTTTACTTTTTGATACCTATCTGCTAAATAACACGAAAACCATTTTCTAACTGTCCCATTAATCCTCATAGTTTCTAATTTTCTTATTAGTATCTCTCTATTAACTGTTTCAAAAGCTCGCTTAAAGTCCAAGAAAACCGCAATGATGATTTAATCTTCGTCCATTTCTTTTAACCATTTATCACCTGATTGATTCGCCACCATTATATTGTTTTTATCACAATATTCAGATAATAGGTTTTTTACAGCGACTTCCAAAACTTTTTCATATACTGGCAAAGTGATAATAGGTCTAAATTCTTCACACTTCCTAGTTCCATTTATTTTTTGTACCGGCGTTATATACGATATCTTCCATTCAGTAGGGGCTGTTCCGGTGTCTAATGATGTATTTATCACATCCAGTAATCTATTCATTGTGAATAGGCATGCATCCTTTAAAATTTTTGTGTTGATTAGTTAATTAGATTTTGTATTAATATAACTTTTTTTTAGTGATTTCAATATAGCTTTTATTTCTATCATTGTTACACTACGAAATTCATTAAAGCAAACTTTATTATATTTGTTGCTATCCTGATATATATATATACAAGCTGATTCATTTTCGGCCCTCACCATGGGGATCTCGCTTATTATTGGAGATAGAGTATAGGTTTAAATTTGGCAAAGTTGCTAAATTTTGTACTTGTTATGAATCCGAAAAGAAAATTGACCTGTGACAATTGACGTTCGTTATTTCTTAAAAAAACGCGAAAACCGCATTTTCTTCTTTTACCTATAGCACCTACATTTGGCCCTTTAGAGAAAAAATAAAAACACATTCTCATGGCCACTTTTGAGCCTCTATCCAATGGTGTAATCGAAAATTTTATACGACGTTTCGTTTCTTTCTGACCATCATCAACTATCTAATTTCTTATAGGCGTCATATTGGATTTACACACCATCGGATAGGGTTTTTTTTTCTGATTTCAACCATGTATCACATGTTGACGATAGTTTTTGATATTATGCTTAAATTTAAAAAAATAGATTTTTTAGATAAAATAAGGTAGCCATGAAATTTCAATCTGTCAAACATTTCATTTATTGTTTATTAGTAATACGAAAATATACAACAACGAAGAAAAACGAGATATGTTAAGTATTTTTTATTCTTCGAATCGAAATACAACAATAGCGAGTACAAGATATTTACAAATGTATCCAGAACGACAACAGCCTCATCGTTCCATTTTTCTAGATCTTGATAGAAATTTGGTCGCGTATGGGTCGTTTACTAAGCCGCATAATGTTCATGCCAACAGGAATTTTAATGAAAATCGATAGGATATGTTACAAAAAATACATACATAAAAAGGTAAACAATAAACAATTACAGTAAATGTTCAATTATCTGGCCATCTTCATTAATGCACAGTTGGGCATTTTGAACAGCTCTTTGTGTAGTTCTTCTTGGAATTGCATCGAAGGCATTCTGAAGTCTGTCTCGTAATTGTTCAATGTTTTGTGGGGCATCTAATTTATAAATATTATTTTTAACATATCCCCATAAAAAATAATCAAGCGGACTTAAATCAGGTGATCTCGCAGGCCATTCGACAACTCCTCTATTTCCAATCCAACGGTTTGGAAACTCTTGATTCAAGTAATTACTAACAACTGCCGCGTTGTGTGCTTGTGCGCCTTCTTGTTGCCACCATAAATGTTGTAGTTGATTTAATGGAATATTGTTGTCAAGGTAGTTAGATACGTATGTACGTAAAAGGTTTAAATATCTTTCTCCGTTTAATGTTTCTTCATACATAACTGGTCCTAAGAGACGATTTCCCAAAATACCCATCCAAACGTTTATTCCAAAACGATGTTGTGGTCTCCTTGCCCTGTTTTGTCGGGGATTTTCTACTGTCCAATAGTGCTCCGTATTTCTGTTGAACATTCCAGAATTAGTAAATTTTGATTCATCTGTCCAGATAATTTTATTTAAAAAATTTTCGTCATTTTCTATCCTTCCCAATAACCAATTACAGTACTCTAGTCTTCTTAAATTATCTCCAGGTAGTAAAGTGTGACTAACGTGGATCTTGTATGGTTTAAATCTATTTTGATGTAAAGTTCTCCAAACTCTAGACTGGGATAAATTTAATTCTGATGCCACTTCGCGTGTAGAAGTTGATGGATTATTATTTATCTAGAAAATACAAGATTAGTATGTAAAACTTTGCAAAACACGCCTTAAATTTACCATTTGTAAAATATTCTGCCGATTTTCATTAAAATTCCTGTTGGCATGAACATTATGCGGCTTAGTAAATGACCCATACGCGACCAAATTTCTATCAAGATCTAGAAAAATGGAACGATGAGGCTGTTGTCGTTCTGGATACATTTGTAAATATCTTGTACTCGCTATTGTTGTATTTCGATTCGAAGAATAAAAAATACTTAACATATCTCGTTTTTCTTCGCTGTTGTACATTTTCGTATTACTAATAAACGATAAATGAAATGTTTGACAGATTGAAATTTCATGGCTACCTTATTTTATCTAAAAAATCTATTTTTTTAAATTTAAGCATAATATCAAAAACTTTCGTCAACATGTGATACATGGTTGAAATCAGAAAAAAAAACCTATCCGATGGTGTGTAAATCCAATATGACGCCTATAAGAAATTAGATAGTTGATGATGGTCAGAAAGAAACGAAACGTCGTATAAAATTTTCGATTACACCATTGGATAGAGGCTCAAAAGTGGCCATGAGAATGTGTTTCTATTTTTTCTCTAAAGGGCCAAATGTAGGTGCTATAGGTAAAAGAAGAAAATGCGGTTTTCGCGTTTTTTTAAGAAATAACGAACGTCAATTGTCACAGGTCAATTTTCTTTTCGGATTCATAACAAGTACAAAATTTAGCAACTTTGCCAAATTTAAACCTATACTCTATCTCCAATAATAAGCGAGATCCCCATGGTGAGGGCCGAAAATGAATCAGCTTGTATATATACATTACCTAATATTACCTAGCTCGATAACGGTTTGATGAAGCTACTTCCCCCTCGGCAAGTAGGTTCACCTTGTTAATCTAAACGAGAGGCCAAACTCCCAGCAGGGCACAGTAATGCCTTATAGGGCTAAAATTTCATCGATATTTTCTCGAGAACCGTTTGATGAATCTACTTCGCTCTCGGCCAGATGGTTCATCTTGTTCATCTAAACGAGAGGACAAACTTCCAGGAAAACACATTAACGCGTTTGAGCGCTGTGACCGTTCAAACTTTCATAAATTTTCTGGACAACTTTTTCATCATATAAATATTACCTAGCTCGAAAACCGTTTGATGGATTTGCTTCCTCCTCGGCAAGTAGATTCACCTTGTTAATCTAAACGAGAGGCCAAACTCCCAGCAAGGCACATTATCGCGTTATAGAGATAAATTTTCTCGAGAACCGTTTGATGAATCTACTTCGCTCTCGGCCAGATGGTTCATCTTGTGAATCTAAACGAGAGGACAAACCCCCAGGAAGGCACATTAACGCGTTTGAGCGCTGTGACCGTTCAAACTTTCATAAATTTTCTGGACAACTTTTTCATCATATAAATATTACCTAGCTCGATAACCGTTTGATGGATCTGCTTCCTCCTCGGCAAGTAGGTTCACCTTGTTGATCTAAACGAGAGGCCAAACTCCCAGCGAGGCACATTATCGCGTTATAGAGATAAATTTTCTCGAGAACCGTTTGATGAATCTACTTCGCTCTCGGCCAGATGGTTCATCTTGTGAATCTAAACGAGAGGACAAACTCCCAGGAAGGCACATTAACGCGTTTGAGCGCTGTGACCGTTCAAATTCTCGTAAATTTTCTGGACAACTTTTTCATCATATAAATATTACCTAGCTCGATAACCGTTTGATGGATTTGCTTCCTCCTCGGCAAGTAGATTCACCTTGTTAATCTAAACGAGAGGCCAAACTCCCAGCAAGGCACATTATCGCGTTATAGAGATAAATTTTCTCGAGAACCGTTTGATGAATCTACTTCGCTCTCGGCCAGATGGTTCATCTTGTTAATCTAAACGAAAGGACAAACGCCCAGGAAGGCACATTAACGCGTTTGAGCGCTGTGACCATTCAAACTTTCATAAATTTTTTGGACAACTTTTTTATCATATAAATATTACCTAGCTCGATAACCGTTTGATGGATTTGCTTCCTCCTCGGCAAGTAGATTCACCTTGTTAATCTAAACGAGAGGCCAAACTCCCAGCAAGGCACATTATCGCGTTATAGAGATAAATTTTCTCGAGAACCGTTTGATGAATCTACTTCGCTCTCGGCTAGATGGTTCATCTTGTGAATCTAAACGAGAGGACAAACTCCCAGGAAGGCACATTAACGCGTTTGAGCGCTGTGACCGTTCAAACTTTCATAAATTTTCTGGACAACTTTTTCATCTTATAAATATTACCTAGCTCGATAACCGTTTGATGGATCTACTGACTCAGAAGGAGACTATCTTGAATAAACAAGAATAAAAAATCAAAATAATAAACGCTTTCTACTTTTTCTTGACCTGTCTTATTGGATCTGGTAACTAGTCCAAGTCAATGGCCAAAAAGATGATGATCCAGATCCCAACAAATAAGGAAAATATAACTCCCGTAGGAAGAGATGTTAATTCTTTTCTAAATTGACTTTCCTTTTTTGTGTTTTAAAATTTATAATATTGATGATTTTAAATTAGAAAAAAAATCTTAGGTCACATTTTCGTGGAAAATCAACATTAATAATGGATCTGAAGGAGAATTTAATACGACCTCTATAAAGAATCTGCCCACGCAATAAGAAACGCGTAGTACGTACAAATAAAAACCCGAAAGAGACATAAATCATTTCTTAAAGTTTTAATAACTCGGGCAGCACCCCGAACAACAATAAGAAGTAGAACAACAACAACAAGAACAATAACAACAACAAGAACAAGACGAAGTAGTAATAAGAGGGAAAAAGTGCATTCATCATCAAACTTGGTCCATTAATTTTAGAAACTCGCGACGAACACAGCATATAGATATTTACTGCCAACCGTGTGGGGTGCTTTCATTCTCTTCCTACTATATATCCGTTTCCTGTACAATGTAAAAGCCAAGATTCTATGTCTTATCGGGACAGTTCATTACAGATACAATTACCTTTATATTGTACGCTTTTCGAGCAGACAACAAGTAATAGGTTACGGTTTTGAAGGCGAGCGATGGTGGGGTGCCAAGAATACGAGGAATGGAGTAGATAATTTAGCGATTTCGTTAAAAAGCGAGACGAAAATTGTTTCTCGGAAGGAAATTCCAAGTATATTTCGAAGTAGCTTCGGTAATTGTGTCATCAAATTTATACAACTCTAGCACGATATGGTAGTTCTTCGTATGAAATACCCTGAACTCAACGGTACACAATAAATTATAAAGCTATCGACTAGCATTTTAAAAATATACCTTAAGAATTGGCTGAATTATGTGTGTATTATTAAAAACTGGAATCTCAACGGAAATTTTACAACCATATTTGACTGAGAAATTGCGTTTGTTTCGGTTGATTATGCAGTTGTTTGCATGACACACTACATAATACAACTAAGCAACTAGTAATGCAACATTTTAATAATAAATACATTACGATCGGACGCTGTGTCGGTAATGTACGGTTATCGCAGTCCGAAATTACACGGCATTACCCGCGATAAACACTAAAACCGCAGAATTACTGTAAAATTGCCGGACCCTGTTAATCTTTCACTATCGCATGTCTGTCGCCACTTTTGGGGCCTGCTTTTAAATTTAATGCGGCAGTGTCGCGTGTGTCCGATATAGGAATAATTTGTGTTTGTTTTAATGCAGCTCGCGGCTCGTTTCCATTTTTCATTTCCTTTTTTTATCGCTTTTTCCGTTCTTAGATATTACGTAGAAGACGTTGTTATTTTAAAAAAGGAAACGTAAATATAATACACGAAACTAATATACAGGTATTCCACCATATTGGTAAAATATTATACAACATTAGATTACCCTGGTCAACAGGATGTTTTTTCTTACACTCTGATACGTGTACGTTATGGACTTTTTAATTGTAATTCTGAAAATATTTTCAAAAATTGGCTATCACGTCAAGTTTCACACCGTCAATAGAAAAATCGTATAACTTTTATTTTAAATTCAAAATTACAAATCAAGACAAGTTGTGGACTCCTCACAATGTCTGTGCATGCTGTGCTGTTACTTTGAGGAGCTGGATAAAAAGTAAGAGTAGGCCTACGATTTGGCGAGAAACAAAAGGATTATTCGACAGACTGCTACTTTTGTTGTACAAAGACCTTCGGGTTTTCCAGTAAAAATAAGGATAAAATTACCTATCCTAATTTACCTTCTGCCAGTCGTCCAGTTCCTCATTCGGAAGCTTTGCCAGTACCAAGTCCTATGGATGTTTCGAACGAAGAACATGAAATCGAGATAGAAGAATACATTTCAGAGTTGTTGAATACAGATGAAGAATATTTGCCATCTGAAGAGGGCACGCCTCATTTAACAAATCAATTGGAATTAAATGAGCTAGTTCGAGATCTCAATTTATCAAAAACTAAGGAAGAAATATTAGGATCAAGACTGCAAGGATGGAAGTTGTTAGCTCCGCTCCGTGTGCTCGTATTTCTATATATCGAAGTCGCCAGAAAGAACTGTTACAGTATTTTTCAACTGAAGAAGGTCTTTCATTTTGCAAAAATGTTGACAGTTTAATGCGAGAATTAGGTTACAAACACGAACCGGAAGAATTGCGTCTTTTAATAAATGCTTCTAAATTGAGTTTGAAAGCTGTCCTTCTACATATAGGAAACATGTACCCCTCCATTCCTGTTGATCATGCCGTGCACATGAAGGAAACATGATAATATGACACGTCTCCTTGATAAAATCAATCACAAAATCTATAAATGGTATATCAGTGCTGATCTCAAAGTAGTTGCAATTCTACTTGGTCTACAACTTGGATTCGCAAAATTGTGAATGGCATAGTCGAGCGAGAAATTTGCACCATACTGTTAAGCAATCGCTAACCAGAATACAATATGCTCCCGGAGAAAAGAACGTAGTCCATAATTCGTTGCTGGAGCCTTATAAAATACTTTCACCGCCATTACACATAAAATTAGGTCTGATGCAGAATTTCGTCAAAGCATTGGACAAAGAGGGACCAGGATTTCGATACCTTAAACAAAAATTTCCTAATATATCTGAGGCAAAACTTTAAGAGGGGATTTTTATAGGACCCCAGATTAATCTGTTACAACAGGATCGAGAATTTGACGTACTCTTGACCGATTTAGAATGTACTGCTTGGGATGCATTTAAAAATGTGACAAAGAATTTCTTAGGAAATAAAAAATGAAGATTACGAGGAAATTGTTAGTGAACTTGTTAGAAGTTACCATGCATTAGGCTGTAATATGAGTCTTAAAATACATTTCTTGCATTCGTACCTGAACTTCTTTCCCCTGAATCTTGGCGATGTTAGTGACGAGCATGGGGAAAGATTTCATCACGATATTCCAAGTGGAATAGCGAGATGCTTGCTGACTACTGTTGGACTTTAATTTCAGAATGTTCTTCATCCCAATATAAAAGAAAATAAGTTTGTATATAATTCATAAAGAAAAATAAAAAAAAGAAAATTTATTGTTCTGTGCTATTAATGCAGAAGGGTCGTCAAACATCATTTTATCCGATGGTGTTGGTAACACAGAAAAGTCTTCGTGCGCATGTGAAGAAAAGAAAAATATTGTGAGCAATTTGATCTTAATTTGTTTTTAAGAGAGTCCTCGATGTACACCACGGCAACAGTTGAGGATTTCCAACCACCACGACGCTTAATTATAGTTATGTTAGTTTCTGATTCTCCTAAAAGAGATTTCGACGAGCTTCGGGAAACAAAGCCCAGTAAATAGTCACAGATCTAGCAATTTCTACTGGTTGAACAGTACAAAGACTGCATTAAATATGTGTGTTAGTGTCCGGAATATATACCAACAACGAGTCTCCCAGTTCTTCTAGACTATTTACTGTCAATTAACTGACAAATAATCCGAAAATTGTTGCAACTTTTATCATTACATACTTCTTATCTGAGCCTTCATCCATGAATGTATCGATATGCTCGATTGATTGACTTCTCCATAAAAAACACCAGAAACACATTTTGACTGAACTTGCTTTCAACTTTCTTCTCTTTGCAATATTTAAAAAATATATTGTAAGCAATATCGTATTGCTGGAGCGATTTAGTAGCAGCAAATCCAAGATTGTTGCTTCTACAATGTCCGCGAGAACAGCATCGGCATTGGTACAGCATCGGTATGGGTACCATAGGTTTCAAAAATCAATTTCACAAAATAAAATCCCATTTTTAACTCTTATATCGTAAATAAATTATTTCTACATATTCATTACCGAGAAGTCACTTTTTTGGGTGACCAAACTCTGGCTATTTGACTAATAATTATAATAGCTTCGTTTCTGCAGCTGTTTTATGATAGTTTGAAAATCATTTGGTGACAACTTGGACTACTATGGAACTATGGATAATGAATTGATATGACCGAACGATCTTGTGATTATCTACTTCTGTACTACCTCAATTTATTGAGGCGAAAGCTATCGCATATAGATAGAATTATTAGAATCTTTGTCGATATTTTCAAAATAGTTCTCATTTCTTATTTTTATGTCGTTCAAAAACAAAACAGCTTCGTCTTCACTAGACAGTTTCCAGTCACTGTCAATCAAAACAGACGAATCAGTACTATATATATACAGGGGGAGATATCGCGCATGTGTCATGGCGACGTATGACGTCACGCGTAGAGTAAACAACTGTGTTACATGGTAAGCAGTAGTAGAAAATCTCATTGAATCATATAGTAAAGTTAACATTGTGAGAAATATATTTCATAAAAATGCGTTGCGCTATGTATAACTGCAATACTGATAACCAAAGCAAATCATATAACAAAAAGGTGATGTTATTTCGCTTTCCTAGTGATAAACAAACGTATGAAAAGTGGATTGCGCTGTGTGGCCGTGCAGGTGGTTGAAATCTCAACAGTAAATTGTCCTTTAAAAGTCAAACAACTCTTTTTCAAATGCAGGATGTTTTTTAAATTGAGAGACCTAAATAATGCTCTGCACGATAAGTCTATTTCACAAAAACGGAAACTGCAAAAAATTGTACAATAACCATTTCTTTTTATGATATCGTCCTCACGTAATACATTTATTTAATGTTGCATAGTAATGTTACATTTAATATGGTTATCAACATTTAATGAATATTAAGCAGCAACATTTATGTGAAGTGTCTTACACCAATTGTGTAAGACATTTCATTGCTACATTTATATACTATCATTATGCAACATTACAAAGTAATATTTCTGGGTAGGACATAACAACGTTGATAAAATGTAACCTGCTACATTCAGAAAACGTATTTGTGAACATTACGTGCAGATTTGTAACATGTATTGAATATTTCATAAATGTTTTTCTGCTTAGTGCACGGAAAGACTGGATTGTTTGACCCAAACAAATTTTACTTGCATTCACCAAATTTTATGGTTGAATATGGGCAAACAAATATATAGTTGTTGATAACAAATAATTTTGTTGGCTATATTTAAGTGTTTTAACTAAATATTTCTTTGAATTAAGCAAATATTATATTTGTATAATCAACTTGGTTAAAAACAACAAATATATTTTGTTGAAACCATTGTTTTATTTGTTTACCATTACATTAAGAAAGTATTTTACCGAATTATTTTGTTGCGTCATGTAAATCCTTTAACAAAATAATTTGTTTGCTAATAACAAATTTTGATTTAGTATTCAGTTAAAGTAGCAATGCGTATAGTATCCTTAACAAAATATATGCCAACAAAATACATTTGATTACTGCAAACAGCTCGGTTTTTTCGTGTGGGTCAGTAGTAGAAAATAGAATAAATTATTGTTTTGCATTTAAAATCAGAAGAGCTTATTATTTATTTCGAATACCCTAATCCATTTCAGTAATATTCCTTTAATAATTATATCAATTAAATGTTTTTTAATTAATTTTTATTTTATATAATTCGTTCATTATACATATCTAAACTCATACTATTTAAATGTGCGCTTTCTCTAACTCTACGCGTGACGTCATGCGCGCGCCGGTCTCGTTTTGGACACATTTGATATCTTACCTCCCTATTCCTTATATCATGATATATATATATTACTCATTTTTATAATTCAAGGTAGAAATTGTCTGTAAACACCTAAATACGTTTACCAATCGTTAATAAACAAGCCTTCAATAACAAAAGGAAAGTGTTCTTTACTTTAAAGTGCTTCTGTTCTAAAAAATGAGATGCGCATGCGTCTGAGATTTGACCTCAACAAAATACGCCAACCTTCCAGTCGTTTGAAAATCGTTTCACTAGGATTTGAAAACTGCCAAAACAACAAACGGTTGGTCAGCGTTTGATAATATTTATCTGCCTGAACGCTTTTATTGTAATGCGCATGCTCCTGATACTAAACTCTAGTGCTCCTGATTGGAAACGACTGCAGAAACGAAGCTAATAATGTGATTTCAAGAACTGTGGGTCGTAGGATACAGAAAAAAAATCGCACCCCCACCACAACGTTTAATTCATGAACTCGGGAAACGTGTTTCGCGGACTCATGGACCCTCATCCTCAACCGACAACTGAATGAGTAAATAAAATTAAAAACTAGCAATATAAACATCAATGAATTTAGGACTAACATAAAACGGTGGGCGAGGAACTAATTGGAATCGTAATTTGTTCAATTTGACCATTGCTTTCAAGCACATCTTCGCCATTTTTTCTTTCGTCGTTCAGTTTGTCCAAAACGCTGCATAATACTCTCCTGCGACTGTTCTTCCCTTGTGCAGGTAAATAATAAACGTTGTCCCTAGGCACAACGTTCGTCCATCAGCTGCAGTGAACCACACTAGCCTATGGGAGTGTGTTAACGACATCGGATGGGCAGACGTTCTTGATCACTGGTTTAACTTGTTTGGAAACGAGTAGATGAGATTATAGACAACGAAAGCGTCTCCGTTAAATAAACGGTTCGTCTACAAGGGCATACGTTTTATATCGGGCCGTTACACGGTAAAAAAAAGTTCGTCAACAAGAGCCCTCAGGAGCCTCATGGAGCCACGTTTCGTCTATCGTTACAAAACGTCGAAAAATGTCCGCTCGATTACGCTGCAACAACACCACACCAGCCCGTTGAATCATCAACGCGCTATTGTTCTTTTTTGCTGTTATTTTGAGATGCCAACGGTTTCAGCTAACTCGCTCAATTTCACTTTACAATGATTCACAACGATTCAATCCAATTGCTTTACGATTTCGGTATTCGTAGTCTCTTTTGGCCTTCCACATCGCCTTTGGTGCTCGCACGACCCAGTTTAAATTCACTAAACTACCGGTGAATAGTTGCTCTCGAACGACCAGATGAAGCAGCAGAGGAAATGTCATGAAACTTTATACATAACCTAGTAATAGGTGTGCTTTTCGAAATAAGTCATGTTCAATTTGTAGTGTCGCCACATATCGAAAAATCGCAATCGTCATTTTAGACAGTTGTCAAGTTAAAACACATCAAAAGATGAACAAAACAGACTTTGTTAAAAATACAAAAGTTGACCCATAAGATTTGTCCTAGTTTGAAGTGGAACCAACTGTAAACTTGCAATAAACAAAAATCGATCGGAGGTGGGCGGTTCCCCAAAAATTAAGAAGTAGGGACTGTTCTACTATACAGGGTGGTTCACCACGAAGTGCAACGATCGATTGTGCGAAAACTATAGCTAGGAATGGTCTGAAATTTTGGCACTATACTAAAGTCGATGGGGGCCATTCGCCTAAAATATTTTCAAGATGGCGGCACTCCGAGGTATACCGGAAGTAAGCACCAACTTCGTAATTTTAAATGGAATACCGTGTGTATTGTCACGTTTTTAGATTCTACTTGAAATTCTAAATATATTTCATGTATAATGTCATATACCTAGGTCTAACCCTTTTTGACTTATTGACATTCTTATAAATACTAAATTTGACGTTTACAGGCAAATAATCAATTGCACTTTTTTCGTATAAGGAGAAGTTTATTACTTAATTTGAAGTAAATTCTTTCAGGTAGATAACCTAATTAAATATTACAAACATGCTGCAATCAAAAAGGAAAACCTAATTCAAGCACATGAATTTGACGTTAACCAGACGCCGTAAAAGGAAACGTTTTGAAAGTTCACCACTGACACACAGACACGTGTTTCGAACTTATTAGTTCTCATCAGTGCGTGATACAAGAATATGAACCAACAAACGTATATCCTGAAATTACTCGAAAGAAAATCAGAAGATAAACTCCATGACCTCTGTCGGGCGATAACTGGACATCAACAAGGGCATGGGCAGGGGAGAACGTCTAGAGATCTGCCCTTGTTGATGTCCAGTTATCGCCCGTTTCGTTATTAATAATAGATTTATTATTTCTCTGGATCCCTGCTCTCACGAATACAGAATTTCAAAAGTTTTCTATAATACATAAATAATAAACAAATGTCAATAATCATTGTTTGTATAATTCAAGCAATAATTTTTTAAATACTGTTATCTATTTTTATAGTAGACATGCTTCTACAAAGTAACCTTTATTTTTAATGCCGGATAAGATAAAATTGCAAAAATTGCCACTTTCCCTTAAAAAAAATTGACTTTCAATAATATTTCCGATTTCATTTTCAGTCATATATTTCGCACGCCCTGTATATATTAATAACGGTAACAATTTTATACAAATAGTATTTAATTAGGTCATCTATTTGAGCGAATTTAGTTCAAACTGTATAGGAAGATTTTTAACACTAAATCAATAGAACTAAAGGTATAAACATAAGCAATGCCTGATAATCATAAAAACTAAAATCCAATTTGTTAAGTTCTTCACTGACTTTTCCAACAGTAAACCATAAATATCATTTATGATGGATTTATTATTATTATTCTTAGCTTGTAGCTGAAACTATAAAGATTTTTTTTTTAATTTTTAATATAACAAAAGCAAAATCTAAGGCGATTCTTCAAATCTATTTTTATCTTATTTTGATTCACGTTCCAATTTATTTCTGAAATTTATATCGGACGACGTAGCGTCAATATATTATTACACCAACAGTCGGGGTCAAAAAACCGATGAAAAATACACGTACAGTGTTTGTGCATGGGGCACACGAGCCCATTGCTTTTAATGCCGGGTGGGTGTGATTTACAGCAATTCGCGAACTAATAAAATTGGCCGCTATTATCGCACGGTCCGTGGTGTATGAACAGAATATCATATCAGTAACACTCTCCCACCGTTATTGAAACTTACACATTACAACACATATATCGGGAATAAAATGCAAGATTGTAAATTCGAATTTGGTCCCACCCTCTCATATCATCGCCGAAAATTTTTAAAAAATTTCTATCCCAACGAACAATTTTAATACAAAATTTTCAATAACCCAGAGGAAAATATTTTCAATATTCCGCGAAAGTAGTTCTTTCCACCCTTTCAATATTTGACCTTCGTTTGTCAAAAATTGACTAACTTCTTGCGACCCATTTTCCTCCGTTGAAATCTAACGCTACTTTCTACATCGCTCCTTCTCTTTGCTTTCTCCCTCCCCCATCACGACTTTCGGATTTTCCCTTTTTACTTATTAGGTGCCCGCATTTCAGACGACCTTTTCACAGAAAAGTTTAATGGTGTTTTTTTCTCGTTTCGGGGGAGAGATGTTTGACGTATTTACCAATCGAATATCGCGTGTCCAGTTCCTTTTGTACATCAAAAGTAAGGCATCAGTCTATTATCTTCGTGTTTAATCTCTATTACGTTCGAACTTTTCATATTTACTTTGTTTTTCTTTGATTATCTGTTAAAAGTTTTCACGATATCTAACTTTAAATACCTAGCAGAGCCCTCTATTAGTTAATTGGAGAGACCACGATCATGTCGGAAAATTGACACTTTTGACATATCAACCTGAACCTTTCAAACAAAACAGTTTCGTAATACAATTTTTATTAAATGCTAAATTCTCAGTACGTTCAGTAACATTTAAATCAACCTCTTGAACAATGAGTTGCCCATGTGAGGAAAGCAGAGGTTCCGGCTCTCAAGGATCGGGTGAAAAACTACGACGAAGCTCAGGAGGAGGACAGCAGGAAATCGAGGATCCGCTCTGTACGGCGAACAATCCCAGAGTCATCACATACGAACAAGTTAAAGATGCCAAGAAAGCACTGGAAGGAGGTATTAAGAAGACTGACCTGTTCAGATCGAGAATTTCCGACATGGTTGGTATCAATATATACTTAAAATGTGAATTTCTTCAGCATACCGGTAGCTTTAAAGAACGCGGTGGTAGATACGCTATATTAAGTTTACCAGAGGACCAAAGGAAGAATGGAGTGTACGCGGCTTCAGCAGGTAACCACGCTTTAGCCATGTGTTATCATGGGAAACAATTAGGGGTCTCCGTAACAGTAGTCATGCCAACTATTGCACCTTTGATGAAAATTGAACGATGTAAAAGTTTTGGAGCAACAGTGATTGTCACTGGAAGCAATTTGCAAGAGGCTAAAAAGCACGCTATGAAGTTGGCTAAAGATAAAGGTGGTGCTTATATTAACGGATACGATCATCCAGACATTTTGGCGGGAGCTGGTAGCATCGCCATAGAAATATTAGAACAGCTTCCAATAGCTAACGCAATAATAGTCCCAGTTGGTGGCGGAGGTTTAGTCGCTGGAATATCTGTAGCAGTCAAAACTTTGAAACCATGTACAAAAGTTATAGGAGTTGAATCAGAAGCTTGCCCCTCGTTTAGTAATAGTTTAAAAGTCGGTAAAGCAGTAATGGTGGATACAACAGCTACTTTAGCTGACGGATTAGCAGTTCCACTTCCCGGTTATAATTCAGTGGAAACAGCGAAGAAGTACATTGATAAAATGCTGGTCGTTAAGGAAGATGACATAGCTGTCTCTATTCTGCGATTAATCGAAAACGAAAAATTCGTTGTAGAAGGGGCTGGAGCTACTGGCTTAGCTGCCGTTTTATCCGGTCAACTGAATGAATTCAAAGGGAAAAATATAGTTGTTATTTTATCGGGTGGAAACATCGATACTACCGTGTTAGGTAGAGTCTTAGAACGAGGTCTAGCCGCTGATGGTAGATTAATAAAAGTTTACGTGACAATTTCGGATAAATGCGGTAGTGTGAATCAACTATGCAAACTTATAGACTCAATAGGTGTGTCGATCAAAGCTGTAAGTTTGGAGAGGACTTGGGTGCTGACTGACGTCTTCAGTATGGTAATTAAGACTGTTTGTGAAACTAGGGATTACGAGCACGCGTTGGAATTGAAGAAATTATTAGAGGATCATTATCAAGTTGTCTCGATGGTCCATGCAGAATTTCCAGCGTCTACAATTGTTAAACTTTAGAAAATAATTTCGATTCGGTTGTTTAATTTTTGTGAAAAAAGAGGTGTAATAAATGAAATTTTAAGAAATTGTAAGCAAGTTGTTTGTTGTCACTAGCTGAAAGTGGTACCATTATGTATCACTTTGACTAGGTTTCTGAGAATCATCGTGATTTTTTTTGTCAAAATAAAAGCGTTGACACATCTCTCTGCAATCTTTTTTCTACAAGGTGGATCAGAGAGTTTTAAACTGTTTGTTCTAATTTTCAGTTGTGGATGAGGATCCATCCTTTTCTAGATACGATTTTTTTTTTCAATCAAACAACGAGCACAATCATACAAATGTTACTAAAGGAAATTTTAGTGCCGAATAAAAAAGTTATTGCCGCAAAAGGTTCTAAGCAACTGAGCCAATGCACTAGTGCAGAGAGGGGAGAGTTAGTTACTATATGCTGCATGGTGAATGCATTCGGGAATTCTCTCCCCCCAGTTTACATCTTCCCAAGAAAGAAATTCAAGGACTATATGGTCCACGGGGCCCCAACCGGCACCCTCGGCTTAGCAACAAGTAGCGGTTGGATGAACAAGCGATTTATTTCCAAGGGTCATGGAGCATTTTGTAAAATTTAGTAAAAGTTCTCCGGAAAATCCAATGCTGCTGATATAGGATAACTATCGAAGTCATGTTTCGATAGAAGCTTTAAACGTAGCAAAAACCAACGGCGTTCACATACTTACCCACTTTTCCACCTCACTGTAGCTACAGGATGCAATCGTTAAATGTCTCCGTATTTGAGTCATTTAAGGCATTTTATAACACCGAAGTGAATGGATGGATGCTGAATCATCCCGGGAAGATATTTTCAATTTAAGTCTGCAAATGTTAAAGCGGGGTTTCGGAAAACTGGTATATTCGAGTTCAATCGGAATGTATTCACAGATGTCGATTTCCTTTAATCCTCAGTGACTAACAAATCTATAGATCAGGTCTCTATTCGCGCACCAATAGCGAATATACTCAATGATGATAGCTTGCAAGCTGATCAAGCACCTTCCTCTGCAAATGGCGTCGAAGCTTACAAATCGCCTGAAGGGTTCCGTAGATATCACAAAGCTAGAGAAAATCCAAAAAGGGCTAAACAAAAAAGAAAAACTATGAAAAGTTGCATCCCTACGAGTACCCCGGTAAAAACTGCTTTGGAAGTAGACGCAAGAAAACGTCAGGCAAAGCTTAATGACGACAGCACTGATAACAGTGAGGACGAAGGACAGGACATAGACGAAGATACAACAGATGAAAATGACAACATAGCTACAGCTAAGGAGGACGAGGTCCAGGCCCAAATTCGTCTCAACCGTTTGAAAGAAGGATCAACAGGAGGAATATCAAGTTAAATTTTACAGGAAAAGCAACAAAGCCAGTAACATCTTTGTAGAACTATTAGTAGAGGACATATCTGTTGTTGCTGAAAGTGACATCAAGATGATTCTTACTCCTTGTTATTCTTCTTTAGCCACTAAAAAGACAATGTTGTGCTGTCCGTTTTGAAGTAAATTTTGAATCCTTGGACATCCGATAGACATTTTTGATGGATAACTTGTGTATTTGCCGAAATATTTTGTACATTTCAAAAACAACAACATTTAAAAAAGTTGGTGTAATGATGCATACGAGACTGCATATTTCCAAACTACATATTTGATAATGTTATGTTAAAGGTCGTAATGAGAAAAAATTATTTTTGTCTGATTGTGTCCCACCGTCCCCTACTCTGAAGACAGGTCAACAAAAAAATCCTTTGTAATCAAGTCCAGGCTTCTTGATTGATGTCTAAAACGATATTTGATACATGGCTAGTAAGCCCGTTTTGCCAGAATCACCACTTGTTAATAAAATCAGCAAATTCTTGAAAGGGTGGGCGAAAACATCAGGCACAGTAACTGTTTGGCTATTATTTTTAAAAGGCATGTGCCTCTTATGTTTTCGGAGGATACTGTTGATCAAATAATAACTTTTGAACTATGTCGTGGAATTTTCTTGCGATCAATAATGACTATTTTGGTTGTTGACGTTAATTCCACGACATATCAAAATGTAGTCAACTTACAAGGCCACGTAGGTCGTCCATCATCCATAGAAGGTACTAGGAAAGCCTATCCGTCAACTCGATTGGCGACTTGATTGTCCAATATTTGAAAAGAGGCCTCTGTAAATCCGTAACGCGTATCGCTCGGCATTTACAAGAAGGGGGTTGCCTCGTCTACATCTCAGCAGACTTTAAATCTTTAGCTAAAATCAAGTTGCAAAACTATCTGAGACACCCTGCGTTGGTAATGAAATCATGAAACGTGAACTAATGACTTTTAAAACTCCCCATTTCAATATGGACTCCTTCATATCTCAATGTGATTGTCGGAAATAGTTGGACAACAATAGGATTTTGTTGACCAGGATAGGCGGAAGCGAATTCTGAATGACAATTAAGATGCTTTCTACCATTAGTTGGTTATGAATTAGAAAATGTTGTTTAACTTAACACAACAAATTATAAACTTCAATTTAAAAGTAGTAATGTGTAGTTACTGTTCTGAATTGCTGCGCAAACTAAATTTAGATTTAAATTGACTATCAAAAATCATCGAAACAAAACGTTTCGAAACAAATTCTAGAATCAATCATCATCTAAAACTTTTCATCTGGATTTTAGTGTTGGCTACATAAACAATGCCCGGAAGCCTTGTTACTCAAAAACGCATGATCTTTTGAGGGTGTCAAAATTTTTGTGTAGCTCCCTGGAGAAAGCTCCATCCTCCTCAATTCAAAATTGTGAAATCGCAGAGTCGCTAATGTGATTTATTTTTGGAAAAGGCATTAAAGATGGAGTATTTCTGTTTTTGTCATAGAAAAATCATTTTGTGATTAAACGATAGTCAATCTTATCCTGTAACAAAAAAAAATTGTCCTTACAGAAAACACATTTGTCCCAGTATTTTGTTTTTTCGAAATTTTGAAAATGTAGGAAGTGGTCAAATAATGCTCAATGGTATTCCATGAACAAAAGCCTGGAAGCAGCCTCGTTCTAGTCAACTTCATATTTTA
Source organism: Holotrichia oblita (assembly GCA_023690525.1). NCBI lineage: Eukaryota > Metazoa > Arthropoda > Insecta > Coleoptera > Scarabaeidae > Holotrichia > Holotrichia oblita. Next base: position 9,695,243 of record CM043021.1, read on the forward strand.
GAAATGGCTGAACTTATCACGTAATATATTTTTTGGGAAAGGCATTCAAAAAATTGAGTATTTCATTGGAGTAGTATCAAAGAACAAAAGACTGTATATACGAAATACCATGTGAATTTCGAAAAAAATACATTGGAGAAACAGGCAGCCCCCTATAAGTCAGGATCAAAGAACGCCAACAAATGATCCGACTAGGAGAAATAAAAAAATTACGCCTAGCTCAACATACCTGGGAAGAAGGACATGGGATCGTATGGAGCAACGGAGCGATCCTGGAAAAGGAAGTCAATCAAACAAAAAGAAAATTGATATAAACAGCATATATGGGCACAACACCTAAAGCCATTAGCACACCAAGCCTTAATATCCAAAATATCTGGTTGCCAATACTCAAAGACAGCTTAAGGAATCACAGACCAGAATAAACACAAGCTCCGATTTCAATGGAAATTCTGTATTTATACTGACCGAAAAAAACACCGTGGAACCCGTAAATTTTAAAGAACCCCCTACCTGCACAAAAGGTGGATCTGGATTTTTTCACTTATATGCAGCTTCAACCATTTATAGCAGGTGTACATCGGAACAATTGTGTGTGTTAGCGGTATTAATCTTGATTCTAGTAAGCGAATCAATGAGCAAACTAGAGACAAACAGCTCTTATCAGAGCTCCCCTGAAGATGGTTACAGACACTTCATCGAAACGTCGGATTATCCTTATCCAACAGACGATGGAAATAGTCCAAACAACTTTTCAAGTAGTTTTATTAACATTCAATTCTAAGTTATTAATACTACACCAGCTATCCATAGATTTATTAGTATCATCTTATAGCTATGATAAACTAGCCAAACTCGGTCGATTCAATAGGCAGGAGGTATCGTCAATGTACAGATACAAAAGACAACGCCCAACAACAACATCGGGCATATCACATCCGTAAATGAGAACCACCGTTGGTCCCATTATGGATCCTTATGGGATAGGTATATCTTTGTCAGAGCCTGTAAGACTCTCATACTGTTGTTGACATATTTTGAAAACCAAAAATTAATTATTAAATTCAGAAGGATTGAGTTTCTTCTAAAAGGTGCACACAAGATAACTGTACCAATGTTGGTTATGAACTAGAAAATGTAGTTTATCTCAAGTATTGTTGTTTGGGGATGTTGATCAGTGGTGGTGGGCGACGATGGTGAGTAACGACCTCTTGAAGCATTTGGATCTTTAGATCGCGTAGGCTGTCAATCTGCAAATCTCTTCGTATTTGATTATACTATTCTATTCTAATTTGGTGATTCTAACCCCTCGACATCTTAAATTAGGATTGATTAAACAGGTTGTGACAGCACTAGAAACAGAAGGCAACTGTAAGCGATAAACTTCCAAAGGTGGTTGATGCAGAAGTTGGCGAAGGAGGATTTATTTGTCCACAAACTAGGAAGCTTTTCAAAGATGAAAAACATACCATATTCTTAATACTAATTAAACATTCAAGCATTTGTTATGTCAAGATTTTTGTACTTAAAAATCCTAAAGTCATGCTTGAAGTTCAAATCTCTCACGAGCAAAGTAGAACAAACAGAGATGATTGTCAAGTTATGTGCTTATCTTGAAATAACTTATACACAAACATTAATGAAATGTATATCCTTAATAGCGCGTACGAATATTTCTCGAAGAAGCAAGACGTACCATATTAAATCACCTTTGCTATTCGCTCCAGATATACTGAATAAATTTAATTTGTAAACATGTGCGAACCCATACAAATACTCGTCTACATCGTTTTATTATCTTATTATCTTACTTCTCGCTCAGATCACCTTCTCCTCGTAATAAACCTCTGTAGATATGCATGTTGTGCCGTTTCGTAATAAATGTGGGCGGTCTTCCCGGAGTATATTACCTCGAATAACTCGATACCTCTTCGCTTGATTATACTTCAGCATATTTTCGAGAAAACCGTACGTCGTATGGGAATTGCTACCGCGCCGTGTGTTGTTCTTGTTGCGATGCGGCCAAACAGAGATAGAAACTGCTAGTACTGTACGGAAAACGGATTCTAGCTGTTGGAGGATGTAGCAGGTGCTTTCCAGCAAACGAAGTTTATTAAGATGGGGCTGCAGTATGTTTGGTTGCCTGCATTTCCCGTGTAAAAATATTGTATTTAACACAGCTTCAATGTATTATTGTTTTCGCAAAATATACTACAAAAATCAAACTAAACAGAAATGCAATAGAATGACGAAAGAACAGAGCAGGGCGTAAGCTAAACAACAATACAAAGTATGCGTATGAGCACCGTTAAAATTAATGTCAAACCAAAAAGGTACATTGCGGACATAGAGAGAATTCTAATTTTTATGTGTATTTTAAATACATTTAAAATTCTGAGATATACAAAACCGACATACATGACTGTACTATCAATCGCAACAATGGAATTAATATCTCAGCCTTTCAAGTTTGTAATAACAATATTAAATGATTATGGATAAAAAATAATCTAGACAAGTTAGCGAATATTTGAACTAAATAGCGCTACTGTCGCTTTTGCTTCATATCTCCGAAATCGTGTAGTTTGGACATTGTGCGGAAGATGTATCTCGTCTAGGGACTTTAATAGCAGTAATACGTATGATTTGTATTGTTTTCGCGGCCCATGATATGCGGTTATCGTATCATGACATGATCGTACCGTCAATAGCTGAACTCAATACACCATTGTGGATTGCGGTGTAAAACTTATAGGTAATTTACTTTAATAACACTTTTTTTCTATACGAAGTAATAAAAAGCGAGAATATAGATAGATAAATTAAAAGGTTCTAAATTCATTTTAAATTTTGAATCATTATTCCTGAACTAAAATCACCAAAAATATGTACTGTGAAATTTTTCGTGAATGTTACCATTCCGATCTTTATGAAATTAACGAATGAATAGATTTACGCCCAGAATCTATCAAATCATGCTATTGCACTACAAAATAATAGAGATATTTTTTTATTTTTCTGTGGCATAACTTGTATGCATAAGTTATAAAAATCATAACACGTTTCATATATTACGTTTGTTTTTTTTAAATTTCAATCGAATTTGTTTATTGTCACGTCCAATATAGTATTATTATTAAACGGGTCGATGGCCGCAATGGTTAGGCGACCTACTATAGTTGTGGCAGGACGATAGGACGGTGACATTTTTTCAGAGGGTTGAAATCCGGATCGACTTACCATTCGCTTTTGCGAAAGTGAATTAACAGCGCGGCATCATAAAAGGCGATATGATGCTGTAACAAAGCCATTTAAACACAACTTACACACACCAAAATATACCGCAAGAGTTGCAGTGATAGCCAGACAAGTAATACAGCTTACGGAGTCAATGCAACTAGGCACCCACCACACATAAAAAAAAAATTATAAATCAACAAATTATACAAACAGTTCATATCTATCTAAGCTTACACTAAAGCTGGCGAGAGGAATTTGGTGAATTTGGTAGTGTCCACCATTTTAAACTTCTTTATTTTTGGACTAAGTCTTTATAGAATCGATATTTACCAAAGCCATAGCTTTCTAAACCAAATTCAGTGATCAAATTTATGTAAGTGGCTGCCATTTTGAACATTTTTGTTTTAGGCCGATCGCTTCCAAAATCGATATTTACGGAATCCTGAGTTTTTTAAAACCAATTCAGTGATCAAATTTGATAAGAATAGCCAGAATTATAAACTTTCTAATTTTCAATTGCATCCTTTTCAAAATCGATATTCATGGAATCCTACCTTATAGATACTCGCGAAATTGAAAAATTGTTTAGTGATATAGGTATAGTTCACCCAAAGTTTATTTGGACTCATTCGTACCACAATAAATTTAGTCAAATAGAAAGTTCTCGTGTTTTCAATTACAGTCAGTTCATGCCATTACTCATCAGTCAAATTGACATTTTCTATGTAGCGCGTTTTTCTTTGTATTTTTGTTATTTATTTCCATTATCGCATTTAAAAACTATTCTTTTTAGAACAAATATTTGACTACATTAGGATTTATCATGTGTAAAAATATTGTGTGCATTGGAGCAAGTGACAGCAGAATGCCGGAGCAACTGTACAACCACGCGGAGAGAGATATTGATATATATCTGTCAAAATTATGCAAATCAACTATTACACTAATTACCATTACTTATATTGATAAAAATAAGTATTTTAAAGATATTTGACATTAAAATGAATAAATATAGGTAATAAGTATTGGTAACTAAAGGTAATTTTTTCAGTCACACGTTTTTTAAATGACAAATATCAGCTTACTTTTTAAGTGTATAATGTACATAATCTAACTGTCAAAATAAGTATACATAACCTATATTGATATCAAAACACATTTGGCATTGGTGCTGGAACATGACGTCGCTTGTATTACTGACGAAAGTGCAAATAACCTTTAGATGAATTATTAGTTATTTACGAACCAAGTGCGTGAAATCATATTTCGCGAATGAGTGACCAGTTTAAAGCGCGAGCCGGAGGCGAGCGCTTTATGGACACGAATTCGCGAAATGTTTCACGCACGAAGTTTGTACAATATTTTTTGTACGAGAACTATAATAATAATATCTACATATTGTTAAATACGTTATCGTTTATGACCATATATGATTCAGGTTAGGGATTTATGATTTCAAAACGTCACCGAATTAATCAAGTTCCAGTAAGTACCAACTTTACTTTTACGCACTCGTGCTTAAAGTGACTTTTTACGCACGCAAATCGAATCGTGAAATGACAGGTTTTGATAGGCGAGTACAAAAATATTATATGAGTATACGTTTCCTCTTTCCTTATAACCATGGTTATATCCGCTATAAGGCACAACGTCGCAAGTTTGCTTCTTCGGCGGCAAGTTTGACAAGTAACATGCTATCAATGTGAATGCAAGGTACAGTTTGTAGATTAAGTAATGTCTTCCCCTCTGAAGCACTTATCAAACTTTCTTCCGCTCAGGCCAATTCGATCGTTTTCGTGGGTCGGGCTATTCTGAACACCCAACTATACATCTCATGGACATTTGCGAAAACGTCTGAACGGGCATAAGCTGAAGAAAGTTTGATAAATGCTTGAAAGGAGAAGACATTACTTAACCCATAAACTGTACATCAAGTAAAATTTCTTACGGTCGTTAACAATATGAGTATTATGAGAACTGTAAATAATTCCAGAAATATTATTTTATAATACTCGTATAACAGATTTACCTACTTCTTTTGTAGAAAAAAGATTTATTTAGAGTAAAGTCAATCTTATGTATACATATAATATATGTAAATATTGTCCTATGAAAATATGTGCGGATCTTTATCCAAACAAAAGTAAATTCTAAGTAATCTGTAGATCTTTTCGTATTTCGAAGGTTGTTATTTCTTCCAGGTACAAATACCTGCAAGTATTCCCCGTATTATAAAGAAATTTACATATTTTCCGTTTCTTATATGAGTCTGACCTTGAACAATTCCATACATCCCTGTTATATCGATATTTGAATACACTTCTATACATTTAACAGAAGATTTTCTGCGACAGCTGAGACATCTCTTATTTAAAAGAAATAACTGCAGGGTGAGTTTACAATTTTATAATATTGTATGTATGGACATTTACGCGCCTCGAATCTTTGCAACCACCCGAGGTCCGGTTCAGTTTGCCATCCCCTCCAGGCAGCCTCCTCTTAAATCATGCGAACAATTGCACGGAACCTTTTCCCTTTGCCGGGGAGTTGATAGGTTTTGTACGGTCTTTTTGGCGGTGTAGTTATAAACGGATGTATATGTGCATGTTGTAACTATGTCTGTATGTACCTACATTATGTCGGGTAGGTAATCGTATTTTTGCTTTTTATTTTCCTCTCGGATTAATTAAATTAGTTGTGGTAATTTATTTTGTCTGTAGAATAGGTAGATGAAACTATGTATTAAATTTCGCATGGAATGTAATTAACTCTTTGTTCTTTAGGAAATAGATTGTAGAGGTCGAAATATTTAGTTCTATCCAGTATAAAGTAAAATAGGATAAATGCAACAAATCATTCTCAGATTCCATTAATTTATTATCATTGGTAACTCCTAATCGAAAGTATTCAAGTTTTAATCGTTTTCTTTTATTTTTTTTTGTCCGGATTTGATGGCCTTTTTCCTTTAAATTCTTCTGGTCATTTGCGAATAAACACTATCATAAATGTGGAACTGTACAAGTGCAGGAAAGCGTTTCCTAATCAAGTCCCATGCAAAATCTGCAAACCAGACTTTCTCCTGGTAATATTTACTCCTATATCGGGAAAGATGCAATCCACAATCAACAACATAAAAGACTAGACACAACAAGTTATCAGCTTGAATTTAAAAGTTGTAGTGTGTGAGGCCATTCTTCTGAATTGCTGCACAAACTGTTTTCAGATTTAAATTGACAATTATAAATTATCAAAACAAAACATTTCGAAACAAATTCTATTTTTCATCTGGATTTTAGTGTTGGCTATATAAACAATGTCCGGAAACCTTGTTCCTCAAAAAGGCCGATCTTTTGAGGGTGTCAAAATTTTTGTGTAGCCCCCTGGAAAAAGCTCCATCCTTCCAATTATTCCAATTTTTTAGATTTTTGCTACTGAATCCATAAATATGTCTGTCGTAACTATAGCCTAAAGATGGGCAAACGAACTTGCTGATGGTCAATAGTGATTAACAGCTTGTGGTGGCAATTTTGTATACATGGCCGAACACCTCCACCTTCACATTACAGCGCAAATTACGAATACCAAACAAGCTGTATAAAGCTTTTTACGAAATCGTCCATGTGTGATTCCCATAACATGCTTTTACCGAAATTCATACCCAAAAATATAAGTTCATTTGCTTTACTGTTATATTATTAAATATAGTAGCAGTTTTATTTCACGACGAGACGGCTGTAGAAGCTGTTCAATCACCTATCGGAAGGCCTATCGGAGAAAGTAATAAGAATAGGCAACAACTATGAAATCAGAACAGCCATAAAAGCAACTAACACAATCAGATCCTCACTAACAAGGACAAAACCAGACACCAAAAATCAAAGAACAAAAGACTGTATATTATACAAAATACCGTGCGATGTCGAAAAAAATACATCGGAGAAACAGGCAGACCCCTACAAGTCAGAATCAAAGAACGCCAAAAAATAGTCCGACTAGGACAAATAAAAAATCGCGCCAGCGATCCTGGGAAAGGAGGACAATCAAACAAAAAGAAAATTGATATTAACAACATATATGGCTACAACACCTAAAGCCGTTAGCACACCAAGCCTTGATATCCAAAATATCTGGTTGCCAATACTCAAACACAGCTTAAGGAATCGTAGACCAGAATAAACACAAGCTCTGGAAACTTCGGAATTTCAAGGGAAATTCCGTATTCATACTGACCGAACGAAACACCGTAGAACCGGTCAATTTTAAAGAATTCCCCTACAGATGCACGAAAGGTGGATCTGGATATTTTCACTTATATGCAGCTTCAACTTAGCATTTGTGTTAGTGGTACTAGTCTCGATTCTAGTAAGTAAATCAATGAGCGAACTAAAGACAAACAGCTCTTATCAGAGCTCCCTGAAGATGGTTGCAGACACTTCACCGAAACGTCGGATTATCCTTATCCAACAGACGATGAAAATAGCCCAAACAACATTTGAAGTAGTTTTATTAACATTCAATTCTAAGTTATTATTACTCCACCAGCTATCCATAGATCTTTTAGTATCATTTTCTAGCTGTGATAAACAAACTCGATCGATTCAATAGGCAAGAAGTATCGTCAATGTATTGATATAAAAGACAACGCCCAAAAGCAAGAACATCGGGCATGTCACGTCCGTATATGAGAAACACCGTTGGCCCCATGATGGATCCTTGTAGGATATACGAGTATCTTTAACCGAGCCTTTTACACTCACATACTGTTGTGGGTAGAGCTTCTTCTAAAAGGTGCGCAGAAGATAATTGTTTTGCTTACTAGAAATTGTCAAGTTTCATTTTTTATACAGTGAGCTAATGTAGCGTTAGACATACTTCAGATTAATTGCAATACTACCACAAGTGCTGATGGGATCAATTTTTACATTTTGAAATAATTTAGGCTCTTATAGAAAGCTAACGAAAGCTGATTCATTCGCCTTCTTCTTTAGGGCTACGAATTTTTACATTAGTCACTGACCTGTGAATCTAATCTACAGATTCATTAATACTCGGACAACTAGAGTGTTTGTAATATTTGCAGAAAGTTTAGGATGAACTGTTCAGCATGAATCGATTTCTAGATGTAGCAGTGCAATTGGTAAAATTTAATTGACACTGCCCTAATTTTTTTGAACCGGGAAAAGATTGGTTCTAAATGGAGCTTTTCTATAAGCTTGTCCACCATCTTATTTTCAACTAAAATATTGGTCTAAACTCTTTCGAAAATTTGGTACTGAAAGATCGGCATGTGAAGATCTCTGTCATTGCAAAATGAAGTCTGTATATCCGAAGAAAGTGTCCTCAAAATTTTCTATGACGATTTGGGTATGAAGAAGGTGTCTGCACGGTGGATACCCAGATTGCTTACACCTGAACAAAAACTGTACAGAAAAGAAGTTTCTCAAGAAAATTCAAGTTCTCAAGTTGGAGAGCGACAAAACATTTTTATCTCGAATTATCACCGGGGATGAGACTTGGGTAGATCATTGGGACTCCCCTACTAAACAAGAATCCATCCAGTGGGTTTATAAAGGCTCTCCACCACCAAAAAAGGCCAAAATACAATTTTCTGGAAAAAAACCTGATATCAACTGTTTTTTGGGATGTTTAAGGAGTCTTGGTTATTGAATATATGCCAGGAGGAAACACAATTAAAAATTTAAAAACTGCTCTAGAGGAAAACACGCTCGTATTCTTATCCACAAAAAAAAGTGTTGCTGCACGACAATTGCAGGGTTCATAAGGGAAACAAAGTTCAGTAGATAATCCATGACTGTGGGTTTATAGAGTTAAATCATCCACCTTATAGCCACGACCTAGCTCCGTCAGACTTCTTCTTATTCAAAAATTTAAAAAAGAAACAACTCAAAGAAGCTGTTGAAGAATATTTTGCGTGGTTACCGAAGGAATTTTCACATGTATAGTTTCATCAACATTTTCATCTTCAATTTTCGATAGTTTCGATTCTCCACTCGACAGGATTTCCTCCAGCATTGACGATGTATGAACAACTTTTGATTAGTTGCTTAGGATTAGACAGAGCTGGAGACCTATACGAAGATAGAGTATTGTTATGATTACAATCTGACGATGTACTCCAAAGATTATTGCCCTAACTAACTACACGTATTTGCACTTGCTTAATGAGCTTAATCTCTGACAACCTTCCGGAACAGAGATTATTCGAGAAAATGGATGCAAGCATTGTAACACATAAAAAACAAATAATATATGTATTTTTTTGACCTTTGTGTACTTATCTTTTAATTCCTGATTTATTCCCACTTAGAGGTCAATAAAACAATAAATAATTAAATACCAATTTATTCCATAACATATAATAATATGTTTTCGTTAAATAACTTCTTCAGTGGAAGAAATTGACATTTAATATGTGTCAAAATACTACTAATATAAATATTATTAATAATATATAATAATACTAATAATATAAATATTATTAGTATTTTGACACATATTAAATGTCAATTTCTTCCACTGAAGAAGTTATTTAACGAAAACATATTATTATATGTTATGGAATAAATTGGTATTTAATTATTTATTGTTTTATTGACCTCTAAGTGGGAATAAATCAGGAATTAAAAGATAAAAAACAAACTAAGACTTATTATTGTTCTCGAGGATCTACCATTAACCGCTTTACACGTTCAATTAGGTCTTTCTACTGCTCATAATTAGTCGGTAGATAAGCTTTTGTAATTATTTCTAGATCTAGGTACTGCAATAAATCTACCAACATTTGAAGACATACAACTGCAATTAGAACTTAAATCTCAATTTTCT